>JARJLF010000194.1:0-304528 GCA_029378395.1 Mycena leptocephala | reverse complement strand
GTTGTGTAGTCAGCACCTGGTCAAGCAGCAGCATGGTTGGCGTACCTTTCAAGGGATTTGAAAGCACCTTTTAACTCGTTTGGAAGCGCATCCTCTGCGCGCCCAGCTTCCTTGCAATGGTCTCGAAACCGGTCAACCATTTCACGAATCTTCTCCACATCTTCCATCACGACTTCCCATTCCTGTCGACATGCATCTACTTCCTGCCGGGACTTTCAGCACCCAAACGTGCAATGAAATGACGAGCGAACCCCCTTGATTTTTATGACTTCAGCGAGGACACCAGATAATAGGGAGAGGTACGGAACCGCCTGAGTCACTTGGATGAGGGTAGCGAAGAGATCTACTGCCGTTTGAAAGCCTGTCGAGGTCGTCGCTCGACGCTCTGAGCGAGCCGACCGGTGACTCGGAGCCAAGGTTAGGGACGAGCCTGGTAAGATTATGGACGAGGTCTATGGGAATGAAGTTCACGATCCTCACCGCCGGCAGAGGACGCAACGTTTTGCGCCCGGGGGGCAGCCTGAGGCGGCATCAAAGAGTGCGCGCGGTGTCGCGACAAGAAGAGAGCTGCCGTTGCGGCCGAATTGTGGTGACAGGATGACCCCAGGCACCCAACTGCCATCTGCTGGTGTCATAGTAACCCGTGCTCACCTTGTTCTGACTTGACAGGCCCGGCGCTGGCAATCCGTGGGCTCAAACAATTCGCCAAAAATAGCTGGAGATGGCACACCCAAGTTTTGCGGCGAGCAAGATGGTGCGAAAAATTCCACTATACTTATGGACCAACCAGACTCCATTATCATTCAGTGTGCTGCTTGAATACAGCTAACCAAGTTATGGAAAGGCTCCTGCAAGGCTTATACATCAGGCGCGGCGCAAGACCGCAGTTAGAACCATACTTCTTCTCTTCTTCAAGGTTTAAGCGCCGAGTGGACTCTAGGCTCTTGTTCCACTCCTGGCTCTCGGATCCTAGTCGTCGGAGGGGTTAATTATGGAAAATGAATGTGCGCAGTCGATTAGATTTTCGAAAATTTCGTCCGGTGTTCGGCTCTCGACCACCATCGCTCGTGTAGGACCCAAGAGGCCGCTGGAGGATATCATACAAGCAAGAAACTTGCCTCGGGTCGCCCGTTATGACTATCAAGGTCTGAATGGAGAAAAGTATCTCTCATAATTATGGATGCCAAGCCGTGGCGGATGAGCTGAGAAGATGCATCTGGTGTAGCTGCCGGCGGCGAATTACGATTCCGGCTCGGCGTACGAGGAAACCGGGATCATGGCATTGTCAGCACACTATGCGTTAAATTTTAAACTGGTATCACTTCCTGATCATTAGAAGAGATGTTGGGGCGTATAATATCAGCAGCGCTCCGGGGCGGTGAAATTGAGCACAAAATCGTTGAGTTTAAGTTGACAGACCGGGGATTTGGGGGAACGCGGGAGCAGCTGGGACAAGAAAGTACAGACAACACTTGCACAGTCACTGGCAGCCATCTTTCGATCATCGGCCCTGCCCAGCGCCGGATTGGAAGTGAGACGCCGTTCATACAGAAAGTCGGCGGATTTCAAACTCCGAGTCGTGGTCTAAAGACTATGGAGCTGAAGCTAATGTTCCTGTAAGAACGGGGAAACAATCGGACTAAATCCATCCCAGAGTCCCCGAGCGCTGCAGAGTGTTACAAAGCGTCCCGAGCTAGCCAATCGCCCTAGAGCGCTTTGAAGACGGTCTATCACCCTGGTTGCTACCCCGCAAACGAAGAGTGATGTTTTTGAGACCTCCTGGTAATGATCAATCGGGATCATGAAGTCGATGCTGGGACGCGCTTGAGTGGACATCAAAATCACCTCAATCCCCAAATCATTTAGACCCCAGTCTGATCCCGGATGTCAGAATGGTATCCTGACTGCGGTGGTCAAAATGATGTTGCTTTGGAGCCTTTGTCAGATCTGCCAGGGGCGTTCTTGTCACTCCATTGTGCTCACTCCATGGATCTCAACAACAGGAGCAAAAAAGTAATTCAAAATTAAATAGCCCGCTGCACATAATGATCAGAACTAGTAACCCATCCCTCTCACTGCTCGTCTCCGGATATTTATCTGTAGGCGTTCCCACTTGCATGTGTCGCGTTACTTGCGCGCAGCGAATGGGACCTCTTGTGGCGATCTTGGGTGGCAGAATGAATTTGCACAAGAACGCCGTGGATTGGTTCGGCAACTTGGAGTGGCAAGATTGCATCTCGGTGTGGGTAAACATGACTTGATCTCTGAATAAGGCTCTTGAGGGCAATGTATGAAGGTGGGCGTGAAGGTAACTGTTCATGGGATTAGGCTCCATGTTTTGAGGTCGGAGGATAGAGCCTGCAGAGGAGGTGTTGCGGATGAAAAGAACGGTGGCATCACTTGCGTGTCCAAGAATTTGTGCGCCCAGAAAGCCAGTTTGAGAGTAGAGTACTGGGGAATATTCTGCACGCTTTTCAGCCCGTGTCGGCGGTCTTGCGTGAGAGCAACAACCATCATGCATGCCACCAGAGTTCGATGCTTGAAGTATATATGGAATTGGAGATTTTGCACTAGAAAGCAGGCAAACTTGACGAGTGGCCGCTCCGCTGTACGGTGCATTGGGTGGTGTTGTGGCAATATCTTGATGACCAAAACCGGGTGGCAGTTTGACAGCCAGGCTTCAAGCAGTGGAGAGAGCTGATTTGAGTCGACAGACTGCATTAAGGATTGCCGGGGACCAGGCCTGAAATCAAGGCGAGGGGTGGACATTGCAATGAGAGAGATTGAAGTGATAGCGAAGCAAGCTACGCTGTTTGTCAAACAATGCGCAGGGCAAGAACAAATATAAATGTGTGTGTTGAAGCGTTTGAGGAGTGTAAAATGTTTACGGGCCGTAGTTTCCCGTTTAGTTACGTAGTGAAATATAGCTGCTGTAGCTGCTGTAGTTTGGCAGCGCATTTTATAGTGCCTGTAGTCAACATAGTTCCCTGCACGAACTATGTTGGACAATATTGTTCTGCGCAAGAACTATGGTGTGCTATATTGTTCTACGCGAGAACTATAGTGTACTATATTGTCTAGGGCAGACAATATAATGCTCTACATGTGAAACTATTTTGAACCCTGTCTTTAATGTCATCTTAGTCTAACGGTAGCAGCCCTCTTTGCGTAATTCCTTGTCGTGTGTTCAACCCCCGCGTTGGCCTTTCTTCTGCTTTGCTTCCCAATCTGGGCTGTCGGTTTTTAGTTAGATTACCTATGTACACTTTTCTTGTTCCCGAAGGACACGGAAAGTGCACATAGGCCACTAAACAACCACCCGGAGAGGAAAGACAGAGGCAAACAACTTCGTCTCAATGACAGAGCACTGCCACTTTTTGAGCGCTTCTTCCAGCGCTTATCAAAGCGGAACCCTTTTCCGCTTCCTGAAAATTCAATTGAAAAATAAAGTTATGAGATTCTCTGCCTCGTGAAAGTATCTACAAGTATGTACGAGTTAACATAGAACATCGGAGCTTCCTCTAATACATTAGATGAGGTCCATCTCCGGTCACTCTTTGCCCCGCACTTGCCCATTAAATGGCAACTGCGAACAATATGCTCGACAGAAATTACCGCAGCATTCCGCCGGTGGGACCGCGTTGAGCGGTGTGTGGTGAACATGCCGGAGGTTGGGTCAGGTCTATTGAGAGGGGTAAACCACTCAATGTACGCGAGCGGGTGGGGATAGGTGCTAAATTGAGGAGGGGGCCTGAAAATAACACGGACTTGAGCGGGACGAAGACCTAAATACGTATCAGTTAACAAAAAAAGAGGTAAAATAATATCTTGTACCAGCTATCCCAGACGAAGGACTGTGCTGGGATGGGTCCTCGATTACCAGCGCGGTGTCGAAGACAGCAGGTGATCCAGCATGGCGTAATTTTGGAGGTATGGCAGCTACAGCCCGGATGCGGCTGGAGCGTGGCTGATTGCTGAGATAACGGTTTTGCGGGAGGTGGACAGTAATTTGACTAAAGATGTCGAATCGGTCGTATAAGCTAGGCGTGACAGGAGATTGCTTGAAATGAGCTTTTAAGAAGAGGGTGAGGGCTGGAATAATGTCTACGGCGCCGTGGGTAGTCTGCAAATGGCCGACCGTCACATTTTCCGAAGCGGGAGATTTGGCGATTGAATAAGCTGTTGTTGGGAGTTTGTGGGTGGAAGACGGACGACGACAGCAGGGGCTGAGGTGCCTGCACCTTGATCATCGTCGTCAGAGTCGTCCTCCGAATCGTCGAGGGCGGGGCAGCCTTGCAGGAAAGCCACTGCAGGTAGGAGGTGCGCAGAGCCATAGCTTCTTGGCGCTGAAGCCAAAGTGCCATCTGCTCAGTGTAATCCCGTCGGTTGCTCGCACGGTAGGCTTTCTTAGCGAAGTCTATGTGAAGCCGCTCCGGAGACTCCGTGTTGTAGCCATCAGCGCTGCCCAGTCGGCGAATCGAGTCGACGTAGTGTTGGATGGCGTGGAATTTGGGAATATTGAAGTGTTCGCGAATGTTCAGGTCCACAAACACCTGCTTGTGGGCATGGAAGGTGTCGAGGGCAGATTGTAAGGCATTGAGGGTGCGAACGGTGTGAGACTGGAGTTGGGCATAGTTACTAGTAGATGAAGTCGATCAGAGCCTTGACGACTGTGAGAACCCGCGCGCTGACGGCACCTGCCAGCACTCCGAGGAACACTCTCTGCATCTCTTTGTACTCCGCCCCAGTCCACTGCGAAACGGTCGAGATGCCCTTCTTGAAGTGACGCAAGCCCGCAAATGCATTCATGGCTTGGAAGCGGGCATCCATCTCTGCTGCCCCTACAATCTTCGTGCACCACTTCACAAGATGATCCTTGAACACGCCCTTGTGTAACTGGTGTAGAAGATCGGGTGGAAAGGAGGCGAAAGTGTCGCTGTGAGGTAGCTCTGCCCAAAAGGGTGTGTACACCGGACATATACCGTCGGCCTCGAAGGTAGGGGAATTTTTACGGTTCTTGAGATCCTGCAGTGCGGCTAAAGTTTTTGTTTCATCGCGCCATATCGTATTAACTAGATTTTCTCCACGATTGTCACGGTGAACGACACAGCGAGGACAGCGGCTCTCCTTGCAGCAGGCTACCAGGCATTGCTCAGGAAAGTCGGCCACATATGCGGCGAGGATGGGGAAGACCAGGCGGACGAAGCCATCTGCGCACACCATCTCGACTCCCTCCTTGCCGGCTGCGATGAGCGGCTCGAGCAGGAGGGACATACACTTGTGGAAGAGCTGATAGCCCGCGAGGGAACGGGTGTCGTCGGTGAAGCAAGTCAGCTTCGAGACCGGTAAGTACCCGATTAAGACTGTCGTGTGTGCCGATGGCTGACGACGGACGTCTTTAGATATATTCCCAATTGTTAGATACACGGGCCATGCAGTCTTGTCGCCCGAAAACTGTGACAGATGTGTCTTGTCCGATGCTATTATGATTCCACTAATACATGCACCCGCCGGTAAGAGTTTCTGACACAAGCATATTTAGATGGCTTATCAGAGATTTAGCAGAGAGAATAGTCTTACCTGGAGTCCCCACCACCATTCAGCCGTCCACATCTCATCAAAAATGTGGCTATCTTCGCGTCCCTCTTTCGTGCCGTAGACGCGTTCAGGTGCGTATGCCATGTGCTCGCGAAAGGCAGGATTACTCATTAACTCCTTTATGCACTCGACAGGGTTACGCATCCACAACTCTAGCTCCTCGGACATCAGCTCATCGTTCTCATCAAGACGATTTCCGGCAGCGGTAACGATCTTGCATGTCCAGGCCGGACCGGTGGGAAGCTTGTCGACTTTCAGAAGGAAGGAGCGGTTGTTGTGGAAGGAAAGGTTGGCTTTCTTGGTCTAAACAGTCAACGGTGAGTGAATTTCCGCAGTGAGCGATAAATTGACTCACAGTGGGTAAATCCAGATACTCGGTGGCAGACTGGTTCACATTCTTTGAGAGCCAGCGGGCCAGCTCCCACTCGTCGCTGTCCTGAAATGGTGAGAATTCAGACTCGCTGGCTGCCTGCTGCTGTGCTCGCATCTGCTCAAAGAGGGTCTCTCCCCGCCGTAGCAGTCTCCCCGCAGCTGGTCTCCCACTGTCCTCGTCCTCGTACGGCTCTACAAAGCGCCCGAAATTCTGGGGGTCATCCTCGTCGGGCACCTCCTCAACGGTAGCACACCGTGACTGCGGGATCGGTTCAGGAGGCGGAGGAGTCTCCTCATGAGGAGGCAAGACAAAGTCGTCAGCCAGGCCCATAGGGTCATCCTCAGCGTCGTCGGATGGGACCGGGGACGGGCTGCGGGGTGCTGGTGCTGGCTCAGGTTCCTCAGTCTCCGCTCGGGCAACAGTAACGGACGCCTCCCCGAGAAGACTTGCGGCCCATTTTCCATGGCAGACAGGAGTCCTGGCGATATGTTTGTTGACTCCACGGACGGCGTGAAAGCAGTAAGGGCAACGGGATTTCTTCGAGGAGGGCATGATATTGGGGGGAAATATCCGGTATCTATTTACTTTGCACCATTTGACCCCCAAAAATAACACGTGTTGCAGTGCCCGTCATCTTTGAAACTCGGGATGTGCGCCGCTCCCGTGACTCTTGGTTGGTCCGCAAACAATCGCGCTTTGTTGTCTCTAACCACCACCACACAGACGCGTTGTTGTTCAACAAACCAAGAGTATAAAGGCAGCTCGACCGCGACATATATAAGATGAGGTTCGCCCACTCTTTTCATCCCCACCCGCACTCACTCACCAGGCATATTACCCAGCATTCTGATCATACATAGTCTTCAATGGCCAACCAATCTACTCTCCGCTATGCTACTGACGCCGACGACGACACTCAGCCCCATGCCCGATCCTCAACTAGCTACCGTGCGGCCAACAAGGAGAATGAGCAAGGTCAGGCATCGCTCCATCATACGCTCCGGGCCTTTGCTCATTGTCATGCTAGCTTCTGCCCCCAAAAGTGATACCTACCCCCGTGAGCTTCTCCTATTTGGTGTATTTCTCGGTGCTCACCCCCCCTTGTATAGCTACCAAGAAGTCCGCTCGCATGCGGATTGACTCTGACGACGAGGACGAAGGCGAGTTTTTCATTCTATATTTTATCTTCCGCTCAAAATTGCTTGCAGATGTTAATGATCATCCTTGTCGCAAAGAGCAGGATAACCACAGCGATGAGGACAAGGATGAGGCGAGCCCTGTGCGTGGAAGGACTCGCCGTGTCAGTGAGAAACAAGCTCAGCGGGGTATGTCTCTTTGATCTTTTTTCTTTGCATTTACTATATCCGGTAATTCGATTCCAGATGAAGAGAAGACCCAGGCAGAGGCGCGCAAGCAATAGAAGCTTGTGAAGGCTGCGAAGGCCGCCAAGAAGAAGGCAGGTGAGATCGAGGAAGATACGCGTGGGCCTATTGACGACAATTTTGTGTGTACTTGACCTTTTTAGTCTACCAAAACTGAATTTTGCTCTTAGTTTTCCTCCCGTACTGTCCCATCAACGCGGCCCACGGCGACGAAGAACCTTGCTCAGCGCAACAGCAAGGTCCCTCCTGCTCAAAAGTTCCCTGGCGATGACTGGCGCCCGAGCAGCTCCACCGCCCATCGCCGTGACCGTGACAGTCACGGCGATGGCGAGGACTCCTACCCGCGCTCACGTCGTGCTCCAAGCCCTCACCAAACCCGCCAAACTTTCCGTGGCCGCAGTCCCACCCCAACGGGTTCCTGTCCGCGAGCCAGTGCATATCTGTTGATTACTCGTAGTATTTACATGCTGACAATGCACAGATCCGTAACATCAATGGAGGGATTGTCCCCGGCTCCGTGACTCTCAACCTTGTTGACACAGATGGCTCTCGTGCCCATCAGCGCAATACCCGCCGCCGCCGTTCTCCCTCTCCGCCACGCTCACCACCTCGTCCTCGCTCAGTATCACCCAATGCCGGAGACAAACGCCCTCAGGCTCGGTCATCTTCGGCCGACTCAGAAGACTTGCGGTCAGCCCAATCACAGCGCACCACCAGCTCCAGCGGCCGTCTGAGGGCCAAGGACTTGGACGACACTACCAAGGAATATACGGTCTTCGCAATCGATCTCTTCCGCTGCTTTATCAGCGTCGAGGATGCCTGTCCGGACAGCGCCACCGAGAACGCCTTTGTCCGGCAGGCATGGAATGGTGCCTGCGAGGAAATGGGTGAACGTTTGACCTTGACGCCCACCGTGGCTAAATTGGTGCGTCTGCTGGCTGCTCGTCTCCGCTCATTCACAAAAATATTACCAGATTACCAGCCGAGGGTCCCAGCTCCGTGGGGAGTTAAAAACCAAGATACGGCCTCTCATTGATGTCATGTACGGCTTCAAGAGCGGTCAGAATAAGAAGACAATTGCCTTCAATTGGAAGCTCGCCGAAGATCTCAAGGAAGGTTCTGTGTTCGCATTCAAGGTATGTCGCCATTATGGGGATGATCTTGTACTAATCCAGCTTAGGATGTCGAGGCCAAGAAGGGCTTGTACAAGCACCCCATCCTTCAGAGCGCTGTAAACGCGATGTGGTTTGCCAACCGCCGCGATGAGGGACCGAGACATCCAGAGTCCTTCAGTCCGCTGCGCTCCAGAAGCCTCGCTGTCATCCTCACTGCAGTACATTGATCCTTATCCGATGCTTCTCTTACTTACGTCCTCTAGGTTGAGAATAGTATCGACGAGCGTTTGACCGGCATCAAGACTGATGTCCCCTTCACGGTCAACGACTACCGCAGCGTCTACGAGGGCAATGTGAAAGCTCTGGAAGAGTTCGCAGTCCACACAGACAAGTATCAACTCTTGGACAAGATCTTGAAGCGCCTGCACACTGTCGGGCGGTACGTGGTCCTATCATTACATCTCATCCCTTGATCTGATTGGTCTTTTTACAGTTTCCATTCCGGCGCGCAGCCTCTCAACACCCCCTCCACCTCCGCTTTCAGCAAGCAAGTCCTTGATGCCGCTCTCAAGGAGTACGAAGAGGGATCGACCACTGATGACGCCTCTAATGCAGAGGAGTAGTTTACTTGTAATATGTCTGTCTAATAATTATTTATTATTTTGCACCTTTTTTGGTCTGTGAACGCAGTAACTATCACAGGAGGCATCCGCCACCGCTTATGGATCCATAAGCGGCAACCGCTTATGAGCGGCTTATGGGCCGCTTGTGTGTGGCTTATGGTGTTTTGCTTTGTAATCTAAATTGATCTGGCCTGTGTTCGAATCTGGCTAGTTGCATTCTTTTTCAAAATCAGGTATTTTCCCAGAGCAGTCTAGAGAAGGTCAAAATATAGTGTGCCTCAAATTTAATAGCACATTGAACATTCTTGAAAGTGAAAGCCCTGTCAAGAATTTGACAGCCAGGGTATGTACATAGTGAAAATTATCTCTTGGGAAAAAATCAAACCAGGCTGAGGCAGAATGACCATTCTCTCTGGGCCCGGTCTGATCAGATGTGGTGTATATTCTGATCTTTTGATTGAAGATATTAGTATGTGAGTTTTTTGCCTTGCATTGATAAAGTACACTGAACCAATTTCATTCAGATGGCAAGAATAAATAATCCTATGGTTAAAACTGGCAGGGACCCAAGGTCCCGCTAGCTAGGCTCTCAATGTACCTGGATTTATGATTTTCACACATTATAGTCCATGCACAGTGCTGGCATATTAACCACCCTAAAAAATGGGACAATGCATTAAACTCGTTGGCAAGACAGTAACAACTATGTGTAAAGTCATATAGGTAAATTAAAGATTTCTGATGTACCTGCAGTTAACAAAAGGTTTTTAGGGATAAGTCACCTCTCAGTACTTGAATGAAATTGGTTCAATATACTTTATCAATGCATGTCAAAAAACTCAAAAATACTAACATCTTCAATCAAAAGATCAGAATATGCACCAGATCTGATCATATGCCCAGAGAGGATTGTCACTGAGAATGGTCATTTTGCCTCAGCCTGGTTTGTTTTTTTTTTTCCCCAGAGATAATTTTCACTATGTACATACCCTGGCTGTCAAATTCTTGACAGGGCTTTCACTTTCAAGAATGTTCAATGAGCTAATAAATTTGAGGCACACTGTATTTTGACCTTCTCTAGGCTGCTCCGGGAAAATACCTGATTTTGAAAAAGAATGCACCCAGCCAGATTCGAACACAGGCTAGATCAATTTAGATTACAAAGCAAAACACCATAAGCCACACATAAGCGGCTCATAATCCACTCATAAGCAGTTGCCGCTTATGGATCCATAAGCGGTGGCAGATGCCTCCTGTGTATGAAATGCCAAAGAAATATGGATAGCTACATATGAATATGTAGGCTACGATGCTACAATGCTTTGAGACTATGTGTACATGGCACGTAGCTATACCAACTATGGAGCACTATATATTTTTGGCAGAAAGCTACAGTGCGCTATATAATGGGGGTCAAGCTACAGCTCTATCAAAACTATGCTGACTACATATGTCTCTATAGGTTGTGGGATTTTTCCAGATGAAAGGATCGCGCCAAGATATCAGTTTGAGCGTCAAGACGCAAGGGTCAGGTTGATGCCGAAGTCCGATGTCAAAATGACATCCCCACATCCAAGATCAAAATCGGCTCATATCGACCTCGAGTTGACATCGATTACGGACATCTGTATTCTATCGAAGGCAGGATCTCTCCTTGATAAAATTCACGTTTTGTGGTGTATGGGCTCATCGCCAAGCCATGACGTGTCCGTACAGATGGAAGAGAAACACTTAGTCTCTCGGGCTAGCACGGCAATTTATGGATCCCTTTTCAGTCAGCAGCGATTCAGAGAATTTCCCAGTGCGTGTATCGGGATCAGGAATTTATCTTCGAGTGAATGCGGCCAATCCCAGAGCAAGAATCGAATTGTAACTCAAGCGCAGCGCCCACAGAGCTAGAAAAACCGGGATTGTAATTTTAAAGCAGCAGCCGTTGCAGGTTTAGTCAGCGAGAGAATACTCGGAGGTTGGTGGCGGGAGGGTCGGGAGCATGCGGGAGTGGTGGGATCAGGAGGCGGAGCGCAGGAGGACGGGGACGGTATATATGCAGGAGACGCAAGAGAGAAAAGAGGAAGCGAGAGATAAAGAATCACCACAACGCCAACACACCAACAAAATGTTGTTTACCACCTACGCGTGCTGCATGTAGAGCCAGCGCCGGACACACGCGGCATTGCGCGAGGGCCGCTGTGCGCGCTCTAGAGAAAAAAGGGGGACGAATGTAAGTGACAGGAAGGGAAGATCGTACACGGATGATGTGAGGGAGGAGAGATAATAGGCATGCAAGAGAGTGCTGCGACATGTAATAATAATGCGTAGACGTATGCATGGAAGCTTTAGGTGCGACGAAGACATAGGCGGAGGTGGGCCATAGCCCAGAACGCGGATCTGGATGTAGGTGGGAGTGTGCTGCTGGATTCATTGAGTAAGGGACGATGGATTTCAGAGCAAACTTGAGGCGGGCTAAGAAAGATCATTGAAGGGCGGTCGTGACAGCATTGTATGATGAACTGGCATTCAGCGGTTTTATCATCATTCGCAACAGGGATAGACCGAACGATTCAGGAGGGATAGGCCCACGGATTGGACCCAAGTTCTCGTGAGCTGCGATGGCAAGAGAGAAGAGGAAGCTGCATCGGGTGGCGATGCATCCCTGTCAAACGGTCGGCCGGGCCGTGTGATCCGGTGATTGTGTTCTCCCTTTTTCCTCTCATCCGACTCGGAGTCATCGTCTTCAGTTTCTTCCCGCAGAACGTATGCGCCGACTTGGAAGCCCCGCCACCGCTAGAGCGAGAGTCAGAAGGGCAGAAGGAAGATTGGTGTTATCTCTGGGTTGCCTTCCAGTGCGAGCTCGTCGTGGCAGCGTCGTGGGACGGTGGTGGGCGGGTGGAAAGAGGGGCAAGCTAAGGGACGATGCCGGTGGTGGGTTAGCAGAAGTGGGTGCGGCTGGTCAACAAGTGAGTATCCATTCAGATTAAGACCGGGACTATGTGCCCATGCACACCACCGCTTGCCCTGCCCCACGCCCCGCCTTCCATCCTGACTGTGGCTAGGTCTCTTTAGCGCCGTCACCTTGGTCTTATTCTCTCAACAATCCATCCTCGATCACACGCCCTTCTTGATTCATCTCTACCAATTCCAAGCGGTTTTACTCAGGCCCTGTCTTTCCTGCCCCACTACCGCCCGAGTGCCAAGCCGCCGCCCTCAGCTCTCGCCCTCGGTGTCCGGTCGATGCAATCCTCGCCGCTGCCTGTGCTCCGCTCTCGCTGCCTGGCGCATGCGCGCTGCTTCTACTGCACTCGTACCCGCACTTGCGCCCTCAGATTCTTATCGATCTCGGATCTCGCGCTCCGTTAGCGCTGCTGGTGCTAGCCTGCCTCCCCTCGCCTAGCCCTCGCGCGCGCTTACACTGGTACATGCACTCCCTGCTTCAAGTTCTCCCGGTGGTCATGCACTCATGCGCGATCCGCTCCTCACGGCGCGCGGGTACTCACGCTCTCGATCTTGCACCTCTCGCTCCATACGCCGCCCCCCACCCGCCGTATCGATCTCAATCTCGATCTCACACTCTGTACTTCTGTCCCCTCGTGCGCACCATCCATCCCAGCGATCCCTCGGCGCGCTGACCGCCCTCGGTCTCTGTCGCTCTGGCTTTCCGTTCGCTGAGCCGGCCTGGATTCTACATCTCGAGCCCAGCTCTTCCGAAATCAGGCCTCCTGCACGATTCCTGCTCAGTCTTGCTCTTGATCTGACAGCGTAGCCAATGACTGGACTCCATCTGGTCCCGACGCTGAAGCCTGACTACGACTAGAACTAGGACTCGGACTCGCCCAGCACTCTGCTCCTTGATCTCTGTCTCTTCTGCGTCGCCTCAACTCAAGAGCACGACGAGGATGGGCTCGGACTTCTCGATCGCTCGTGAGAGAGCAAGTAAATATGACTTAGTCGATGTTAGATGGACCTTTCCTGCAGCCGAGACTGAGTTCGTCCCTCCTGCGCCTCGCGTTCGTTCATTCGTTCGTTCATTCTTTCTAGTTCCAGTTGTAATTCAATTCTGATAAATTATACACTGATATCCCAAGTCCTCCGCGCAATTCGACCGCCGGTTCTGCAAGGAACGCGTTCGTTCGTTTTTTCTTTCTCGTTCCAACTGTAATTGTAATTATAATTTTAATATACTGATATACTTATATTTCAAGCGCTGCGCGCAATTCGACCGAGTTTGGACTTTCGAAGGGGAACTGTACGCGTCCCGTGCTGATGCATAATGACTGGCTCTGGATATATATTCCGGAGTTAGTTGGGATTTCCGCTAGCGTCCTCGAAATTGAAATCAACATCCAGATCTCTCTTTCTACAGTTGCAACACCGAATTCCGAATCATTGTCACCCTCTAGCTTCACAGAAGAACCTTTTCTTTTCAGTGCAGAATTTGACAGACCAGCAGATTTGCCACGGCGCCCATATCCGTATCGAATTATTCAAGGTCTGTTTTGTCTTCTGTCTTTTTGCCACATATCACGATCAACCTCACATACACTGCAAGCGATCTGTCTTTCCACCACCCACATACTCCCCACAAATAGACGGTGTTGATTCAGAAGAGACAATACAAACGTCGTCAGAGTGACGGTCTGCATGCCCTCGATCAAGCTTGATCTCAATCTTGCTCTTTTAACCGTCTATTTAGCCGCTGCTAACCGCCCACACCCTGAGCTGCGCCCCTCCCACGTATTGATCTGTGCGGTTAGCTTGCCCGCACTTCTGCGTCCAGTGTGATGCACAACCGCCAGCCCTGGTCCTCCCTAGGGCTCCTGCGGGTCCGCTCTTTTGCCTTCATTTCGTGGATCCACTACGTATCCTATGTCATGCATAGCTCATATCTCGAGGGCCATCTGTCCCATCTCGAGGGCCGGATCCATTCATTCTTGGCTTCTATTTTCCGCTCTGCCTGGCGCTCACTGGCCTCTCTCTCCTGACTCGGCTGTGCTGTCTTCGGATGAGTAATGGGACTTGATATTGCTTTTCTTCTGTCTTTCCCTTCTTCTTTCGTTCTTCTGCGCCTTGCCTGCGACGGAGCAGATCGGCGGCGCTCTCTCTCGTGCACCTCCGATCTAGTTCATCGATTCCACTTCCTCTGCCCTCACTTCTCCGTCCTCAAATCCTCATTTCAATGTCTACCCTCCGTTTCTCGTTGCTCGTCCGTCCCCTGGCTGCCCCGCCTCGCTGGTAAATCCCTACAAAAGTATTTCCACGCAGTTCCAATCCGACTACTGCACGTCTTTCGTTCGCAGTTCGTCCAAACCTCAGACTCCATCCGAATTCGGGCTGCCATTCGCACGGTCCTCATCTCAGCTTGGGCGCTCGGAAACACCGATGTCTTCGATGGACTGCCCATGGCAACTGAGTTGTCTCTCATCTTGTTCGATACCTGCCCACCGCGCTCCGCATCTTACACGTAGATCCCATTATTCGAATGCTCATAATTTCTTTGCTGTACATGTACACACCGATACCTTGCTCGGCACTTCGACAGCCCTCTCAATCAAACTCTGTTCCGCTCCGAAGTTGACCTGCGTGTACCGGCCTTCCATGGCAAATGGTGGCTTCGGCCACAACATTGATATTTTGAAATGTGGTACTGTACATGATGAACGCAGCTGTCGGACTCCATATCCAGGCCCACAGCCACAATCGGGACGCCCGCGCCCTCAGTCATTCCCGGAGCCGCAGCAAGTAAAACACAAATTTAACTCAGCCTCAGCAGCCGATAAAACACTTCAAGCGCGAGAGAGGCATGGGCCAAATTCAAATTTAAATTCAGCCGCAGCTGGCAAAACAAAAATTTGAATCAAGAGATGCAGGCATAGGCATAGACTGAACCCGAGTCGAACGAACGGTCGTGTCTTCACCGTTTCATCGCCGTTTCAGCATATCCGGTGATGAGGCATGAAATTGAACATGGCTAAAATAACCCAATTTTGCGACCTTTCAGTTGGATAAACTGATAAAACCTGTCAATAAGGTCATGATAGAGTGCTAGTCTATCCCAGTACTGAGTACTAGGCTGCTGGACGCGTTGAAATACCAGTTTCAAACATTATATTCATCACACTGGCTATAGAAACACTCCTGCAAGTTGTACTGATGGTGCAACAAGTTTGAGTGCAATATGGATGCTAGGCCATATATTAAACACATGGGACATTGGAAGGAACACATTTACAGCTTAAAGAACAAATGGATAACCCTTGGTTCGTTCTCAGGAATATTTGGAAGAGGATACATCCAATGCAGGTACTAACTTACCTTATTTGGTAACTGTGGAAATTCTCTCGGCTTTTGTGGGCTTGCCTGGGTCGGAGACAGCTGAGCGCCGTTGTGGACGTCCAGAAATCATCTAGAATGGCCAGAATGGCATTGGGCGCTGTCTTCTGAGTCCTAATGAGTCACAATTGTCATGGAGATATATGAGATAATTCAAAAGGCTGTGTTATTCCTTAGGGAATAACTCGATTTGGCTTGGATACACTCGGACTTTTTGTGGGACCAAATAGACTGACTAATGCGCTTAGAGTTTACGGTCACACGCAGAGAACACCCGGAGTTTTGGGTGGATCTTTATATTTCCATTTATAACAAGGCTGTGCAAAGTATAGTATTTAAAACCGCATGTAAATTAGATACGACAGTGAACCCCACTCCCCTGTTGGCATATTTTGGACCTCTCAGACATTGGCTATCGTCTGAAGTCTTTATTGAGCTATACCAGTTTTAAAGGACCCAGTCCTTGTGTGATTAACTTGGTTACACTCTGCGCGGCCTTGTGCCAAATTGCCTAAGTCCAACAGTGGGTAGTTTGTGGTAGTAACTAGGATAATAAATAAATTGGCAATTATCATTGCACTACATTGTGTGAATTGGCAAGGATTTAAGGTTTCTTTGAGATTGAAGGACGATACACCTGTCCTACCTCCCCGAACACACACATGGCATTGAAGTTGTTAGTGGTTGGATTGGGATATATTGGAGTGTAGACTTCGTCTAACTCTTTTGTATTTGATTTCACTGCTGCACTTTGGTGCATCGTTTCACCGGCATGGATCCGTTTCGCTCCCAGTCTTGGACATGTCTAGATGACTATGGCGCTTTTGACTTCGAGCGCTCGGCGATATCAATTTCCAACCCCACGGGAAATCACAGAGTTTTGTTGGGGGATAGCAAACGTGGGGAAACAGTAGGAAGAAAAAAATAAGCTGCCTAACAAGGCCCTGCTCCCGAATTGAATAGGTGTCATGCTGAATTGGTATATTTTACTGTGTCGGCCTTTAGATCCCCCTGTTTGCGGTGAGATAAACGAGTCAGAAAACACAGAGCGAGGTCTATGGACCGACATACCCGCCATTTTCCTTTGGGCATTCAACCAGGCGTCGAATCAAAGGAACGTATAAACCGGACGATTGAAACGTAGCTGGGGAGGAATATTCGATAGACCTGTCGTTGACGCGCCGAAAATATTCTTGCGAACTCCCGCCTCTTTTGTATCGTCCACGCTCGTACAAAAGAATAAAGAGAGAGAGAATGAAATGCTTGAGTAGAAGAAAGCCTACTTGCTAGATGTTCCGTTCAATAACTTCGGAGCCATAAGAGCGCGAGAATAACAGTACACCTATGCCCGGCTTGTCGATGATTGTAGCTGGAAGCGCGCTTGGGCGAGGAAGGGTTAGTAACCCGAGGGCAGCGTGTGACATATATACCCTAATTGAAGAGAGCGCCTGAAATCTGGACCATATACATCCAACTCCAGGCAATGAGATAAATATTTACGCATTCTCGGGGCCCAGTTCGAGGTGGAACTGCGCCTGACACGACGCGTCATTATAAATCCCGAACAGGGTCAGTCAGCCAATGTGTGCATACGAATTAACTTGAAGCTCGGGGAATGCCTCCGGAACGGGCAACGAGTGCCCCTACCCAAGGTGCGCGTGAGTCACATCAGCGAATCTTAAAGTCAAAGGAAATTCAGACTGTATAAGTGCATACCTCTTTCGCACAGCTCGAGCTGCGAACACCCGCGCCAGTTGTTGGTATGGATGTGAGACTTCTGCCCCAGGGTAGCAGCAGCGGTGAGTAAATTACGGGAGAGGAAAGGTTAGGGGATAGACCAACGCAGACGTATACACTAACATGCGAAAGGACCACATAACTCACGTGGGCAGAAAGTCGACTGCGCGGACAGCCAAGTCAGACCCAAGAGATTTGACAGTCAAGACGGAGAATAAAGGACAAGCGTGTGCGTGTGTACCTGAATGAAGCCTTACCGCATGTGCTGCCACCAAAGTAAAGTAAAACTGACAATGAGGACTGGATGGGTCAAGTCAGTCAGTCCTCTGATAAAACTCTAGAGACGCAAGATCACGTACCGGGAGTTTCTTTACCCGGCTTGAGTTGGAGGCGAACGTACTGGGATGACCGAGAACCCAACGAGCTGCAGAATTAGCAAGCTGAATGATAAATAGCGGAAGAAATGAGGTGAACCTACAGTATCGAGTGATAGTCTCACTATCTCTGCGGCGGCTTGCGGCGGACACAGTTCACGCGAGGGCAAAGCTGGTCCCGAGTGAAAATGTATAAGAACAGAACCGCACCTACGCCCACAAAACTATAACTTCGGTGCTCAGGGTGTGAACGCGAAGTACTGGGATTGCGGAGGTTGAATCCAGGAAGTCAATATTGGACGCATAATTGTTTAGATTTCAGTGCGACCAACCTATAGAATTCAAAGATAATCCCGGCGTTTGAAGGCTCGTCTCGCGGCCATAGATCAAGCCAATAGTGTTGAATGCAACATCAAGCGTACCTTGAGTGATATCATCGAAACAGGAAGCAACAGCGAAGGAAGAGCTCGAACACCTCAAGTTGATGGATCTAGTGGAGAGCCTAGCATACAATGCGACTTATCTTCGAAATCTAATCGAAAGCCGGGCGCCGCAGTTAAGTCTCGGGTGCGAGATCTAAATTCCGGGTAAAACGCACCAAATTAGCCAGAGAAGCTTCGATAAACAGCGACAGACAAGAACCGTGGAATTAAATTTCGGTCATTGAGTCTTGACTCTGCCGCGATTGTTTTTCAGCCTGTCTTGTACCATTTACCACTGGGAGCTGGAGGGCAATGTGAAGCTAGGTTGGGATGAGAGGGCAGAGGGCCAGAGAATTGAAGGAGGATATAGAGCAGGAATTAAAGGGTGGGATGGGATGGGCAAAAGTCGGACGGGAGAACGCGGAGGGGCGGGTGGATGGTAGTGCTTCTAGTGAAGCGTGATAGCTGTATAGGTCGTGTAACGGATGGGTACGGGTGGGTTCTCCAGGCACGAGATTCATTGTGGGCCAGTGTAAATTGTAACTGGATATATGCCGTATCCATCACTCGACATTTGTGTCGACGTCAGCGTCGGAACTGGCAGGCGAGTGGAACTCAGAGAAGGAGCTTTGGGGGGGAACAGAAGGGATGGAGTGTTGAGGAGAAGACAGGATGAAGATACAAAGAGATGACTCGGAGGCCCGGGTGGGAGGACGCTGTTCAATGCTGCAGATATTGGCCCGTACCGCCATACGCATGCGTCGGCGACGCTGTATCATCCACACAGATAAATTACTGGCAACTGATGCTCAAGGTAGATGGCAGAGGCAGTAAAGGTTTTCAGTTAGATGGAGGGACCAGTGAGCTGCGTTGGGTGTGCGTTGGCGGAAGAGAAGAGCGAGAGTGACATCATGTGGCGATGCAGCACGGAACACAAATCCTAGTCGGGCCCCGGCAGATGATCCCGTCTTCCCTTCTTCCCGTCACCGCGCAATTTTCTTCCCGCAGAATGCACGCACCGACTTGGATGCGCTTCCACTGCTGGGGTGGGAGCTAGAATGAAGATTGTTGTTAGCTCTGCTGTGCCTTCCACGGCATGCTCCTTGTCGGACGCACGGGTAAAATGAGCTGCGAGTTTGGGCGCAGTCCCCATGGTGAGCTTGGAGGATGGAGATGTGGGTGGTGAACAGGTGCGCAACCATCAAGAGATGACTTCGCTTCTTCACAAACTTCACACGCTCTCAGTTAACACATAGGGACTATGTATGCCACACACACTGCTCGCAACTCCGAGTCCTCTCCCTCTCACTGATTCTCGATCCTCAATCGCAACAGGGCCACTTGCTGTTTCCCACCTGCTTGCTGACGCGGACGCTGACCCTCAGCGTCCGCATTCCGCACTTCTGCTCCACTGCACGCTAGAAGTTATATCCAGCGCCCGTGCACCCTCGCTTTCGCTCTTGCACCGCTGTCCCGGTCCCGCCCGCGCATCGCCCCGAATCTTCCACTGGCACTCCACCAGATGCCGACCTTTGGTGTTGTCGGCACTTTTGCTCCCTCGACTGCAGAGCCTCGCCCTCGTACTCCTCGCATGGCCCCTGCACTGCGCCTCCGACAAACCGTGAGTTCGGCGCCCACCCGCACGTGCACTGCTTCTACATCCTAGACACAAGCCTGTACTTGACCTTGATTTTGTGCCCGCATTCACGGTCCATCGAGCCTCCACCACACGTGCGCCAAGCTCGCACTTCTGCCTCCCGCTCTTCACTGTGCACCTCGCGTGCACCGTCTCCACCTCTGTACTGCACGCCTCCCGGGCCTCCCCTCCCCATCCCTTGTCCCTCCACCCGATGCGGTCCAGTAAATCGATCTAGCTATCCAGCGCTTCTGCTTCTGCTACTAGACTCAGGCTACCAGCCTTCCAGCTCCTACACTAGCGCTCTTTTGCAAGTGTTCCGCTTGCTTATCTGGGGATGTATTCTACGATATCAGACCATTCCTTTTTTACCTCTCCCTCCGTGCTCAAGGCTCACCGGGCCAGGACCACATCTCTTGTCCCAGTCTTTATCCCGCTCTTACTCATTCATGCGCATGCGTTCCGAACTCGTCCGTTTTCTGCTTCCTCGTTCTAGATTCATGCATGTCCTGCTTGAGGTTGTGCGCGTACGCGCAATTCGACTGTTTGTCGACGTTAGTGATATTGGATCAACTGTAATGGCCGCGGGGCGTCTGATTCCTTGCCTCCTTAGCTTCGTTCTCTCTGCTCTCTCTCCATCTCCGCCAACGCCCCCCAACTCCCGCCTTTAGGGCCACATCCCCACTCCATCCTCGTACTCCCTGCTTCAAGTTCCAAGTGGCGCTCGATCCGCTCCTCGCGCCCCGCGTACTGCTCGTCTCGATCTCACACCTTTCCTCACGCTCCATAATGTACCCATTTACCTGTCCCTCCACCGATCCAGTACGAGTGCAGCCAGCGATCTAACTGTCTAGCCATTTTCTGGTGCTAGCTTGCCAACCCCTCGTGCTCCCGGCTCTTTTGGTTTTGTTTTGAATTCATATTTGTGTCTCCCACTAACCTCGGGTAATCGCTACATGGCTGCGCGTTCTTGATCTCACCTCCTCCACAGTTCGTTCTTGCCTCCTCCGTGCACTGTACTCAGGCTCAACCACGAACTTGGCCTGGGACTGTGGCTGCTCCTTATACCTAACTCGAAAAGGACTCGGACTAGAGCGCTTGCGAGCGAGTGAGAAAATGGGAGTCGAGACGATGTTTAAATTTCATTGCACTCTTTCGCGCTCGCTCGTACAGACAGCAGTCGAGATTGATGCTCTTGTGCCTCGCACCTGAGTCTGTCTGCCCATCCTTTCTCTCTACTTCTCCTTCTACGCTTAGATGTACTTCTGATAAATACTATATTTCAGGTTTGAATCTTGCTCTTCGAGGTTGTGCACATGTGCAATTCGACCGCCCACGAGGCTTGGACATGGTATCAACACTATGTATCTATAATCCAGCTTCCGCATCTTCGATCCGAGGAAAACTGTATGCATGCCGATGGCTGGTTATATATCTGGGTGCACGGTCTGATATGGTTTATTTAGTTAAGATTCAGGCTAGCGCTAGTGCTCGTGGCATTGAAATTGATATCTGGCTGTCAGGTCAGGCTGTCTACAGCTCCAGTACACCGAATTTAATCATCAATCACCCTGGTGCCCTTGCCCTTGCCCTTGCCCGTGACCATAACCACTCTGGCTTTCCATCCCTCCCCAATTTTCCTACATTAATCGAATACTCTGGCCCGCTTGCGAATAAATGAAATATGTTGATGTGAATGTTCAGTGTCTACTTGGTTCCTGCTTGATCTCTCAGGCAACAATATTTCAGTGTTGAATGTGATAGACTTCATGAATTCCAAAAAACCTCAACCGAAACATGAACGAAATCTGTAACAAAAGGATGTCCATTTCTACAGCAAAATATGTGTTATCTACACTTTGTGATATGCAGCAAGTCTTTCCAGCTCTTCTGCCTCTGGCACTTTATCTAGCTTCTGGTACATCAAGGCAAGATTGCGCATAATCCGAATGGTGACTGGATGATCTTCTCCCAGAAGCTTCCTATACTTCTCAAGTGCCCCAGCTTCGAGCTCTTCAGCTTGCAGGAACTTGCCTAGATCATAGTATGTACATGCCAAATTCTCCATGGTCTCTAGACTGTCGGGATGATCTCCACCGAGCAGTTCCCGCTGCTTCTCCAACACTACAACCTCCTGGGCCTCGCACAATGGTCTACAAAATGATGGACCCGGCACGTGGCCCGGAAATGTGTCGGGTCGATTGCGCTTCCTGAGTTTGATGTCTAGGGATGAAGTGTTATCTAAGACGCAAGTTCAGACCAAGTTTTGACAGAAATTGACATGCTGATCAAAAGTTATGGTATTTTGATCGCCTTTCCTGGGTGTGTGAACCTATGTTTGTTGTCATCGGCCAGCTGCCCCCACTGGTCACTGCCCATTCTGCACGAGTTCTTTACCAATCCGGGACTTTTTAGGCTCATTCTGTTGCCCTCACTTTGGAAATTGCCGCTGGTGAGCCTTTGGCTGGAATTATGGATATCTTTGTGCACCACACCTGAAAGAAACTGCGGCTTCAATTCTGAGGCCAAGTTCGGCCACCCTCATCTCGTATGACCCGTTGAGGGTACCGGTCTGAATATTTGGATGGGCTTGCCATATCGGTGAAGTTTGAACTTGAATGGTACAGTAGCATTTTCCTTCACATATTCCTTCCATACTGCTATCCATGAGCTAAAGTTAGCTAAATTCGATGCCCACATCTCTCGGAATTCTTCCACGAGACATTGGGGCCTGGGGACAGATATGCTGGATCAAGGATATCCATCTGCTTGTCAGTAATCCATATTCTTTCCAATTTGGACCACCCTGACCCATTTTCACTGTGCAACACCCAGATAGTTGACGGTGCTCATTCTCTCCTTCAAGCTGCGCACCAACTCTCAATTTTTTAACCTCCCTTAAGGTCCCACACATGACCAAAGCATGCATAATAGTCGCTACATGACCTCTTTACAACATTCCATGCACTGGAGCCTTTACAGTGCGCAACAACCATGCATTCAGGCGAGTGGCCGACTAAGCCATCAATTGCCGTTTCCAGCATGTCGCCGGAAGAAAATTTGCTGTATCTTCGAATCGGCCATTAAATTGGAAAAAGTTGGCTTGAACCAATCCTAGGGTGTTTGTTGTGTATGTGATAGCTCTTGAACACGATGTGAACGATGTGATGGTTACAACATGCAGTATTTAATGCTCAATGCTAAGGTGGAATGTCAGATTGAACAGCATACATTAATATGTAACCCAAACCCCGATCATGAACAAATCATTTGACTGACTTAGAAATTGTTGGGGTTAGAAATTGTACTGTGAAAAAGCCCTAACAAGTCAATTGTGACCTATTTCGGTTATGGAATATGGTTCTCTAAGCTATCTGCATTTGTGATGTGTATTTGTGCAATTTTTTTTTGTGGGGGCATCCCCAGCTTAAGCTTGGAGCTCCAGTTACGTTACAGCCCTGGCTGGCCCAGTTGCGATCAAAAGATCAAAACACCTATGGCAAGTGAACCGTTGGGAGCACACCCAAAATTTATAGACAGAATATCGTTTTCTCACTGGGATCTAGCAGTGCGCAAATTTTCGATTTTTTTTAGGGCCCCCCCTCCCCTCCCTGGTTGGAAAATGGTTAGGCATTCCTGGATTTTCAGGAGCAGATTGGGCAGACGGACAAGGACTTTGATTTCCGGCTCCTCTTCGCCTCCGGGGATGGACTGTCCTATAATAACACTCACTTGCTTCAGCGCTACCTCCAAAACCATCACCCTGATGCATTCCGCAGTTTTGAAATCCTCCGTCCCGTGCTGCAAATTTGGCACACGTGGACAAACCTTTGCCGAATCTTCGAGACCCATTGGGGTGCGCCACTCAGCGAGCTAATTTGGGACACAGTGCGAAAAAAGGACTTGCACCGCCGGCGCTCTCAAGAAAGTTGATCATTACCCGAGTGTCCGATTGTTGAATTTGGTGCGTGACTGCGGATGCTCGATTGCTGGTCGTGAGTGTATTCCACAATCCAAAATGGCGTCAATTTAATGTGTTTCAGGATTCACTTTGGAACGACCGATATTTTGGAATATTTTGCCGCACTTGAGAGACTCAACAAGCTGCCTTTATTTGAAGATTTCGAGAAAGCGGCCAAGAAGCTCTTCGATACGTATGTCACCTCGGGTGCCCGCCATCAAGCCGGAATGGATGCGAGGGACGAAGCCACAAAATGGACCGCCTGCGCACCACTTGGAACTCCATGGGTACCTATCTAAACATCCTTCTCCAAGCCCTCCAAACCAAAAAAAATAATCTAAAAGCCCACCTCGCCTAAGATTCTCCAGAAAAAGCCGCAAGCCGCGCCGAAAGCCGTGCAGAACTACCGCTATTCTTTTGAATTCAGGCATTTTTTGACTCGGGAACCTGTATGTATGATGCTATGGTGTTCCGGGAGGGCTGGCAGCAATGGCGCACGGAGATGTGGGGCGAGTATGAGAGACAATGAAGGTAATTTTGGGATCTCCAAAAATACGTGGTCTTCAGTTTTGCCGGCTCCACATACTCGAAGTGCATGGGACAGGGATGGGGAGTGCCTCCCTCTCCATCCCCCATTCTTCCACTACACTTTCGTTGATGAACCTGCCCGTGACACTGCTATCGATTAACCCGGTGACAGAACAACCCTGTAGGTTGTTCAGCCCTTCAAGGGTCACTGGGATCATCATTGAGCTCCCATTCATAGCGCATATATAGGATGGGGGTTCTCGCAATGCGTCTAGTGCGTTGAATGTGTCTGGGGGGTACATTGTCATTAGTACCTCCAGTAGTTCGTCGGTGACCTCGGCATGTCTGTGAGGGTCAGTCCACCAACGGACTATGTCCCTTGCCTCGGCGGGGTGTTCGTTAATCTGGGCTAACGTCCGTTCCGCACTTCCAACAGGGAGTCTGCGCCATTCCGCTTTCTCCCTTCGTTGTCCTCTCGGCTTGCGCCTTCTGGAGCGTAGAGAGGGACTGGCCTCTCTACTCCATGTCATCGTCGGAATCGTCTACATCGGTCGGCTCAGGTTCCACAGTGGCTAATACTTCAAATGAATTGAGAGATGCAACTGGTACACTAGAGCGTGGTATAGGTCGTAAGTGCGTAGACTTCACTCACGACCGGCAGGAAAATCCTCCTGGTCTTGCTCTTCCTTCAGCGCTTCAGCATACATGGCCAGAAACTGTGGGTCCTGTATGAGGCGACGAGGGCAGTTCCGCGCCAAGTGTCCTTCCTGCTTGCAATTGTAGCAGGTAGGATGCAGCGAAGGTCCCTTTCCTTTGCTGTCCACATGGTCTATGTCCATAGGGACCGGGGCAGTAGCCACGGAGGTGGAGGGCACAGGGGTGCTAACCGGGTTATTCCCCTGACCTTTCCACTCGGTCTTGCGCACGTTCCCGGTGTTGTTCGAAGGGAAGTAGGAGGAGTGCATCTTTGGGGTGGAAACCGTGTTCCCCCCATCTCGAAGGCTGCCTTCCATAACCCGGAATGCTAGGTTCAGCCCATTGTGCTTGAAAACCTGCTTCTTCCAGCCTTCGTAGTCCACGGGCAGGTCCGACTGACTGTAGACCGCCCTAACCACTTTGTCATCGATGCCACGCTTGAGCAATCGGATGAGGGTGACCTCGTCATACGCTGCCGTCTTGTTAAGGGAGTCGAGCACGGTGAAGTATTCCGTGGCCATACATACTCTTGCCCTGGCGGAGTTTTTCCATCTTCGCTTGAGCAATCTCGACTTGCGCACCGCCCTTGAACACTTCAAGGACTGCGAGGCGGAAGTCCACCCAAGTGCAGTATGATCCTGTCGCATCCTGGGTCTGCATGGCCAACACAACGTTGTTGGCCTACTGGGAGGCAGATCCATCCTTCATATAGGAGAGCACAAAGGTAATCTTCGTGCTGTTCGTGGTGTAGCCGTTGAAGTTCAGCCAACAATTCGCCAAGAACTGGTCCACCTGCTCGGAGTCCCCATTAAACGTGCACGGGGCAGCAACCCGGGGTTGTTTGGTGTTAACCTTAACCTCCCCAGATGCCCCAAGAGCAGGGCGGCGGTCCTGGGCTGCCTCGCGCAGCGCGCCCATAGCTTCGGCCAAGAGGTGGTTCTGCGACGCCCGTTCCTCGCTGGCCTGCAGCAGCTGAGCGTGAGTGTCCCCCAACTGTGTCAGCAAACCAAGAATGGTTTCGCAGAGCATCAGGGCGTCGTTGTGTGCCTTGAGGGCTTGTTGGTATAACAGCACCGAGTGCTGGTCTTCGGGTTGTACCCCGAAGGTGCCGGGGTCAGGCATGGTGAACTCGGGGTTGTCCATTGTATCGTCCAGTCGAGTCGTCGGTAGGTTGACACTATTCTTTTGTCAGTACAGGGCCTCACTGCAGGGTTACTGCGAGGGCGATTTTTACTTAGAAGATTATCCTGACTGCACCTTTGTATGTATCCTCATTACTCCAAATTATTGATTTCGGTTGCAACATTGGATTCTCTGGCCCAGAGCTCATTTGACCGGTCAAGAATCTCAAGTCTGCTCACGAACACCGTCAGTTCCTTTCCGACGCATTGTCTACCCTAATCGCAAAGGGTGCCGCTGCTGGTCCCTTCCCACTCCCACCTTTCCCTGAACTCCGTTGTTCACCTCTGGGTGTTGTTGAGCGCAAGCGTAAGCCTGGCAAGCTTCGCATGATCAACCACCTCTCCTGGCCGCGTGGCTCATTCGTCAATGACGGTATCCCCGACGTTGAAGCTCACATTTCATATGATATGTTTGAGCGCGCTGTCTCAGACCTTTGCCTTTCCGGCCGAGGTTCCTTGATGGTCAAGTTAGACCTCAAGGACGCTTTCCGCCATATCCCTATTCGGGCCGCGGACCATCACCATATGGGCATGTTCTGGAATGGCGAGTTCTACTACGCAATTGTTCTCATGTTCGGCCTTCGCTCTGCTCCGTACGTCTTCAATCTTTTCTCCGAAGCTCTGCACTGGATCATTGCCCGTCACATTCCGGCTCGTCTTCGTCACTATCTTGATGACTTCTGGTTAGTCTTTCGTCCCGAGACTGACCCTGCTATTGCGCGTGCAGCGGTGGAGTGGATCCTTGCTCTTGGGGAAGAGGTTGCGCACAAGCCACATGCGGGTTTTGTGCATTATGCAAAGCCACACGGCAAATTTGAAATCTGCGAGATGTCAATCCACTATTGTAACAGAAGTGTACCTGAGGTGAAGGAGAGGTGCTGTGGGGAGAGGGAATATCCTGGGCACCACCGCTGCTGCATGGCATACATGAAAGTATCGGAAAAGTGAGTGATGTTTTTTGATGCCTGAAAAATCCGGCCTCCCACGGGTGCGCATCCAAAACACAACACTCCCGGGAGTGGAATATGAGATGCAGGAGGCATTAAATAGTACTTCGAAAGATAAGAACCAAGACCAGCGAAGAAAAGGCCGCAGCTTTGCACAATTCCCAAAAGGCCGCATGAAGCCGCATGCGGCTGTGCGGCTTTTGCGCAACCTATCTAATATCTGCGTCCTGGGTCTGCAAGATGTGACATCATGTGGCGATGCAGCACGTGGGCCCGATGATCTCGTCTTTCCTTTCTACTGCTGCTCCCACCATCATGTCGGATTTTCAGATCTAGTTTCTCTGCTGACTTGTCTCCTTGGTTGTTCTGCATTTGCGCTCGTGTCTCTCTGGGTTCTTCGCACCTTCCTTGAAGCCCTCAATGGTGTTCTGGGGTCGTACTCGATGGGTTTTTGCGCCCTCCTCATTTGTGGGCATTAGCCGACACTTTTGATCTGCTTGATCCTGGTCGTTTCTGGTCCTGATGCACACGACTATTTGATCAGAATCTGTGATTTCATCTGTGGCTTGGCATGCTCGGTTCTCGGCTGCATCTATCTTGTCTCAACAATAGTTTTCTTCCGAGTTTCTGCTCGATGGGTTCCGTGTGCAGGAACGACGAAGAACGGTTCTCTCGACTGCTTTCTCTTCCGAGTTTTTACTCGATGGTCTTGTGTGCAGGAATGACGAATAACGGTTCTCTCGACTGCTTTCTCTTCCGAGTTTCTGCTCGACGGTAAAAACGGTGCGCTAAACAGTACGCTTGAAATGCGATAGCAGCTAGGGGATGCTAAACACCACCAAAAACCACCAACACACACACACACAACTGCCCTCTTATTAGCGCTTCCTTTATGTTCGTGGGTCCGTGCCGTAGTATGCGGCAAGCGAAGTCTGAACTCTCAGAAACAGTAACCAAGTTCCAATTGAACAATCTGATGGATGTTCTCAAGTACACTTCCGCTCTCGAAAGTAACCGTTCACGCAATGTTCCTAGGCCCGATGAACAGGTACTACGGGTGTTTTGTAGATTTGTATAGTTTTGAGTCTTAAGCGCCTTCTAGCCTCAAGAAACCCAGTTTGTGTCGCCTTACAACTGCTGAGGTTCTACCAATGGATGACCTTGACTCTATAGCGCAAATCCCATACAGATAGGTCTATGCTCAAGCGTCCCACTGCGCAGCCTTAGCCAGCCACAGATACAACAATTTGTGTGCCCCTAGGGAACTACCTAGCTCCTAGCTGCACGATACCACCGTCACCTATCAGGTAGTAGACTCTGGCTGTTAAACCAAAGAACGTTTGCACTGTCTCACGATTACTGAGGGTCTACCAATGAATGACCTTGACTCTATAGAGCAAATCCCATACAGATAAGTCTATGCCCAAGCGTCTCACTGCGCAGCCTCAAGCTAACAATGGTCCAATGATTCCTAGGGTGCCTTCTCACAGGTCACTCGAGGTTCTGAAGCTTAAATCACAACTCAAGCCTTTGAGCCAACAACTAAACTCCAATTGTTATAGAACAACTACAAACAGAGAAAGTGCTATTCTCCGCGAAGCTGACCTAAGAACACTACCACCGGTGAAGCTGGCTTTGGCAACTGCCTAGGCGAACTGGGGGTGCAATGAACTGTTGAGCAACCGCTTAAGGATGCCCTAGGAACACTACCACGACTCCCTGGTGTAATGAACTGGTCTTCTGCGGGGTCCTTTTATACTACTTTGCGAAATACATGAGATAATACGAATTGAGTAACTGAGATGAGGTGCTTTATAAGAAAGAATCAGGTGCTTGAGTGCCGAGTTGAATCGTCATGATGGAATGGCCGAAATAGTCATCCAGGTTGACCCCTAGGTCTGTTTTGGGTATATTTGTAATGCCCTAGGCCAGCCGATTGCTCCCGCTGGGGACGAATGTCTCCGGCTTGGTTGATAATCCAAGCTTCCTTAGGTCATTACGAGGTATAATGCAGAACTCTATCCGCCATCACGCTGCTAGGACGCCTACACTTCGGTGTCCGCCTTCTCTACAATCAACACTGCTGCCACAAAGAGTTACTTGTCTTTGTTTGGCACCTCGCGACCGCGTTGCGTACGTCACATGTCTCCTAGCCTCGTCTCGACTGTCAGAGCACGCTCCTCAGAGTACCCTTTCCGTCTGGTTAAGTAGAACTTAACTACTACTCGACAAATCTTCAGTAACGTCGCCCTAGGGCACTTCACTGGCCCTAGCCGGCTAGTCACTATCGACTAGACACCTCCTAGGAAGCAAGCTTCCCATACGATATCCGTGCCTAGGTGTCTACTTCTTCCTAGCTGTCCCGTCTCTCTTCCTAGGACCTTTCCTGTGCAGCCATTGGTACTCCTAGTAGAGTTATGATCCCTAGCTGGACTTCTTGGGCTTATATGTTTATCTCCTTGATAGTGTACTTAGTTTGCACTAAAGTACTACAGCCAGTGGTTCGGAGCTCACCCTAGCTCTCCTTTAGTATCACCAGAACAGGTGCCCTAGGGCTGTTGTACAGGCCCAGGGGCACAATCTCTGCCAATCTCTGGGCTAGGCTTTAGCCTTAGAAATCGCAAAAATCGTGAGATTCAGCCTTCACATTTCGTGGGCCGTATCAACGGTCTCATGTGCAGGAACGACGAAAAACGGTTCTCTCGGCTGCTTTCCCTTCCGAGTTCCTGCTCGATGGTCCTGTGCAGGAACGACGAAGAACAGTTCTCTCAGATCTAGGTCTCACCCGAATGTCTCGTTGGGTTTTGTTGCTATTACCTGCCTTTTTCAGCTGTGGACCTTACTCAGAAGTTGAACACGCTGTTTCGTCAGTTGTGGACCTTCCGTGGAAGTTGAACATGTTGATTGAGGCTCCAGGCGGGGGCATCGCGCGCCTTTTCGCATAAACTGGTCCAAGACGTGTTTGGAATTTACATGCTCACATGCACGTAATTCCGGACGGTGCTCTCATGCTCTGCATGAATTCACCCGTGATTTTTTTGCACGTAAAATCGCATTTGCCGTGCAAAGGGACAGTCATGGGACAACATTCTGTGTGACTGGTGGACTCTGGGGATTTTTACCTGGGAGGCAGGGAACTCCTCCCGTACACTTGCGCACTCCGCTTGTGGTCAGGTCCCACAGAGTTGTATCCAGAGGTCCAGCCTGTTCGAGGGCCAGCCAGTCCCAGTCTGTCAGCGTCTTGTGTGAACAACCCCCTGGAATCGGTTTGTGTTCAGTTGGGATCTTGTTGGATTTCTGTGAGGATAACCACCCGTACAGTACCACATGTATACCTTCCGTAAACTCGTTGTTCAGACATTTGGACCACGCGAGTATAATCAATCCCCCCCCTTTCTTCCCGTCATTGCACAATTTTCTTCCCGCAGAACCCACGCACCGACCCGGACGTGCATCCACCATTGGACCAGCTAGAAAGAAGATTGCTGTTAGCTCTGCTGTGCTTTCCAGAACGAGCTCCTCATTGGATGAGCGGGTAGAATGAGCCACGAGTTTGGGCGCGATGCCCAGGGTCAGCTCGAAGGGTAGGGATGCAGATAGTGGACGGGTGCGCCATCATCTAGAAATGTCATTGCTTCTTCACAAGGTTCACATGCTCTGAGTTAACAGACTGGGACTATGTATGTCACACACACTGCTCGCAACTCGAGTCCTTTCCCTCTCATTGATACCAAGCCCTTCCCGACTCTCCCTCTTTGTTCTTATTTCTCGATTCTCAATCACAATAGGGTCGCTTGCTGTTTCCCACCTGCCCGCTGATGCGGACACCGACCCTCGGCATCCGCATTCCGCATTTCTGCTCCACTGCATGCCTCAAGTGTTCACCCACGCTTTCGCTCTTGTGCTGCCGCCCTGCATGCACGTCACCCTGGATCTTCCACTGACACTCCGCTAGACGCCGATCTTCGGCTTTGTCGGCACTCTTGCTCCCTCGACCTCGCAGCCTCGCTCTCGTACTCCTCGCACGGTCCCTGCGCCGCGCCCCTACGCTGGACCGTGACTCCAGCGCCAGCCCGCATGCGCACTGCTTCTACATAGTAGACACGGGCTTGTACTCGACCCTTGATGTTGCACCTGCATTCGCAGTCTGTCGATCTAGCACCACACGTGCGGCCGAGCTCGCACTTCCACCTCCCGCTCTTCACTGTGCACCTCGCGTGCACCACTGCCACCTCTGTGCTGCAAGCCTCCCACTCCTCCCCATCCCTTGTCCCTCCATCCGAGTCGGTCTAGTGAACGGATCTAGCCATCCAGCACTTCTGTGTCTGCTTTTGTTTCCAGACTCAGGCTGCCAGCCCCTCCCACTCCTGCACTAGCACTCTTTTGCAGTCGTTCTGCCTGCTTATCCGGGGATGTATTCCACTGATATCACACCATTCATTTTTGCCCTCCATGCTCAAGGCTCACCAGGGCCGGAACTGTCGTTTTTGCTACGCTTTAATCTCGACTTTGGACAACTGTAGTATCTCCTGCGCTATGCTTGCAAATATAGGAGGTGCAGTCGCGATAGGCTTGTCTACTAATCGAGATTCAATTTAATTGTTTTCTTTCGCTCGTATTCTCGTTCGCACATCTCGCGTGTTTGTGCGCCTTTCTGTGCACCGCCTCGTTCCAGTCTTTGTTTCGCTCTCGCCCATTCATGCACACGTTCCGATTTCGTCTTTTTTTCCTCTTTCTCGTTCTTTATTCATATTTCAAGTCCGTGCACGCATGCGCAACTCGACCATTGATGCCGGTGATGTTGAATCCACTGTAATCGACTGCTTCCTTGCTTCCTTTCCCTCGTTCTCCCTCCTCTCTCTCCATCTCCGCCGACGACTGACCAACGCTGACGCTCCCCAGCTCCGACCTCCGGCCCGTGTCCGCACTCCACCCCTGATTCAAACTTCAAGTTCCAACTGATTCTCGATCCGCTCCTCGCGCCCTGTGCTGCTGGTCTCGATCTCGCACCTCTCCTCACACTCAATAATGTACCCACTTCCCCGTCCTTCCATCCACCCAGTACAAGTGCAGCCAGCCAAATAACTGTCTAGCACGTCCTTCTGGTGCTGGCCTGCCAGCCCTTTTTACTCCAGGTGTTTTGCCTCGGTCCGATTTTATATCTGTATCTCCCACTAACCTCGGGTAACCGTCACATGGCTATTTGTTTTTGTTCTCAGCTCTTCCGTGATTCGTTCTTGCCTCCTCCACGCACCGCGCTCAGGCTCCGGTGCAGAATCGGCCTAGCAATCTGTCTCCTCCTTATGCCTAACTAGGAAACAACTCGGACCAGGCCTCCTGCGACCGAGCTGCACTCTTCCTTGCTTTCGCTCTTTCTGGTACACACATCAGTCAAGATTAGAGTTCTTGCACCTTGCACCTTGCGCGTTTCCGGTCCATCTGTCTGTCCTTTCTCACTACTTGTACTTCTACTTTGAAATATACTTCTAATAAATTGTATATTTGAAGTTTGATTCCTGCCGTTTGAGGTTGCGCACATCCACTGCGTTCAGGGACCTGTCTACACAGCCTGCGAGACATGTGTCGACCCGTGCAGACCCTGGGAAACACAGCCTGCCGACGCCGGATCGGCAGAATCTGCCAGACATGGGTCGACGCCCTGCCATGTACGTCTGCAGAGCTGTGCCGACCCCCATCCGCACAGGTCATCAGACCCGCCGTATGCTTCCATCTCTTTTCCATTTAAGTACCATACCGTCCCTGCAGGCTCCCTGGTAACGGTAACATACAGTGTCGTACACGGCCTGGTAGGTAGGTAGGTAGGTAAGAGCTGTGCCGACCCCCATCCGCACAGGTCATCAGACCCGCCGTATGCTTCCATCTCTTTTCCATTTAAGTACCATACCGTCCCTGCAGGCTCCCTGGTAACGGTAACATACAGTGTCGTACACGGCCTGGAACGTGGTGATGTTGGTCCAGATTTAGGCACGTCTCCGTGTTGTCTCTGTGTTTCGCACACTTAACTTCACCGAGGATACCTCAGAAAATAATAGAATGTGTATTAGCTCTTCTAGAACTAAGCCACATTATTTCTCAACATTGCGACTCATTTCTGCGGTGCGCATTTTCGGAGTTTTCTCCTGATTTGGGAAGAAATGCTGTGTCTTTTGATTTGTGGGCCCGCAACGAGATCGCCCGGCCAATTAATGATGCCTTCCGCATGCCCCAGGGCCCCCCAGATCGGCGTTTGAGACGAGGCACGGATGGCCTACTTAAGTCTACAGACTTTGGGGTGAGTCAGCATGGTGTGCTGACGTCCAAGTCTGCGGATGGGGGTCGCACATTGCCTGTGCAGACGACCCCACTGAACGCAGTGTCTGCAATTCGACTGCCCACGCCCACGCCGATGCTGGTGCCGACTCCAGTATCAATGCTACTTAGCTATAATCCAGCCTCCGACCCTCCAATCCAAAGAAAACTCTATGTGTGCTGATGACTGCTTATATATCCAGGCCAATATAGTATCATTAAGATTCACACTAGTGCTAGCGCTCCTGGCACTGAAATTGATATTTGGCTGTCTACAGTTCCCGTTACACTCCGGCTTTGCATCCCTCTACCCTTTTCCTACATTAATTGAATCCTCCGGCCCGCTTGCTAATAACAGTTCAGCATCTACTTGCTTCCTGCTAGGTACAGTTACCCGCAAACAACCGTCAGTCAAATCTAATCACTGCGTTCCGGCCCCCTGTAGGCACACCCTTGCCTACGCTCGTGTTCGCTGGTCTACGTAGGTTAAAGTATGTTGATGGCTGTAGGCAAGGGGATATCGGCACAGTGTTGCCTTCACTCGTGTTCACTGGGCTACGTCAGCGTACGTCACGTAGGCGAACTTTGCCTAAGTTTGTCGACAGCTGTAGACAAACCTTCGTCTCCCCCACCTTATTTCGCCCGAAAAAATGATTTGTTCCAAACTTGAAAAATCTGCATCCCACCATGTTCTTCTACATGGGCCTACTGCTGTAGACCAACGTAGGCATACTGGATCAATGTAGACTCACACACACCAAGAGTGTCTACATGCTGTAGGAATATGTAGGCAAACAGGTTTGCCTACATGTCGTCGACGGCAGTAGACACAGGGTGTGCCTACAGGGGGTCGGAACGCAGTGAATAGAATTCATGAATTCCAAACCCGTACCTAAACAGGAACGAAATATTTAACAAAGGATGGCTATCTCTGCAGCAGAATACATGTTATCTACACTTCGTGATATGCAACAAGTCTTTCCAGCTCTTCTGCCTCTGGCACTTTATCCAGCTTGCAGTATGTCAATGCAAGATTGCGCATAATCCAAATGGTGTTTGAATGATCTTCTCCTAGAAGCTTCCTATGCTTCTTGAGGGCCCTAATATACAGCTCTTCAGCTAGCAAGAACTGTCCTAGATCGTAGTATGTCACTGCTAAATTGGCCATGGCCCATAGAGTGTCAGGATGGTCTTCACCCAGCAGATTCCTGCGTTTCTCCAGCACTACAACCTCTACGGCCTCTGCCTTGTGCAATTGGCCTAGGCCGTGGTATGTCGATGCTAATGAACCCATGGTCCTTAAAGTGTCTTGGTGATCTTCACCCAGAAGTTTCCTCTGCCTATCCAACACCGAAACCAAGAGTGTCTGTCCCTCCTCAACCTGACCCTGGGTGTGATATGTTGCTGCCAGACGATACATGGCACATAGAGTGTCTGGACTATCTTCACCCAGAAGGTGCCTCCGTTTTTCGAGCAGTTCAAGGTCAAGTGCCTCTGCCTGTGTGAATTGGCCTAGTGCCCGGTATGTCCCTGCCAGATTGCTCATGGTATGCAGAGTGTCTGGATGATCTTCACCCAGAAGGCTCCTCCGCTTATCCAGCACTGACATTTCGAGCTCGGCTGCCTTCTCATACTGGCCTAGTTGGTAGTATGTAGATGCCAGATTAGACATGATCCACAGGGTGTCTGGATGATCTTCTCCCTGAATGGTTGTTCGTTTCTGAAGCACTGCAACTCTTAGAACTTTGGCCTGCCTAAATTGGCCTACTTCATGATATGTCCATGCCAGATTTTCCATAGCATACAGGGTGTCTTCATGATTTTCACCCAGTTCCCTCTCCTTTTCACGGAATGCAAGTTGACACGCTTTAAGCTGCTTCAACAGTGTTTCCGTAAGGGGTGGCGATTTTGTGTGTACCATCATTCCACTTGCCTGTAAATTACCGTCAAGTTCGGCAATCCTGAATAATTTGTGCACTCACTGGGTCATTATATAAATGTGGACTTTGATCTGTGTCTGGCCCAGGATAGACACTCTCGACATCATGAATATCATGATCCTAGCTATGCTCAGTCTGGCACAATTTTTAAAAGAAATACTCTTACAACTTGTCCAACGCAATCCTGGCTCTCATCTCCCAAGTTGTATGAAATACCGTCTTCAACTGAGTCGAGACCAGAATTCTGGCTCTGTGCATCACTATCATCCTCGTGTAGTGAATCTGGGTCTTCTGACTCATTGAGCGAGTGATCCGAGTGGAGACTACTTGTGGAATTGTTTTCACAATCCATTTTTGCCAAGTTATTTTCAGGTGTATCTTGGTTGGCTGAGATTTTGTGTCCCCTGTTCGTATCGAGGCAAATATTAATACCTTCCACACCAGCATTTCAATTGGCTCACCCATCGACCAAGACACCCAACTCCGCTTTTTGATGACTACTTGGCAGGATATCTTCGAAGGTGGAAGCTGCAAATGCGCAGGAATTGGGAAGGAGCTCTGCAGAGCGAGGTCTAGAATATTCGCTCATTCATGACAGATATTGAAGGGATTGAATTGTATGTTCTGACCTTCGTAATAACTGAACAAATTCACGGAAACTGTCAAACCAAGGTTGCATGGGCCAATCCTCGTGAACAAATTTGCCCAACCAGCTCAAAAGACCAGTGAGAATAGTTGTGGCAAGAAAGTCAACGCCATCATAGTCGAATGGTGGTTCCCACTCCTCTGTGGGACCTAGTGCCAGGATGTCGACCCCGATGTCCTTGAGCACTTGGCTCATTAGACAACATAACTTGCTCACAACATCGGAGTGTACACTCCCTGTCTCGGACCAAAATCCGGGTAAGTCAAGGATGCCTCCAAGGTATCGGATGCAGAGGGCCCTGGAAAATGTTGAAGCTCCACTGAAATGCTGATATCAGAATTGATTCAACCTATGAAATGTCGCTCACGAGCAATCATGTTCAACTATTAATTGCTCAATCACACCGAGGCCCCCTGCATCACAGGTGGTGAGCAGTGGGACTGTGCTGCCCTCCAATATTGTCGAGATTGTGGTATCAGCCACGCAGGTTGCTGCCAACATTTGCCAAAATGTCCACTTGTCATCTGGTGGACCATGGACACGATTCCATAACACCGAAATGGCTTCCATTGTCGTTGAGCCTTCCATATATTTTTCATGGAGCAAATGAGCCCTGAGCCCCGGAAAGAGAGTCACAATATCCACAATGTCCTTGAAAGACTGACACTGAGTATCAGCAGATTCGGTTCTGAGGACCATCATTAAATGCAGTTTTCACATCGTACAGAACACGCACGGAAGAGCATATCTCATCAGCTTGCGGCACCCTTTCTCGAGTTTCGGTGGGATGGTGGTGCGTAAAGATTCCAGCTGTAGAACCCTTTCTTCACCGTTTCCGAAGTAGGTCTTGATTTTCTGGGCCACGACATGTGGTCCCAGGCCAAAACTGTATGCAGCACGGTTGGCCTGTGTCTCGAGTACCTTTCCAAAGGAGGTGTACACTCGATCCAAAGTGCGACCCGGGGAGGGAGACAACCCGTTAAGCATTAGCGCCCATCTTCCTCCCTCAGGACGAGTGTCCTCTATCTTCGCCGCCGCTCGGTTGGGATGAGGATCCCAAGGGACAAGTGCATCAGACATATGTGTTGAGGTCATTCACAAGTAGGAGGATGAGGGTGGGATAGTGGTGGGAGCAAAGGAAGAGTATAGCGCTTAAAGACACAGCCCACCTGCACAGCCTGTCATACAGCTTCTCACCGGTTTAAGGGTCTCATTCTCAATCAAAACACGGCATTTCCCTATAAAACTATATATTGCCAGGTAGCCCTGACACATCTCTATCGATCTATGAAGAGATCCCCACCAACTTTACGCAATCTCGGCCCAGGAATTGCGAATTTGCTTGAGTGTTTCGCTTCCCGGTTAAATACTGTAACTTCAATTTCCACCAAATTATTTTTCACCAGCCGTCATCAACACGCTCCTTTTATTTTATTTTAATTTAGCCCTCGACCGCACCAACTACCGTGACAGGTCTTTTCTTTTGGCAGAAAATTCACTCGATAGACTGGTTCAGCAATGACCCAGCATTCAATCTCTGATGGTGCAGCACCCGTTTTGAACTCTCTCGGCCATCAAAAACGCACTCGGTGACTTCTGTATCGAATAATCTCACTTTCAACCAATTTATATATTTTTTCACCAGGATCCTCGCACGTCAACTGTTAAACTATTACCGAAGATGTCAAGACGAGGTCCTCCATGTCGAATTGCATCTTCCTTCATGAGGTTCATAGAAATCTGTCATTATGCCAGCGCGTAAATCATATGTATAACTTGCTTCCCTCCAAAAATTCGAGCCAACCCAGGCCAAATGCCGCAACGGCAGTCCCATCGAAAAACCTTTTCCCAAGGTGGGCTATCGATAGTACTGCATGATATGAAAGATGGCAGGTGCATCAATATTCAATGAGAGTTTGGACAAAGAAATGACTTGGACCGGGATATCTGTAGGTCCAGGTGAATGGAGAAAAGAAGGAACTTGGGGAATGCAGAGCTGGACTTCCCAGCTACAAAGAAATTAACCACCAAACAAAGAAGAAGAAGAAAAGACACTTGAAAAAGAGACACCTCAAAGGGACCAAATCGAACGGGTGGCCTGGTGATACACCGGAGATCGGATGGATATTCGGACCAGGTGCGCTGTGCGCACTCAGGTCTGTGGGATATAATTGGGAATTTTTCTAGAGACACAGGTCAAAACTGAGGGACAAAGGAACGGATCGATGTATGCCCCACTTTTCTGTAAAATCACAGAATCAAATGCGGCCAAACCCAGAGCAAGAGGAATCCAATGATTCCAGCCCAACCAGTACTGTACATCGCGTGCAGTGCTCACAGTATTCACAGGTCGGGGAAAATTGCATTCAGCATGTATGTAAATTAACAGCAGAGTACTAACACAGATCGCCACCGCGCGGGCCCATTACCACCATCAAAATCAGCCTGACCTCGTATGCACATCCCTCTACCGTAACCCATTCCCCCTTGCATCGCAACACGCAAATCCACCGTGCCTTCGCTCCCACCGCTCGCTCACAGCCCAGAGGGCCAGCACGCGTGACAGTATTTGAGCGGAATCAGACGTGGACTCAGACTCGGATGAATAAGAGTTATCATTCACAATATAGGGTGCAGGTGGTTGACTCCCGAGTACAGTCTGCGTTTGTGCGAAGTGCGCACCAGCCCTCTCCCCTCCCGCGTGCGAACCGAACTGTACGCATGCAGCGTACCCTCGATCACACTAAGCCCAAAAGGGTGAAAGGTATGGGAGTAGTCGTACATATCGTAGAACGGTCGCAGGGCCCTAGGGAACCACCATCGCATCGAAACGGAATGCGAAGCGCGGGGGTGGATGGAAAACCACAGGCAGATTGAGGAGGAACCAAACGGTAGAGCAGTACCGGATCAAACGGCAGACGGCTCAGAACGGTGAGGGAAGGTGTCGCCCACCTTGGGATTTGCGAACAAGAACATCGCAGAGTGCAAGAGTCAAGGACATACGCGAAGTGCGGGACGTCACAGCAAGGAGGACGTCAAGACAAACGCGAAGATGAACGCAAGCTGGAGACATGGGACCTATAGAGGGTGGTGCCTGCCTGGATAGAGATGTGGAACGAAAGACCAAAGACGAAAGTTGGCATTAGGGCTTCGCAGTGGAGAGGGGGGCATGGAAGCGGTGTGAGAGGAAAGACAGTATGTCCTGGTTTATTTAAAAACTTATCAGGGAAAGCGCAGGACAGATCTAGACAGATACCGATTGGCCCACCGCGGTGCAATTCACCCGCGGGCGTGCGGGGATCCTTAGATGTTGGATGTTAAACGTTGGAAGACGAGACGAGCTGGATAAGAATAATTACAGTTCAAGCAGGTTCGAGCAGCAGGGAGAGCATGAGTCAGGGGGGAAGATAGATGTGGACTTGAATGCGAATAGAAAAGGGCAAAGCAGGATATGACGCTAAGGCACGAAGGCAGAGAGGGTGAGACGCACCGGAGCGGGGGCTTGATCGAGCGGTAGCATGGCGGCAAGTCTGCAATTGAGTTATATTGAATGATAGAGCACGAAGTAAGGCCGGGATGGGCAAAAGTAACAGGGGAAACAGACGAAATAGGATCGGGCTACAGATGCACGCGGGGTTGGTCTGGGATTCATTGTTGGCCGGTGTGAATTCAAATCAGAGTGGCATGCAGTATCAGTCTTTCGAGAAGGGCCTCGGTTTCAGTGCTCGAAACAATGCCTGGAGCGAGTCTTAGCGGGATAGATGGCACGAGAGGTGTTGGATTCGGCGCCCGGCTGAGGGGAGCTCCCAGCTGTGAGAAAAAAAACGAGTCAAAATAAAGGGAAGTGGGCGATACGCCGAGGAAGGAGCCTGAGATGAGCAGAAAGGATTGCATCACCCGATGTCGATCCACACGCGTGTTCAGGCGGAATCGTGAATCAATTGTATCAACTATACTGGTAGTATTTGCAGCACATATACTGAGGGTTTCACGGGGATGGAGGGTCGAGCGACCTGCGATTACGGGAGCGATGAAGTGCATGCGGTGGCGATGCAGGCCGGCCAAACAGGCAGGCCGTGTGATCCGGCGTCTTTCCTTCTCCCTTCTTCCTCTTATGGTCATTTTCGATTTCTTCCCGCAGAGCGCACTCGCCAACTTGGATGTCCGGATCCATTGCCGACAAGGCTTGAACCCGCTAGCTCTGTCATCTTGCCAGTGCGAGGCTGTGAGTTCGTCGTCGGTAGGCGGAAAGAGGCGCGAGTGGGGGTGTGGGTTAGCGGCTGGCGATGGAGTTGGTGAACAGGTGCGCATCCATCTAGATTTGCCTTTGCTTCGAGTGTAAATCTGTCCCAGCTAACAAACAGGACTATGTGTGGCACATACACCCACCGTTGCGAGTCGCCTTGCTGCACGTCGACTCGTCTTAGAAACACTCCCTTCCTAGTTCTCCGTCGCCTTAGTCTTGATGTTCCAGCATTCCCAACAGTCCACTCCTCTTGAGTTCAACTATCACGCCGATCTACTCGGAGTCCCGCTCGTGTTGTTCCGCGTTTTCGTCTCCCTCCTCTCTCTCCAGCCCCGCCACCGCCCAACGCCCACGCCCAAGCCGCCGCCGCCAGCTTCCACCCACGCCATCCGGTACTAACTCTGCTCCCGCATTCCGCACTTGTTCCTGTTCCTGTTCTCCGTGCTCACGCTTCAAGTTCTCCCAGTGCTGCTGCACTCATGTGTGCCGCTCCTCACGCTCCTCTTGCGGCACGCAGATACCCACGCTCCGTCGCTCCTGCATGCCCACTCGATCTCACACCTCTCGCTCCGTATGCGCTTCACTCTGTACGCCTCCCGCCCTCCCCCGCCGTCGTATCTATCATGATCATGATCTCTATCTCACACCCTGCACTACTCGCTCCTCGTGCCAGTCGCTCCCTCAGGCTCCTTCAGCTCGAGCTCTTTCGCTCATGCTTTCGTTTCCGCTTAGGACGTTTATCCCTTGTAGCACGCATCTGCTACGTCCGGTCCGAGTCTATTCCGGATCCATCGCTCTTCATTCCTGTTCTTGCCTTCTTTAGGCTCGATGCTCTTGCATCTTCCACGCGGCATTCACTCGCCGGGACTCCTGTCTCCTGCTTCCTTGACTCGGCCTCCTCTGCTCCTCTGCGCCTCCTCAACTGACTTGAGCCTCGGAGCATGAATTGGACTAGCAGTCTTTGGCGAGCAAGCATGACCTTCAGTCGAGACGATCTTCAATTCCTGCAGTTGAGATAGAGTAGCGTCGCCTGTCCGTCCATCCGTCCGTACATTTGACTTTCTGGTTCTAATAAATCATGATTCTATATGCATTCCAAAGCTATGCGCAATTCGACTGCCGACGCTATTGATATTGACACTCGACTTCGACTCTGCGGCCGAGTGCCGGTGCTGATTATATATCCGGGCGTATGGCACAGTATGATTAACATTTCCGCTGGCGTTGTCGAAATTAATATCGATATCTATGTGTCTACAGTTACAGTACACCGAATTCCAAATCCATGCCCGTGTTCACACAAGAACCTTTGTGAGTCCTTTCCCTTCCAGGCAGATGTACTCTCGTGGCTTGCCAACAAATGCCCACACTCCTGGTACGAATCAACGTGCGATGCCTTAACCCATCGATCTCACGCGGTATTCTAGGATTATATCGGACGTGCACCCGCGGTGTGGACCTATCATCAATTCGTTGCCTTAAGCTTGTGTCGCCGATTCTTTGTTTCGGTCAGCAGGTTGCCGTGGCCATCTGGAGCTTGACCTGTGATCTAGGCCCCTTCGGTATGCGGATGCTTCCATTGATATGGATGTATCCATTGAATCTCAATTAAAAAGAGACCTGGTCAACGCAGCGACAATGTGGTATAATGGCATGCGTGGAAGTCGGAACATACATTCGGTTCAGGATACCACACCTTGTATATTTAGCTCCTTCTGCGGGGCTGGCTGCTCCTGCTTCAAGCCTTTAATTCTGGAATGGCAGTATTATAAGATTGACCTGCAAGCGGCATGCGCGCACGCTCACGCTACGCTTTCAAGCAACCAAAAAAGGACTGAAAGAATCGCCAGTCCATCGTCCCATGTCCCGAAGGCGAAGCGAGCGCGCGCTCTCCAATGTGAGTGTCGAAGCAAACTCCCCAAGCATCTGTTAAAGGAATTATAGTAGGGAAATGGCAGGTGTGACTTCGGTGCGTATGTGTTGACTCCTCTGTATGTGTGCGCTTTGCCCTGAGGGGGTGAACGTCGAAGGGTATGCGAGTACTCGGAACGCACAATATAGAACGCAAGGCGAAGGCAGGGAGGCGTGGAATTTGAGAATGAGAACATCCCAGAGCTTTTCAGAACCTCACAGCCCAAGAGTGGGTGGCGAGGAGGACGTCATGACAAGCGCGAAGATGCCAATGCCTGTATCGCCAGGTACGGCAATCAATTAGAACTTCAGTTTCAGTTTCAGTTTCAATGTCATTTTTCCGACCTGTGGCACACCCTCTATCTCAATTCCACACTTCCATCGCCTTGTCCCCCATGTCAATCTCGATCTTGATCTCGCACCTTTCCTCACGCTCGATAATGTGTCCACTTCCCTGTCCTTTTCATCGACCTGGTGCGAGTGCAGCTAGTCAACTAAATGTCAAGCACATCCTTCTAGTGCTAGCCTGCCAACCCCTCGTGCTTCCGGCCCTTTTGCCTTCGTTCCGATTTTATATCTGTATCTCCCACTAACATCGGCACATGGCTATCTGCTCTTGTTCGCGACTCTTCCGTGACTCGTTCTTGCCTCCTCTGTGCTGCGCGCTCAGGCTCGAGCTCGGGCTCGGCCTGAGACTATCTCCTATCTCCAATTAGGGAAGGACTCGGATCAGACCTCTTGTCAGCGAGCGCGCGAGCAAATGAGAGTCGCAATGGCCCGTTAAATGTCCTTGTGCTCTTCGTTGCTTTCGTTCTCGCTCGTAAGCATGGCAGTCTAGATTCGTGTTCTTGTGCCTCGCAGCTCGCGCGTTCCCGATCCGTCTGCCTGTCCCTTCTGTCTGTCCGTTTCAACATCTACGTAAAGATGTATTAATAGATTCTATATTTCAGATTCGGATCCCGCTTTTGAGCTTGCGCACATGTGCAATTCGACCGCCTATGCCGACGCCAACTCTGGTATCAACGCTACTTAGTTAGAATACAGCCTCCAAATCTCTGACCTAAGGAAAACCATACCCATGCTGATGACTGGTTATATTTCTGAGCACCCAGGGTCTGATATGGTTTCGTTAACATTCACACTAGTGCTAGTGCTCGTGCTATTCAAATTGATATCTCACTGTCTACAGCTCCAGTACACCGAATTTAATCATTGATCACCCTGGTGCCCTTGCCCTTGCCCGTGACGTAACCGCCGTGGATTTCCATCCCTCTCCCATTTCCCTACATTAATCGGACCCCCCGGCCCGCTTGCTAATAAATTAAGTATGTTGATGTGAGGGTTCAGTGTCTACTTGCTTCCTGCTAGATCTGTCAGGTTTACCGGATTACCCGCGAACAACCTTTCAGGCGAATCTGATAGACTTCCTGAATTCCAATAAACCCCAACCGGAACATGAACGAATATTCAACAAAATGATGTCCATTTCTAGAGCAGAATACCTGTTATCTACATATCGTGATATGCAACCAGTCTTTCCAACTCTTCTGCCTCTGGCACTTTATCCAGCTTGCGGTATGTCAATGCAAGATTGCGCATCATTAACATGGTGTATGGATGATCCTCTCCCAGAACCGTTTTATGCTTCTTGAGGGCCATAACACAAAGCTCTTCTGCTTGCAGGAACTGGCCTAGCCTGTAGTATGTCACTGCCAAACCGCCCATGGCGTGTAGAGTGTCGGGATGGTCTTCACCCAACAGTTTCCTCCGTTTCTCCAACACTACAACCTGCAGGGCTTCTGCCTTCTGCAATTGGCCTAGCTCGCGGTATGGCACTGCTGACCGAGCCAGGGTCCATAAAGTGTGTTGGTGATCATCACCCAGAAGTTTCCTCTGCCTACCCAACACCGAAACCAAGAGTGCCTGTGCCTCCTCAAACCGATCAAGACCACGATATGTTGTTGCCAGACGATATGTGGCACGTAGAGTGACTGGACTATCATCACCAAGAAGGTACCTCCACTTTTCAAGCACTTCAAGACTGAGTGCTTCTGCCTGTGTAAATTGGCCTAGTTCTCTGTATGTCCTTGCCAGCTTGCTCAGGGTATGCAGGGTGTCTGTATGATCCTCACCGAGAAGGTACCTCTGCTTTGCCAGCACCGAAACCTGCAGGTTTTCCGCCTTCTCAAACTGGCATAGTTGGAAGTATGTTGATGCAAGAGTAGCCATAGTTTTCAGGGTGTATGGATGATTATCTCCCAGACTGGTTCTTCGCTTGTGCAGCACTGCAACTTGCAGAACTTTTGCCTGCCTGATTTGGCCAAGGTCATAATATGTCCTTGCCAGATCCTCCATGGCATCCAGAGTGTTTTCATGATTGTCACCAAGTTCCCTCTCTGTTTCGCACAGCACCACTTTACGCTCCTTCAGCCGCTTCAGCAGTGTTTCCGTAAGTGGGGGCAAGGCTGTATGTTGATGCTCCATCGCAGTTCCACTTGCCTGAATTCGCATGAAATTCATCCACACCAAATAGTTTGTGCACTCACTGGGTCTTTGTATAAGTTTTGGCTTTGATGTGAGTCCGCCCCAGGCTGGAGACTATCGGCATTATGAGAGTCATGATCCTAGCTATGCTAAGTCGGGAACATTTTTAAAGGACAACATACTCTCACAACTTGGCCCACACACTCCTGACTCTCATCTCTCAAATTGCATGAAGTATCATCATCAACAGAGTCCAAACCAGAATTCTTGCTCTGTGCATCACTATCATCCTCGTTCAGTGAATCTGGGTCTTCTGACTTATCAAGTTGCGAGTGATCCGAGTGGAGACTACTTGTGGAATTGTTTTCACAGCTCAATTCTGCCAAGTCATTGTCAGGTATATCTTCATTGTTTGAGATTTTGTTATCCCTGGTTCATGCCAAGCCAATCATGAGTTATCCCCATCACATTTTGAACTTTCTCACCCATCAACAATGACATTCAACTCTGCATCGTGATAGCTAGTTGGCAGGATATCCTCGAAGGTGGCAGCTACAAATGCGCAGGAATTGGGAAGGAGCTCTGCAGAGCGAGGTCTAGAATATTCGCTCATTCATGACAGATATTGAAGGGATTGAATTGTATGTTCTGACCTTCGTAATAACTGAACAAATTCACAGAAACCGTCAAACCAAGGTTGCCAGGGCCAATCCTCGCGATCAAGCTTGCTCAACCAGCTCAAAAGACCAGTGAGAACAGTTGTGGCAAGAAAATCAACACCATCATAGTCAATTGTTGGTTCCGACTCCTCTGTGGGACCAAGTGTCAGGATGTCAACCCCGATGTCCTTGAGCACTCGGCTCATGAGACGGCATAACTTGTTTGCGACATCAGAGTGTATATTCCCAGTGTCAGACCAAAATCCGGGTAGGTCAAGAATCCCCCCGAGGTATCGGACGCAGAGTGCCCTCGAAAATGTTGAAGCTCCACTGAAATGCTGAAATCAGAATGGATCCAACAGACTAAAATATCACTCACAAGCAATCATGTTCAACTAATAAAAGCTCAATCACACTGAGTCCCCCAGCATCGCAGGAGGTGAGCTGTGGGGTGGTACTGCTCTCCAGGATCGTTGAGATTGTGGTATCGGCCAGGCAAGTTGCAGCTAACATTTGCCAAAATGCCCATTTGTCATCTGGAGGACCATGTACATGGTTCCACAACTCGGAAATGGCCTCTGTTGTTGCCATGCCTTCTATAGATTTTGCCTGCAGCAACAGAGCACAGAGCCCAGGAAAGAGAGTAACAATTTCCACAATGTCCTTGAAGGCCTGACACTGGGTATCCGCAGATTCGGTTCTGAGGATCATCATTACATGTGGTTTTCACATTATAAAACACGCACGGAAGAGCATATCTCATCAACCTGTGGCACTGTTTCTCCAGTTTTGGTGGGACGGAAGTGTGCAGGGATTCCAGCTTTAGAACCCTTTCTTCGCTGTTTCCGAAGTAGGACTTGATTTTCTGGGCCACCACGTGCGGTCCCAAGCCAAAGCTATATGCAGCCCGATTGGCCTGTGTCTCGAGTACCTTGCCCAAGGAGGTGTAGACCCGATCCAAGGTACGACCTGGGGAGGGAGATAAGAAGCCATTCAGCATTAGCGCCCATCTTCCTCCCTCAGGACGATTCTCTTCTGTCTTCGTAACTGCCTGGTTGGAATTGGGATCCCAACGAACAAGAGCATCGCAGATATGGATTGAGGGCATTCACGAGTGGGAGGCGAGGTGGGATGGTGGTGGAAGCGGGGAAGAGTAGCGGGAGCCTGCGCTTAAAGAACACAGCCCACATACACACAACATACACAGCCTGTCATACAGCTTCTTGCCGGTTCACTCGGGCCGATGATCCGAATCTATTAGCTGTGAGGCAGGCTGTTGAATGCATTCCACGGCTACATTTCTCAATGTATAGCCCAGATTGCCTCCAGTATCATCAACACGCAAAAGAGCAGGAGCAAGCAAAGTCCGCGTGTTCACCACACCCTCCATCGTCGTCTCCTCCGTGCCCGCCCCACCCTCAGGATTCGCATACACTGGGTCTCGGCGCACGTAGGGATCGCTGGCAACAAGGCCGTCGATGCGCGCGCGAAGGAAGCTCCTCCGCCCTCTCATCCCGCGTCCGCCTATTCGAGTCCCCCCTCCCGGTGAGCAAAGCTGCAGCACTCGCAGACGGTGCAAAGGCGTTCAACGCGCGATGGCTCGCAGAATGGACGGCGTCCCCGCACTTCCTCCGCCTCTCCCTGTACGACAATGCGAAGCCCTCCTCCACTGTCGCCCGGATGTACAGCAGCCTCAGCCGCCCCCAGTCCAGCGTACTCACGCAGCTCTGCACCACCCATGTCCCCCTCAACGCCTACCTCTACCGCTTCCACCTAGGACCCTCCCCTGACTGTGCGCTCTACCACGTCCCCGAGACGGTCCCGCACTTCCTCCTCCTGTGCCCGCAGTACCGCCACTAGCGCCTGGACCTCATCCGCCGCATGGGAACAGCTCGGCTCTCACTGCGTCTTCTCCTCGCAGTGAAATCCGACCCCAAGCTGGTTCTGGAGTTCGCGCGGGACATTGGCCGCTTCCCCCGCTACGCGATTTAACACCCCGCCCCGTTCCCTTTTCTCTTATTCTTCTCTTACTTACTCTATATCAATGTCTCGTTCTCATCCTGCCAAGAAATCCTGCCTAGACACATAACTCATACACACCCTCGCAGCATTCCTCCTCGGTCATACCCCTCATACTGCACTCCCCGCCCTGCACCCACTCTTATCAGCTAGCAACCCACTTTGTAACTACGTATAGTACCACATGGGCCCCAAGGGGCCCGCGCGCACTCTAATTGAATTTTGAATTGAAAAATTCTCTTTTTCCTTGTGTTTTTTTTTTGTCTTTTTTTGGCGGGGGGCGAAGAGGTCGTGAAATTATCAGAGTCAGAGCCCGTGCTCGGGGACGTTAATTTCAAAGCGCTTCGGAAATCAGAGTTTTGTTGGAGGTACTACACGTCTGGGAAAACAGAGAAATGACAGGAACTTACAGTATCTGCCGTGGATGGTCTGGTTGAGTTGCATTCAATATTTAACTCAAATGATCCATGGACCCCAACGTGGTGAGCCGGCACTGGGATGAAACTAGTTTTCTCAGATCTAACCGTAAATATCTTTTCTTAGAACGACGGGAATGATGTAAAAGATGTGAAAAAATGTGTATATTGAACAGTTTGTTGATCACCTCCTCGTAAGCCGAACCGGGAAGTTCCCAACGCCCAGAGTCAGGTCCAGGCTTCTGGACGGTTGCATGACCCGCGCGCGCCACTGCTCCCTCGTCTCGCCGGGATCTATTACGGCGTGGAGCCTCCAATCGCGGAGCAGGTTGGCCAAGAATGCTACCCCTTCTGTCAAGGCGAAGCTTCGGCCAATGCCTATGAAACAGGTTACATGTCAGCGTAGGCTTGGTGTGGGCGGGAAGAACACAGTTTACAAGCGCGAGGGCCGAGAGAGAAGGCGACGAGCTCATTAGCTAGTGTGCCGCACCACCGGGATGGGCGGAATTCATTGGGGTTGGGAAAGAGCTTCGGGTTGCACTCTGGTTGACGATGAACAACTCATTGTAAAAGAAAAGAAAATAACGACGGACGAAGACCAACCACATCGATTATAACTCTTGTGCCGGGTTCAAGAATGATATGTCCGCCGTGGCCATCTTCTTCATCCGTTTTGAGAACGACCGTCTCCGTTGTGTCTCGAGTAATCAACGTGGCAGGAGCTTTGCGGGTTCCTTAGTCCAACTTCAATAATAACGCGAGATACTTACGGAACAAACGCGCAGCCTCCAGGAAGCATGCGTTGGTTAGGATGAGCAGAGGGAGGTCCTTAAAATTCTACTTTCCTTCAGCAACAGCATAGCTGTATGGACAAACACGTACTACTTTTCCGTCGGCGCCGGTTACAAACATAATCTCTTTGTGCAATTCTTCTTGAATATCCTCGTATAGGGCGAGAAATCCGATCGTGGCGTCGAGAGTTTTGGCGGTAGTCTCTGTTGCCGAGGTTGGTGAGAAAATTAAAGCCCGACAGACACTCATACATACCATGCCCCGCCAGTAACAAAAGAAATGTGTTCCCAATCTGAGCTTTGCTGAGTTTGCGGTTCTCAGTAAGGAAAACTTCGATACATACAAGCTCCTCGTCTTTCATCGCCAATATTCCCTCGCCCTCATTCGCACGTATCATGAGCCGGAACACGTCTCTCCGTTCGCAGTTGGTTTGTTCCCTTTCCTTGAGTTCTACCCGTCGGGTGACAATGAGGTCTTGAATGTGGGCATCCAAAGTGTTGAAAGCGGTCTCGATCTCGTGCAATCTGCATCGATGCCAAGGAAGTTTGAGCGGCGTTGCGAAATATTTCAAGGTCCACGGCTTCCCACCTTTTGATCGGGAGCATGTACATCCACCGCGGGATGACCGACCGCGCGATGGATGCTCCAGACACAGTACGGAGCGCTTGGCTAAATGCCGTCCCCGGTGATCGAGCGGCATTATCCCAAGGCATTGGTTCCCCGAAACCGCAGCGACCGATGATGATCAATGTAAACTGAGCGGCCTTTTACAGCAGTGCCGGAGGAGAAGGACATCACTTTACCTTGGAGGTAATATCGTGTGTCGCTGGAAGGACTATCTCGTTTTGGTTCACCCATCCTTCAGCGCTGGTCATAGCCTGGTACAGCTTGGCAGCCTCGTCCCAGACTAGTGCATATCTGAACCCAGAAAAGTGAGAGTCAATCAGCGGGTGAAAGAGAGAATATATAAATGACGAACGTTCCAGGATTGAAGGCAGGGTTCATTATACGCCTGTGGCGTCTCCATTCGGATCCATTTTCGGTGAAGAGGTTCCTTCCCCAGAACCTGGAATTATGCGCTACATCAGCTGGGTCCTTTTTTACTTGAATCACAGCACCCCAAGACGTCTGTTGTCTCCGGAGCCTTTTCGAATTGTCCCTTTGTCGAAAGAACTTGTCTCGCCACGTCCAGAGAGATTGTGTAGAAGGCAGGATGACCGTTCAGAAGGCCCAGCGCCGATATAGTCTGCAGTCCATACTTTGGGTACACTTCTCCGTTGTCAGTTGTAGTACACGGTCCAGGTGATGCCCTTGACCTTGATTCCGTCGATCCCAAGCCCACATCAGACCCGGATTCCAAAAGGATGTCGGGATAAGGACGCCTAGTGGTGACGCAGGAGAGAATAGGGAGCGCAGGCCTGGGAGATTAGACACTTTCTGTATCCAGAGAGTTGGAATGTCGTTGATAGAAACTGTGCGGAGCTACTCACCCGCACATTTCTTTTGAATTCCAGGACCTTGTGGACAGCGCAGACAGCCAGGAGGGCAATGAGATACGGCCACGCCGCCATGGACGGGAGAAGTGGACACCCTGCACACGAGTTACGTAGACAACGTAAAGCGGAAGGCTAAATTTAGTGAAAATGGTACGGACCTAGATATGAGTGACGCCCAAGAACGCCGGAGACGTAGTATCTCCGAGACCTACGGTGACTCCGAGACCTACGCGGAACACTGCGACGCCGCAGGCCAGAATCGTCGGGAATTATAACATAAAAACGCGAAGAAAGAGTTCACCGCTGACCGGGTGATGAAGGGCCCTTTGTGACGAGTCGCATTCCGTGACCAGAAAAAATTCTGGGCCCAATGTGCCCTCACAGTGATTAGCCCCGAAAGCGTAGTCCCAAATACGGTGAATAGCAGCATCTTGCCCGTTTCATTACTGTACTATTAAAATCAATTCGTCAGTCACGCGTCACGGGGGTGCTTGACGTGACGAATTTTGCAACCTTGTCACGCGTCACGGAGGCTCATGACGAATATACTTTTCGTCACGGTAGGTTGAAAATTTCGGCTCAGGGGGGCTTGGAGCAATTTTCCTCAACTGTAGGCACTTCCCACTTAATTTATTTGGGCTTCAAATCGTGGTTCAGAGTAATGTTGTCAAAACTCGAAAAGTCGAGTCGCGACTTGCCAAGTCGACTTGATTGGACAGTTGACTCGACTCGACTCGACTTCGCTCAGTGAAGTCACTTGGAGTGACTTCAAGTTGACTCGAGTCGGCCAAGTCGAGGGCAGTATTTGATAAATTGGCTAAACCACCATCATGTCGAATAGGAATACTATACGGGGGGGGGTATATTATACTCGCGCAGTCCACAGGCTGAACAGCGAGTTTACGGAAGACAAACAAGTAGTACTGTATGGGTGGTTACTATACGAGTGCATATATCTTGAACTAAATGAAAGTTGACATAAAATAAATAAAATAGCATCTATTTCGTGGCGATCCCAAGTTCCCATTCTGATTATGCATGTCAGATGCATTTATAACCTGTCATATAGCATAATATAATTTTTTGATATTTTTTTCTGGGTTTAATCGCTCTCAGAAACTGGATAGAAACGCAAAATGAAGCCACGGTGACGCGGGTGTCACGCGCCAGTCAGACATGTCACACCACGTCACACGCGTGACAATCACTTCAAAGAAAAAATTTGAAATCAATTCCAACCGTTGTTATTCATGAAAAGGAACATCCAGTAAAAATACTAAGGCCCTCCGGGCACCCCTGGTACCTCTTCTCAGACCCGTTTTACTTCCATCGTGGATGATATACTCAGGGACATATTCCGAGGAACTTGAAAACGGCTCAAAGATTCCCTCGGTCAACGCTTGCGCGTGCGCACAAGCGTCGACCAGCTCACATTGAGCCAGGGATATTGTACCTAGCATATTTATTGGGACCATTGAGCTGAAAAATATTTTACTTGATGTATTCTCTCTATGCTGGATGGCATGTCTGGATTTCAATGCAGCAGTGATTATCCTAGATTCAGTGGGAAGGTGACATTGCAGCCCAAAGATTCTCTTGGTTGACACGTGAGGGGGTGGGATTGGACAGAGAGGAACCGGTGTGGAGCCAGGAGGCAAACACAAAAACTGGGCAGCGAGGGCGACAGCAGGAGAAACGTTGCGGGATTGAGTATAAGTATTAATTACTTTTATATTATTAATTATTTGATTATTTAATTTGTTATGTTATTGATTTGTTGATGGGGACTTTTCAATTCGCGTTTGAGACCTGGATCCGTAACCGGTACCAGGAATCACCGACTCGAGTCACTCAAGTTGACTCGAGTCGACTTCCTTCGACTCACAAGTCACATCAAGTCACACTCGTGACTCGACTTCGACTCAGTTCAAGTCGACTTGGGAAGGCTGAGTCGCAAGTCTTGACAACATTAGTTCAGAGCAAGTTTAACTTGAGTTTAACAGCAGAAATTGCATTTTTCCACATCACTCAAACTTATGTTGAAATAAATTGCTCAGGTCATTCCTAAATTATTCCATTGAGTCCTGTGCATTCACCACAACTCCTGGAATATTTTTACAGGTTGACGAAATTTTGGGGGATGTCACGCAGCTCGAGCTGCCTTGACGAACTGATGAATTAGAACTTTGGGTCACGCGTCACACCCCTTGACGAATTGATTTTAATAGTACAGTATAATAACTTCTGAATCACTTCGTTGAGGCCTGCCATAGTCAGAGTCTGACTAGGGTTAGAATCTCTGGAGGCTGACCGACAGAAGGTCGCAATCTCGGCAAAGATTCGGCTTCAATTGATCGCATCAATACCATCATCAATCGCCGTTCCACACATGTTCTGCGCAGATTTAGCCTTGGTCCTTTGGGAAGGGGCATACATATTTGTAATATAGGAATATTCTGAGCTCTGGTCAAAAAAAGTTTACCAAAGTCAAAAAAAAAACTCCTGATTTGAATTATGCAACGTCTAGAACGTCATACATATGTGCGGGCGAAAATTTGATTTTTTTGAGCCATTTCTCGCCCATTTTGTGACTTGTTTTTGGATACTTAATCGAAAATCCTTTCGGTGACCAGTGACATCTATGAAAACTTTCGTATATTTTAGCAGTCGCGACATACGAATTGAATGAAATACTACAGTATTCTACCATCCAAATTGCTCCCGCGTCCATCCAAAGAACTTTCTCTCCGGACCGAACGTGCCCCACTGCTCGCATCGTTGCTTGCGATCCAACGCCGTCACGCTCGCCACATCCTCTGTACTCAAAGTGGGCAACTACACCGCGTCGTCAATTAATAATTCTGCTAGGAATCCAAAGGGACGTACGATAAGGTTCTCTTTCTGACGTCCGGCATTGGAGCTCTTAGGGACAGCGACGACCCCTCGCGCGACATGCCAGGCGAGAATGATCTGCGTCGGCTGAACCTTGTATTTCTCCGCCACCCCTACGAGGACGGGGTCGTCGCGGAGTTTCTGGTGGCCGGTTGGACTGTACGCGGTCACAGCACAATTCCTTTCTTGCGACAATACTCGAGGAGCTCGGTATCCGTATGGTATGGATGCATCCTTCATATTTGTTAAGTCATCTGGATGAATCAGCATATTTTCAACACTCACTCGATCTGATTAACTGCTGGGACGATCTTTGCGGTCTTGAAGAGTTCCTCCAGCCTATGACGAACTGAAGTCAGCCAATATGGGGAGACACGAACCCACAAACACATACGTCGTGATCGAGAAATTGCTCACTCCAATCACGCGAGCCTTTCCGCTCCATTTCAACCCAAGTCTCGTTGAAGGTGTGCTCTTCGTTGAGTTTCTAACCCCCCATATTTCCTCCATCGTGGGCGGAACGTCATATCCAGCTGAGAAAACACACAATTAGTGGTAAACCGGCGACGGAAAGTCAGGACGAACTAGGATACTTCAGGGTTTGAGGCCAATGCATCAGATACTACACGGGATAGGTCAAACGTCGCGGTACTGTTTGTGAGACATCATACCAAATCCACGTAATCAACACCTAGCTTGCTCGAGCTCTCTTTGAACGAACGTTCAACATATCTCGGGTGATGCGGTCTTCATTCGGAACTCAGTTTATTGCCAGTGGATATGGATAAAAAACGTACGGGAGTTTCGTGGTGATGAAAACCTCTTCGCGAGGAACCTTGGAGGCATGTAGAGCTGCGCCAAGAGCGGGTTCCGTGCCTGAGAAGTATCCATCGAGATCTCATCTTTCAGAGCGCCAAAGTGCTTACCATAAAAGTAGGCTGTGTCGAAGTGGCGATAACCAGGCTATAACCATTGAACAAGAAAGAAATGAACAAGACTACTGTCTCCCACTTCGAACGCGGTGAGAAACCACCTCTCAGAGTCTGCGAGAGCCGCAGGTGTGAAGCCATCTGGACCTCCTTCAAGACCTGGGCAACGATTCACGCATGCTCAACGGATTTTCAGCGAAGCTGACCTATAGCGGGAATCTTTGCACCGGTGTTTAGCTCTATGAGAGGTATAGTTGCCATGATGTGCGGAACCCTTTGTGAACAAAGACTTCATATACGAGTTATTTTGGCATCTGATTTCCAGCTTGTCATTGGAAGAGATTTGTAAGGCCCAGATAGCCCGATCACGTCGCTATTTAACTCAACCTCTTGCCGTACGTCGTAAGTATGCCGACTCGTATTCAAATTCCTAAATATTGTCCCATGCGGACTGGTTTGACATCGCACGCACCGCATTATGTCGGTCTTGAAACTTCAGTCATCACGATTTCGCCGCAGTTGTTGCGAGTTTCGCCGAAATTTCTCGTTGTGAAAATTCGTTTTTTCCCCCCAAGTTGAAGCCACCATGCGTCCCTACCCACCGGGGCGGGCGGTCAACCTCGGAGAGCTGAACGCCAAAACTAATCGAGGCGCCGCGGTGACGCAAGCCGATGGCACGAACCGGCTCGAGCGGCCATCAGATCCAAATGTTGCCGCGCATTGCCGGGACTTTTTACGTTCGGACTTTGGAGAGACGTACGCCGGACCAGAGACAGGCGGCGAGAGAAACGCAAGGATGATATTGTATAAGCACATACTTATTCCTGCGATCAAGTCGCGTGTGGAGTCCACACACATGCGAATCTGCAGAGAGTCGCGCTGGTACTTAGCCTCTGTTTGTGGACCTCTGTTGCTATCCACGCAACTTAATATTTGAGCGCCTTATCGCACCATCTCTGAAGGGGCAATGGTCAACTCTTTGAGCTCCTCTGAAACCCGGGAAATCCACCCAGCGGAGATTCCATCAACCTAGATGCCTGTATCTGTATCTAGTTCGACATAAGTCTCTCAGGTCTTGAAGACTTGGTCCCAGCGCATACTCCGCGGACTGCACGGCGCAACTTCACTCGGAGTTGATGCACGGCGCCGTCGTAGAAGACCGCGCGGAACTAACTTAAGCCTTAAGCCTCGATTTCGGCATTGACACCATTGGTTCAAGGTTGCGCTTGTCAATCGCGAGACAGTATCCGTATTTTCAGAACACTCCACAGGTGCCACCACACGGGGGCGGCTGGGTCACGGAAGATCACAGTCGCCGGCAATGTTCGGTGTCGGTGGTGACATTATAATATTAATAGCAGTCAAAGGGGAATCCAACCCGAACTAGTAGGCGAATCTGCCGAGGCCCCTGGACCAACCTCGCGCCGACCTCGCCAAAGCTCGGCTAATGGGGTCCAGGCTCGGCTCGAGGAACCGTCAAAATGCAGTGACTGTCCTCGAGATATTCTACGGCGTCCCAGTTCTACGTCCATAAGCTTGTTTCAAGGTTCTCTTTTCCTACTAATTGCTTTGATGTTTATCCTTTAGCTCTACCGCAGCGGGTCGAGAGATTGCGACCGTGAGCTCGGCTACGGAGTGATGGAGAAGTCCCGGGACCATATTATATTGTACAACTGTGCCTGTACACTTATATAATTCCTGTGCCCCGGCGTTCCTAAGCGGGACTGTGCCGTGTAGTTTTACCTACCTACCTACCATATACTTGGACTGAAATCCGAAAGTGTCCGAAATCCCCATAAACGCCGTGACGGTGCATAACAATGCGAGATGTCGCTAAAGAAATTGATGGGCCTTAAGCTTGGGCCCGCTGAGGCTCCCCGCTCAGTACACGATAGGGTTTCGCTGCAAGCTTATTCTTTGACAAGTGGCTGCTCGACCGCTTCGCGGCCTCGCATCCCCTTTTGTTGCGTGCGACATTCAACTGTGGAGGTTAATGTTGGAAATTATATCGGCTTGAGAATAAGTACCGAGAAGTCTGACCGTTGGTACTCACCGTCTGACAAAAGGCGCAGATAGAATCTGTTGCTAGTTCACGTGTCAAAGTTTATTTAAAGACCAGCCTGAATGCGGCAGAGGACGGCACCGCGGGGTTGGAAGTTCTTTGGTGAAACAATCAACGGTGCCGGCCTGGAGTGCCTGCGGACATAAATAAGTTGAGCAGAGTTTAAAAAGGCTTCAGACAGTAGACTCGTGACCAGTCTGCCTACGCCGTTCTAACAAGGCGGGCTTGTTGGCGTAGGCAGACTGGTACTTCTCGGAAGTGTCAATCGAGCTGGGGCGGAGTTTGAAATTAAGTCTTGACTTGAGTAAGACCAATGACGCAATGAGCCGCGGCAATTCCGGAGATCACGGTCCGAAGTTGATTTCTACTAAAACTATCCTCAAATTTTACGGCGTTCTGTACCATAAAGAGCAAAATTAAGGAGGCCAAATGAAAGGGATAATTCTTTTATTTATTAGCCCAGCTTCAATCAAAAAATAAGTAAAAAAACTGAGCATAAACGAATTAAGATTGTGAAAAAGCCACTTAAATTTCAAACTCCGCCCCAGCTCGATTGACACTTCCGAGAAGTACCAGTCTGCCTACGCCAACAAGCCCTCCTTGTTAGAACGGCGTAGGCAGACTGGTCACGAGTCTATTCAGACAGATGGACAGACAACAGAAATTTATAAAGAGAGTAATACATACGTGAATAAAGGGTAATGTCGGATCGAAGCAAAGGTCAGATAAGCAGCAGAGTTTAAAAAGGCTTCAGACGGACAGAATGCTTAATTTTATAAACAGGGTGATTATGATTGAGCGAGCCCCGCTCAATACACGATTCGTAATTCCCGAAGGTGTCGATGCATGCTTATTCTTTGACTATGAGCGGGCCTCCTCAATACACGATTCGTAATTCCCGAAGGTGTCGGTGTATGCTTATTCTTTGATTATGTAGGCCGGCCAAATCTCTGCACCTTTAAGCTATATGATCGATAAGCTCACTCGGCCCTGCCTGAGAAAACTCTGCGGTGGTCATGCATGGGAATAAATAGCGCTATCTGCTCCATAAGATATCTGTAGGTTTTAGTCAGATTTATGGATAATAATGTACTGACCACGCCAGTTGACAAACTAGCCTCGGCCATCCTCTACATTAAAGGAACTGTTAGCTCAGACACCCACTCATCCTCGCACAGAATGACAATCCTTCTTACTGGTGGCACCGGAAAATCAGCCACGCCTCTCGCCAAACTGTTGCTGGAGGCTAACCAGCCTGTCCTTTTGGCAACCCGGAGTGGCAATGTTCTCGCCCCATTCAAGGGCGTGCAATTCGACTGGTTTGATACCTCGACATACAAAAATCCGTTTGAGGCCGACAGCAACATCGATCGCATCTACCTCATTCCACCGGCTGTGTTTGACATGTTTCCGCCCATGAAGGCGTTCATCGATTTCGCAATCACTAAGGGCGTGAAGCGCTTTGTATTGATGAGCTCTGCTCTACTCGAGGCCGGCGACCCGCTGATGGGGAAGGTGCACCAATACCTCGCGTCCCTCGGCGTGGATTATTGTGTTCTCCGCCCGTCATGGTTTTTCGGTGCGTCTGGAATTTATTTTGTGCAGAAATCGTGTGACATGAAACCTTGACAGACAACTTGCTTCTTAACTTATCCGAAGCCATCCGCAAAGATAATTCGATCATAAATGCTGCTGGGCCTGGATTGATCGGCTGGATATCAACTGAGGACATTGCGGACGTCGCGTTCAAGGCCCTGATCGACCCGGTGATTGAGCACACACACCCAATCATGGTTGGCCCCGAATTGCTGTCATACGCCCAGGTTCGGGAACTGAGCTTCGCGCTATATTGTGAATCACGTCTTATTTACATCCGTGTGACAGATCGCGAGGATACTCAGTGAAGTTCTCGGCCGTGAAATAAAGCACAACAACGTGACCGCAGACGAGTACAAGAGAATTTGGATTCAACGAGGGGTGCAAGAGGATTACGCGGCCTTCGTGAGCGTCAAGGACGTCGAGATCAGCGAAGGGGCCGAGGAGAGAGCGTTCAACCGCGCCGACTTTGTTGGGAAGAGGACTCTCCGGGAGTTCGTCGAGGTGCACAAAGATACTGAGGTATGGCGGGCAGTGTAATATTTGATGTTCGAGTTGTGCGATGACGATGAATACACGGAATATGTGCACTCCAGAGACGCGTTTCATCGGAGTTTTCAGTGGCAAGTTTTCAGTGGCAAATAAATTGGTAAACGGTAAACGGAGACGTGCAATATCATGACATACATTGTCTCATCGACGGCAGCTCAACACGTTCCAAAATCGGACATCCCATTCCACACAAGCTTGTCCTACTCTCTGAAGAGAATATCTGCTCCCAGATAGGTCCGCATCGCGATGCTGGTCCATTCGCAAACCAGATCCGCACCGATTTCCACCCGTTGCAACGTCTGACACTCATGCATGATATCCCTGCACAACTTCCCCATCTCCGCAGCGCGTTCCATGTCTAGCTTCTTTGACGAGGCATCGCTCAAATGAACCGTGCTTGCACTTCTCACTTGCAGCACGAACAACTTGATAGACGTGAATTTCCTAAGACCGGAAGCCAAGGAACCTTCCGCGCGGGCGGTGAGGCTCATCTGTTTATGGTTTACAAGGCATGCTCACGCTGAGCTCGAATGTGCAACGTCAACAGAAACCGATTGATTACTTATTTGACAGTAACCGAATGACACAATATCTCTGGTTGGAGGCGCAGGGGAATTTAAAGGCGAGGAACGTGAGAATGCATCCTTGCAGATATCAGAACTTGCACCATGCGTAAGAACTCCATAGATGTTCTCACGACCCGACCACCACCATCAAAATGGGGCGGCAGCCTGTCTGACCGCCCCGCTGCATCCCGACACACTTTTCGGCTCTTTTCAGGCACAGGATGACCTTCCACGCAAAGAGCGAGGCCGAGATTGAGATTGATGGAGGGTGTGTGGACGCATGCGCAAGAGCGTGGTTACGCGCGCCCGCAGTCCGTGGTCGGAATGTCCATTGGCAGGCATGGCGTGAGCAGGGTCGGCCATCGGGCGTCGGCGGCGTCGGGCGTCAGGTCGTGAAGAACACGGATACAAGGAAGCTGGGAAGCAGGCGATGGATAGATTGGCGATCGGGGACATCGAGGACCCAGAACAAGACGAGTCCAGCCAAGACCAAGGCGAGTGAGAATTGGGGAAGGAGTGGTTCTAGCGCGGAGCAGACGCCGTCGCCACGGAGACGAGGCGAAGATACTTAGGTGAGGCGTGGATTAAGGGGACTCGGAGCGGTGTGTGTGCATGTGGGGCTGTTAGCTAGGATGCATGTACTATGCATGTACACTTCAAGCGAGGAGATCTGGATGGTTACGCACCAGTTCATCAAACCCGTCCCCATCTGTTAACCCACCACCTGCATCATCCCAAAGCTTGCCCCTCTTTCCACCCGCCCACCACCGTCCCACGACGTTGCCACGACGAGCTCGCACTGGAAGGCCACTCAGAGATAACACCAATCTTCCTTCTGCCCTTCTGGCTCTCGCTATAGCAGTGGTGGGGCTTCCAACTCGGCGCGTACGTTCTGCGGGAAGAAAACTGAAGACGCCGACGAGAAGAAAAAGCGAGAACACGATCACCGGATCACACGGCCCCGGCCGACTGTTTGACAGGGCTGCATCGCCACCTCAGCAGCTTCTTCTCTGCTGCCATTGCACCCTCGATCCAATCCCCGTAAAACCCATTACTGACTCCGCCTTATGCCTTTAACATCTGTCTTGCAAACCTCATACAACGCGTTCACGATGCCACCTGCGTATGGGGATGGTTATCTACATTGTCGGACATGACCTCTCTCTTCATCTGCTCGGGCTCCTCTCTTCGATCCTGACGCACACTCCTCTGTATTATGCCTGGTGCTCCTTCTCAGCCCTTATCAGCTGTGGGCCGAATCCAGCATCTCCCGTCTCTATCTTTCTCCCTCCAGGCTTTGTTTTCAGCGCCGACGCCGATGCACTTCTCGAAAGACTGATACAGGATACTACTCCCATTACAGCTTACGCCAGCCCACAATTAATCTCGTACTTCGTACCTCCCGTTCGCCTCCCTGCGCAACTGTGGCTCGATCCAGTAGATCTTTTCCTCTATCGCGCTTCACTACCGCCCCGGCCCGACTCTTTGAAACATCAGCATGCCGCATTACCTTTCTGCATCTTTCTCTTCTCTCCTGCCATCGCCGCTCACTAGACCCTCGGTCCTATCCGTCGGCCTATCTCACCTGCCTTGTTTGGTCTATCTCTGTGTCGAATGATGGCAAAACCGTTGAATGCCAGTTCAAACACTGTCACGACCGCCCCTTCGATGATCTCTCTGAGCCCGCCTCTGAAATCCATCCCTTACTCAATTCAATCCAGCAGCACAGTCCCACCTACGTCCATATCCGCGTTCTGGGCTATGGCCCGTCTTCGCCTATGCCTTCGCACCTAAAGCCTATCACTTCCATGCATACGCCTCCGCATTATTATTACATGTCGCGGCACTCTCTTGCATGCCTAATATCTCTCCTCCCGCCTCACATCCTCCGTGTGTGATCTTCCCTTCCTGTCACTTACATTTGTCCCCCTTTTCTGTAGAGCGCAGACATCGACCATCCACTATAGACCATCGTCCAATGACGCGTGTGTCCGGCGCTGGCTCTACATGCAGTACGTGTAGGTCGTAAATAAAGTGTTGTGGGTTGTTGGCGCTGTAGCGCTTCGTTCTCTCAGCTCTCATCTCTTCGCTCTCGCATCTCCTGCATATATACCGTCCCCGTCCTCTTGCGCTCCGCCTCCAGATCCCTCCACTCCCGCACTCTCCAGTTCCGTCCCCGTTGCCGACCCTCTGGCTGCCCACCCCCGAGTATTCTCTCGCTGACTACACCTCCTACGGCTGCTGTAAAATTACAATGCCGATTGGCTAGCTCTGTGGGCGCTGCGCTTGAAGTACAATTCGATTCTGCCTTTTCCAGATTCGGCTCCATTCACCGAGAGGAAGTTCTCTGATTTCACTGCAAAAAGATGGTATGCACTTCGCCTGCGTTTCGAGCATTGCAAGTCGTCGCTGACCAACCGGAAGATAAACCCGTTGCGTTGGCAGTTTATTTAGAAACCGGCGATTCAAGCCCGCCCAAGGACTCTTGATTTTAAGAATCGCTTCGCTTCCCTCCAGGGCCACACCCTCTGGTCTTATGTTGATGAGTTCCTGCAATTCCCAACCCGTTATTTCAAGCATCTCCGCAGCCACGATGAGTGGGTGAGGTGACCGAAGGTCTGTTGCATTTTCGTCCCATCTCAGCCGATAACTGTTTTTAGACCACCAGATACGCGTAAGAAATTTCGTTCGCCTGGCGTCCGGAAGGGAGACTAGTCGTACCGCGATCTCCCAATGAAACCCGATATATATAAACGAAAAATCGAAATCTTGTCTCTTATAACCCGTATCTGAGAGTGAGTTCCTAGAAACTCTCAAGTGAACTTCTGATGACTCCATTCTGTATATATTTCATATTTCAATCCTCCCTCTGATTTCTTTACATGACAATTGGGAAAGTGAACGTCCTACGTAGTTTTCTGTCAGCATGAACTTTGACAACCATATCAAATATGAATCACATTACTGCACGCGCCCACTGCCCCACTGAGAATATTTTTCTTCAGTGACTTCGTAGATTGGACAGAGGCGGATTTACCTTTACAAGCAATGTTTACAACAGGTATTCAGGTCGCCATTGCAGCAAGCAGAACACTTAGGAAGCCTCTTTTCCAAGAGCTCCGGGGTAGGGGGCGTAGCGGTGACTGAGGCGGCCATGATGACAACAGCAATGAGGGTTGTGAACAGAGAGAATCGCATCTTAGGTGTGAATCAACTTGCAAAACGATCGGATATTTTATACCTTTCGCTCGGCTTTAATCTCCGGATTCAGGGTTGGATGACAATTGGGCGTTGTCGTTGGGCGCCATAAAGCCCACGTAAATCGACGCCACATGATCGCCGCTCATTAGGTTTTTGGGGTGATAGCGGGGAGATTATAGTTACTCCCTGCTACCGATGTGCCCTGAGCTGTGCTTTACATGCAACGTGGTTACTGCAAGTATCACTTCGAAATTCAACCACAATTCCATGAAAAGCATGGGACGTGTACCAGAATGAAGCCCATTGACATACATTCACTGTAAGGAACTGGATGAGGCTGATGTTTCAATGACACTTTGACTGGCGAACTGCCAACGCCAACTGCCAACCTTTTCGAGACTAGTTGGTTAAAGATACCAGATTGGGCTGTATGGGCGCCATGGGCGCAAAATGAAGGATGTCAGCTGCCAGATCGCTCTTTTTTTTGTTGGTGCTGGCGCTTCTTGTGTCTTGTTCGTCTGCCCCGGTGCAAGCCACTTCAACATGCGAGGTTTGAGACTTGCGGCTGGTTGACCTGTAGCAGCGCACTCACGGGACTTTCATCGCAACACTTTGACTCTTTCACTGTGCCTGTCGAAGCACTGTGTGGCCCTGAGCTTGACTTAAATTTACTATCCAATGGTGAGAGGTGCAGCGGTGAAGCGGCGGTGGCGTGCAGTGACATTGTATTGACGCGGCACTAGCGCCCCTAACGTGGCGTGACATCGCCCCGGCATTAGCGAGCCAATTCAAATTTCAACACACTTCTGATGCCTCACAGCGAGCATAAACCAAATTCAATTCATGTTGTGAATGATTTAAACATGAAACAGTTAGAAAATGAATATAGAAACTGCTGAATGTGCTCTCCCAGTACATATGTACCACTCGTTCGACTCGGGCTTAGTCCGCGGCGGAGAATAAGTATTTTTAAGCTCATAAGCTGACGGCGATTCCACAACCAGCTGAGACAAACAACTTCTGTGGAGCGGAAGATGCTGCGGCATCAATAATCTATTGAATAGATTCAGTCATGATCTGCCATCTGTCGGCGAAGATCCATTGATCGCACAACCGCAGGGATGAAGACCATGGCGCAACTCTGCGAGGCAGGAACGCTGGAGCAGAGAGACTTCTCAAAAAGGATGAAACCCGAAGGAAAAAACGGATGAAAGCCCATCAGTGATCCAACTTCCAAAAGGTACGAAAGCGAAAGATATATATCCATGGCGAGTCGCCGCCGGTCCCTTTCCAGACTCGTTCCTTTGTAATTCAGCGTCGGCGGTCGAATTGCGCTTGATATATGAATATATAAAGGATTAGAATTAGAATTAGAGGCACAACTCGAGGATGGAATGAGGAAATAGGACTGGAATGAAAGAACGAACGCACTCGCGGAGCGCCGGGGAACGAACTCCATCTCCACTGCAAGAAAGGTCTATCTCAAGTCGTTCCCAAGTCATACCTACTTTCTCCCCTGCTCGCACGCTCGTTCGTGAGACCCAGTCGATCCTTGTCCTAGTTCGAGTGCTCGTCGTCGTATTGACTCAGGCTTAGGGCTGTGCAGAGAAGACAAAGATCAAGGAGAAGCAGGGTCCTAGGCAGGCTTCATTTTCGAGAGCAGACGGTGTTCGGCGGGTGGGAACGTCGTGCAGAAGAGGCCAGGCCAAGAGCATGAGCAAGACTTGGAAGAGGAACGATATCGAGAGAGGTGGGATGGGACACAAGGTGGCTCGGCGAAACGAATGCAGGAGCGACAAAGCGCGAGGGAGCGACTGTGGCGGATGGTGTGCGCGAGGAGACAAGTGCAGGGTGCGAGATAGATACGGGGATGGCAGGAGGCATACGGCGCGGAGCGCGGACGGGGCGCGAGGTGTGAAATCAGGAGCGCGATGCAAGTGCATGCGCAAGAGGGGCGGAGTGACAAGTGCGGAGTAGAACGGTGAGAGGTGCAGAAGCGGAGTGCGGTTGTGGAGTTGGAACCGGCCCCGAGGGTGGGGCGTTGGCGTCGGGCGTCGAGTGGCGGCGAATCGCTGAAGCCAGAAAGGACATGTAAAACAGCAGTGAGCACGAGCCTGTGTGGATCGGCGTATAGTTGGAAAGCGATAACTCCAGAGGGAATCGAGTCGGTAATGGGGGCAACAAGACCCACAGGCGAGTGAGAACGCGGAAAGGAGTGGTGCCGACGAGAAGCAGACGATAGGCGATGCGTGGACCAAGGTGACTCGGAGCGGCGTGATATAGTCCAGTATGTTAACGTTGTAAGTAGTCGAAGCAAAGGCAGAATTGGATGTTTACGCACCCGTTCGCCAACCCTATTCTCATCTGCTAACCCACCACAACCATCGCGTCATTCCGCCCGCCTGACGAGCTCGCAGTGCAAAGAGGACAGTCGGAGGACAGGGCCTCAAGTTTTGCCCATGCAGCTTGAGATAGATCAGCGGCCGGGCGTTCAAGTGAGTGCGTGTGTTCTCAAGAAAATTGAAGACGGTGATGAGAGGAAAAAAGCAAAGGAAGAAGCCGGATCACCCGGCGTCATCACGGCGTCATCGGGCGTCCAACCCCGGCCCGACGGTTTGATCTTGGTTTGATCGCCACCTCTTACATCTCTCCCACATCATTCTCGCCTAGTACACGACCTTCTTTCCTCTCGGTCATCTCGACGAATCCAGCCTGCTACCCGCCCACGCCGTTTCCGTCTTGCCGAGTGTCGCCGTTTGGTAGCGATTCACCACTGTCGATGTCCTTGGGTTTCTCTCGAGCCTTCTGAAAACTGCGCTTACAGCCCTCTGTGTTCTGGCCCTTTTGCCTTTTCTCTTTTCTTTTCCTGGCCGTGCAAAAATTTCCCTCTCAACTCTCCGCACTTGCATCACCCGCCATTGAGGTGTTCTATCGCGAAGTTCGAGGTCATGGCTTCACTCCGAGCTCTTATACCTCCGAGTAACATTCAGTCTGTTCTCATATTAAGTGCAGTCATCTGCATTGCGGGGATCGTATCATCCACTGTCGTATCATATGGTATATCGCCTCCATTGCTTACTACAATTTACCTCAGTGGCTCAGAGACACTTTGCCGGATATCATCTCCACCCAGAGGTGGAAATGGGTGCGATTTGTTTTCTGGTCTGCGCACAAACTACGTACCCTCAACGACATGTTTCTAGTAGGATCATTTAATCATATCGCACAGCCGCTATTTGAAAACCAATGCGTTCCATCGCATTCCGTCTCGTGCTCTCATCCATAGGTCGGGAAGTGCGTTCGTCGTGGATAGTATCCTGTCCTCTGTCGCTTGTATGACTTCCGTATTTCCTGCCATATTTCCATCCGATCATGTCCGATTTTAAGTACATGGAATCCTCGGCACTGATGACTTTGCGACCCTTCTGAGACGCAAAGTGCCGTCCGGTACTGGTGCTCGGTGCATTATACTGCATCCTCGCGCAATCTCTCGCTATCCTCTTCCGCACTTGAACCTGGAATGATCACTGGAACCACAAGATGGCTTGCGATCCGAAAATGCTCCTCTTCTCTCTGTAGGGTCTCTATGACCAAGGCTGGTCGAAGATGGATTCGATTCCTCAGGGTTGCTCATGGGCAAGTTCCTGATTCTACTGCAGAAAGGTGAGGCATGAGAGTCTTGTTTGACCAAGCGGAATATAATCCATTGCACTGGCAGTCCATTTGGAGAGCGAGCGGTTCGAGTCTGCGCAAGGACTTTGCTATGTCCGTTGTTTCAAAATTCATTTCCAGGGCTTGCCTGCTAGGGTTCGCTGCATTTATTCGGAGATGAATTCCCTGACCCGTCTGCAGAAAATCGGTACGCACGTTGTCCACTGCGTTTCAAACAGTACAAGTCCTCGTGACGAAATGGAAGATAAAGCTGTTACACTGATTCAACCCCAATTTTGTGTTGCAGTTCGAGTCCGCGCGAAGAGTAGATTTTTTTCTTTTGCCAAGACCTTTATTTTCATGTGCTCGACGAAATTTGTTTAGGTTTGGTTTTGAACCAGGTCATGAAGGATATTCCCATTTCTGTCCTGTGCCGTCCTTGTTCGGTTTATCTCACATTCTTCCATCGCCCAATTGCTTACCCCCCAACCGATTCAGTCTCGCGGCGTCTTGTGCCCATCCTTCTTCCATGCACTGCATCCCTCAGAAATGATTGCGCACAGAGCACGGCTGGCCCGTATATCCATCCGATATCCGGTGTATCATGCGCTCGACTCTGGATCCGGTCATGTCTCTTTCTTATGTCTGTTTTTTCAGGCTTTTGAGTTTATTTTTTATTTTCTCCATCGTTGGGAAGTCCAAGCCATCTGCCCTCTGCAATTCCGAGGTTATTTTCTTTCCCGCAGTCATTCGCTTCACAGAAAAATAGACATCTCAGTCGAAGTCCTTTCTTTGTCCAAGTTGATCATCAAAATTGTGTTTCATTCACAATTCTACTTAGCGTGCAGTACCATCGATAGCCCACTTGTGCAAAAAACCTTTCGATGCGATGGCCGTTGGAGCATTTGGGCTCGGTTGGCTCGGATGTTCAGAGGGAAGCAAGTTACTGTAGCCTTGTGTATGAGTGAAACGTAACGCATAACGCAGCCTCTGTTTCGTTTCAAAGGTAACGCATAACGTGGGGACGGTTTCACTGAAAAGTGTGTGACATGTAAAGGGCTCAAAAAAAATGAAATTCGCTTTCAAAAAATGCGTAAAAATGTTACAAATGAGTAGTTAGTTTTTCTGGTTAATCTCCAATACAAACCAGTGTTATTTATGTTCACTGTCCTCTCCATCGTCAGAAATATTCACCTCATGCCAATGATGTCTGTCGTCTGTGAATGCCCACATATTCTCGCTTTGATCGGTTGCAACTAAAGCATCGTTTGTCGGACAGCGGGCAGCATCACAGGTGATGGGTCCACATTGTGAAAAGTCGTCGACATCCATAGACTCCAAGAGTAGTGTTTGTGGAAGACCAGATAAAACCATTTTGAGATAATTAATGCCCTCGATAAGAGCTTGGGTGGGCCCATCAAGGGCAGGGGTACTTCAGGAGGTGGCATGAAGTGTAGTTTCTAGTTTGTTCTGCCGCCCTACTGCCGCTGCACCGTCCGTTTCAATATTTTTTATGATGGCACGCGTAACGCCGAGGCCGTTTCTGGTTTCACGCTCAGTGTTTCAGTCACGCTCGCAAATGTGTTTCACCCATACACAAGCTACAGTATACATATAATGTACTCGCTTGAATATTCACAGATTTTCATGAGCCCGATGAAGGAAGCCTGGAAGATGCAGTTCCCCGACATCTGTGGTGATATTTCGCAGGTGTTGAGAATCCTGGTGAACAATAAATTGGTTAAACTTGAAGTTATTCACTCCATTAGTCACCGAGGGCAAGCACAAGTGAGGTTTTGATGGTCCACGATGCTGCACTATCAAAGATTGAATTCTGGCTCGCTGCTGAACCAGCCCATCGAGTTAAACCCCAAATCAAGATATTAAGATAGCAACGGCCCATACGGAGTCCCTGTAGATCCCGATAATCCCTCTGTCGTTGTGTTGACCCGCAACCGGCGCCTATATCGGAGAGACGGGTGTTCGAACTGCTCCGGGCACATGAGGGAGTACCACGAGATGTTCTGTTCTTCCTCTTGTTACTTTGTTCATGAGAACATGCCGGGACTGGATAGTATTTCCATGAAATTCTCCAGGAGGAGCAGGCCTGTCAGCCTCTTCGTAGGCCACTATGCCTGGCTGGATGAGTGGGAATGTACTCGAAGAACCCATTCAACAGCCCATCTCACAGCTTGTACATCCAGATCGCCGGGATGAGTAAACCGGCAAGAAGCTGTATGACATGACAGGCTGTGCAGGTGGGCTGTGTCTTCAAGGCCGGATCCCGCTACTCTTCCTTTGCTCCCACCACCATCCCGCCCTCATCCTCCTACTTGTGAATGACCTCAACACATATCTCTGATGCACTTGTCCCTTGGGATCCTCATTCCAACCGAGCGGTGGCGAAGATAGAGGACACGCGTCCTGAGGGAGGAAGATGGGCGCTAATGCTTAATGGCTTGTCTCCCTCCCCGGGTCGCACCTTGGATCGGGTTTATACCTCCTTGGGAAAGGTCCTGGAGACACAGGCCAACCGCGCTGCATATAGTTTTGGCCTGGGACCGCACATCGTGGCCCAGAAAATCAAGTCCTACTTCGGAAACGGTGAAGAACGGGTTCTGCAGCTGGAACTCCTGTGCACCTGCATCCCACCAAAACTCGAGAAATGGTGCTGCAGGTTGATGAGATATGCTCTTCCGTGTGTGTTCTATATGATGTGAAAACTGCAGGTAATGATGGTCCCCAGAACCGAATCTGCGGATACCCAGTGTCAGGCCTTCAAGGACACAGTGGAGATTGTGACTCTCTTTCCCGGGCTCCGTGCTCTGTGTCTCCACGCAAAATATATGGAAGGAGAAACAACTGCAGAGTTCATTTCTGCGTTGTGGACCCGTGTCCATGGTGCACCAGATGACAAGTGGACATTTTGGCAAATGTTGGCGGCAACCAGCTTGGCTGATACCACAATCTCGACAATATTGGAGGACAGTACTGTCCCCCTGCTCACCACCTGTGGTGCAGGGGGACTCGGTGTGATTGAGCGGTTAATAGTTGAACATGATTGCTCGTGAGTGACATTTTCATAGGTTGAATCAATTCTGACCTCAGCATTTCAGTGGAGCTTCAACATTTTCGAGAGCCCTCTGCATCCGCCACCTCAGCGGGATTCTTGAGCTACCCAGATTTTGGTCCAACATGGGGAGTGTACACTCTGATGTTGTGAACAAGTTATGTCGTCTAATGAGCGAAGTTCTCAAGGACATCGCGGTTGATGTCCTAGCACTGGGCCCTGCTGAGGAGTCGGAACCGCCATTTGACTATGACGGTGTTGATTTTCTTGCCATGACTATTCTCACAGGTCTTTTTAGCTGGTTGGTCAAGATTTTTCATGAGGATTGGCCCATACAACCTTGGTTTGATGGTTTCCATGAATTTCTACAGTTATTGCGAAGGTGTGTATAATTATATTGTCCATAAGCCTCATGTATGAATATTCTCCAGGCCTCGCTCTACAGAGCTCCTTCCAAATTCTTCTGCATTTGCAGCTGGTGACTTCGAGCGTATCCTGCCAACTAGCTATCACAATTCAGAGTTGAATGTTGTTGTTGATGGGTGAGACAGTTGAAAACGCCGTGCGGACAGTATTGATACTTGTCTTGGGACTGAAACAGGGATGATAAAACCTCAGCTAAAGAAGATGCGCCTGAAAATGACTTGGCGCAATTGACCTGTGAATACGATTCCACACGTAGTCTCCACTCGGATCACTCGCACCTCAATGAGTCAGAAGACCCATATTCACTACGAGAGGATTATAGTGATGCACAGAGTTGTCATTCTGGTCTGAACTCTGTTGAAGAGGACAATTCATCCAACTCAGATAATGGGATTCAGGATTGCAATGGCCAAGTTGTGAAAGCAATTCATTGTTTGAAAAATGTACTAGGCTGAGCATATCTAGGATGATGATGTTCACAATGCCGGAAATTGTGCTACTCGAAGCTCAAATTTATACCGAGATCCTGTGAGTGGATGAATTATTCAATATAGTTGAACTTCATTAATCCCAAAATTTACAGACCGGTGGAACATTGATTTCAGCACATGCAATCTCACCTCCTCTTACAGAAACATTACTGAAGCGGCTGAAAGAGGATAAACTTGCACAGCGTGAAAAAGAAAAGGAGCTCGGTGACAGCCATCAAGACACCCTGGATGCTATGCAAGATCTAGCAGGGACATATTTTGACCTCGGCCAATTCCGGCAGGCAAAAGTTCTAGAAGTTGCAGTGCTTCAGAAACGAAGAACCATTCTGGGAGACGATCATTCAGACACCCTGCAGACTATGTCTCTTCTTGCAGCAACATACCACCACTTAGGCCAGTATAAGAAGGCAGCAGAGCTCGGAATGACAGTGCTGGAAAAGCAGAGGAAACATCTAGGTGAAGAGCATCGAGACACTCTGCATACCATGAGCAATCTGGCAATGACATACACAAAACTTGGCCAATTCACACAGGCAGAGGCACTCGAGCTTGAAGTGCTCGAAAAGCAGAAGCGCCTTCTGGGTGAAGATAGTCCAGACACTTTAAATGCCATGTATGGTCTGGCATTAACATATCGTGCCCAGGGTCAGTTTGAGGAGGCACAGGCACTCTTGATTTCGGTGTTGGATAGGCAGAGAAAAATTCTGGGCGAAGATCACCGACACACTTTATGGACCATCGGTCATTTAGCACGGACATACAATGACCTAGGCCAATTGCGCGAAGCAGTTGCCCAGGGGGTTGTAGTGTTGAAGAAGCAGAGGGAACTGCTGGGTGAAGACCATCCCGACACTCTATTTTCCATGGGCAAGTTGGCAGTGTCATACTACCATCTAGGCCAGTTTCTGGAAGCAGAAGAGCTTTCTGCTAGGGCCCTCGAGAAGTATGGGAAGTTTCTCGGTGAAGATCATCCATACACCATTCAGAGTATGCGCAATCTTGCATTGACATACCGCAACCTGGATAAAGTGCCAGAGGCAGAAGAGTTGGAAAGACTTGTTGCATATCACAAAATGTAGACAACATGTATGCTACTGCAGAGATAGATATCAGATATTTGCTTCATGTTTGAGTTGGAGTTTGTTGGAATTCATGAAGTCTATCACATTTGCCTGACAATGTTGGAGTCTGAACCGAGACCCATCTAGATTAGATAAGATTTACACACATACACGCATGTACCATATGTTTCTACATCAATTGTTGCTTGTCTTTGTACGTCGTTGTCTCGTTGTTTGGACTCTACTCAACCCCTGGTACTCGATCTTCTACAGGTTATGGGCTTTCCCCTGCGCACCTCTGCCTAAAGAGTCTTACTAGTCACTTTATTGTCTTTGTTTGCTGTCACAATCAGCACCCGGTCCACCTGTCTTATCTACCTGCCATCTACCACATCCTCACTCACCACTGCCACACATTCGGCGTGTCTTACGATGGTAAAACCATCCGACATCGTGAAGTGCATGGGGGAGAACTATTGGACATACAAGAAGGATGCAGAGGCACTTTTATTGGCCGAAGGTCTGTGCAATGCTGTTGATCCATCTATTCTTGTTCCCGGAGGCATTTAAGGCTTCAGGAGCACTCGCAAAGGGGTAATCTTCATACACTTGCCCTGGTGGGGTGATCGGCCTTATATTGTGTGAAAGACCCCTGGTAGACGGTCTAACTCTTCAGGAGACTACCAGGAGACGAATATTTGTACTCCCTGAGTTGTAGACTCCCTAGATCTCTCGAATATTCAAGAGAACTGAGCAGAAGGTCTTATCGTAATCCGGTGTGAAGTAAGTCATATAATTTGTAAGTAGATCAATATAGTCGCCTAGTGCCTAGTGTGTAGTGCCCAGGCTACAGCCTGTGCTTCTATCAATGCCTCGGAGTAGCTCAACAAGGATTGGAAGGCTGGTAGGCTGTAGTGGTTTGTGGTAAAAGATAGATAAGATCAGGTGATCTACCATACATGTGACTCATAGCTAAAGAGTAACTAAAATAGGTAAAAACATATAAATGGTTCCTTACAAGGCATTGTCCAGATGCACAATTGGACGGCTGAGAACCAGAAAGCCTATGGTATGCTGTACCTTACATTGAGCCTGGCCGTACAGGCCAAGGTTAGCAATGCTGGTGTCACAAAAAGTGGGCATCTTCTCTGGTTGCAACTGGCATCTTTCTACATCACATCTGACCCTGTCATTTTCTCCATGCTCATGAGCCAGCTTAACCTCTCCCACGACATCCTGAAACCTGCTGATCACTTTCTCCAGGCTGTCATCACCATCAAGAACTGTCTCACCACTATTGCTGTCTCCCTCCCTCTGTTTATGGTCCAGGACAAGATCCTTGGCAGTCTCTCATCTGCCTACTCCCCAATCACTGCCGTTCTCCAGAACAAATTGCCTCAGCATTCCGTACCAGACCTGATTCCTGCAGTTAATGCTTGGGAGCTTGCAGATCTCCAGAAATGTGATTCGGTCGTTAAAGCCACATGCAGGGCTGCATGTGGTGTTCTTGTTCCGAATCATGGGGGTGTGGATCTGGAGCCCGATGCTCCCTCCACACCCGCAGCTCATGGTGGTTATTCCTGTCACTCAACACAGTCACACTCTGTCACTGGTATAGAATTTGATTGGACAAACACCAAGAATCGCACAAATGGGTGTTACAGATGTGGTCTCCCCAGTCATTTTGCACAGTACTGCATTTCAGTCATGCCCGATGATGTTCGTCAATGGATCCTTCACAGCCGCAGACAGTGGGCTAATCACCATACTCTTCCATCTCTGACCATCACTGAATACTGGAACACCGAAGAAAAAGAAGAAGAAGAGAAAGAGTAGTGCAACAATGGAGGAAGTTGTGACCACATTGCTCCAAATGTCGCTGAAGGACGCTGAAGGAAGAAGAGATCAATTCAGATGAGTTTTCTATGTAACCCGTTTCCTACTTATAGGGTTGTCTCGCCTCTACGCTGCCGAATCGAGTTTTCTAACTTCCCAGCCCATATATGGCACAACCGTACACCTTCTGACACATGCAAACAGCGCTGCCACCTTCAAAAACATTGGCGGAGGCAGAAAAGTCAAGAAGAGCCATGCATTTGGCAAACAGACATCTCATGCACAGCATCCTAGAATGTGGAACTGAGAGTAGAAATCTTTCCTGATGGAAGCACCATGCATTCTGTGAACGAAAGTCTCATACACAGCATCCTGGAAATCTTTCCTGATGGAAGCACCATGCCTTCGTTGAACGAAAGTCTCATGCACAGCATCCTGGAATGCAGAATGGAGAGTGGAAACCCCTCCTGATGGAAGTACCACATGCTCACTGAGCAGATATCCCATGCATAGCATCGGGATAAGAGTGGAATCCTCTTTGAGTCACAAATCAGGAACAGAAACGGCTAAGAAAGCATGTGGCGGCAGCTGAAAGTCTGTTTCTGGGCAGAAAGCGACGGGTCAGAGAAGAACAAGACAATGTGTAGAGGGCAGTGCTAGACAGATAGTTTCCTATAAATGTGAGTCTGTACTATGAGGAAAGACATATAATTTTCCCATCTAATACTACTGGTGCATGTTAAGTGATACACAAGTACCGCTCATTAGGGTAGATCGACCACAAAAACCAAGGTCTCCAGGGCAATTCCTGGTGGAACATCTTATCGCCCCGGATTATCTGTTCGCAGTATGGACCGCTCCATTAAACAGTATCTCAGGCTCCATACCAGTCTCTGCTCGAGTTGTACACCTCCCCTCACTGTTCATATTGAATGGAACAGGTATTGACCTTCCCCATGGCTCTCAAATAGCCAACTCTGTCTGCTAGAGCACATGATTGGAAAAAAGAAGACAATTTGTAGAGGATTTAGTAGGGAACAGACTTGGGAAGGATGGAACAGCAGTTTAGGGCCTCCCAGCACAACAAAGCATCCTGAGAAGAGGTCGGTGAAATGGTGCACTTGCGTGCAACTGTGAAATCCAATATCAAAAAGAGCAAGACAATGTCTGCTCAATCTAACACCAAATTACCACAGACTACTACTCAATAGATAGGTTGCGCAACAGCCATTGGAGCCATCTGATGGCTGATTTGGCGTGCGCAAATGGATGGCTGGTGGCTTGAATGGCTGAATACCTGAACTCAGTTTCTGGTGAATCAACCGATTTGGAAATACTGGGGACTATATGCAGTTGATATGCAGGCTAGCGATCCCTTCCACACTTACGGTTGGCTGATGGGGGGCAAAAATATGTTCATTTTGATGGAATTGGTGTTTTGGCAAGGTTGGGGGTAGTTCTGTGAGATGCACCTGCATCAGTACTCATTCTAGCACGCAAAAGTGAGTTACCTAGCTTTAGGTTCATCAGTCATTCGAGCCACCAGCCATCCATTTGCGCACACCAAATCAGCCATCAGATGGCTCCAATGGCTGTTGCGCAACCTGTCTAATATGCATGTGTGTGTGTGTTCAGGGAGGCAAGATTTAAAAACCCTTCAACCTTAATAACAAGTGGTTTGTAGTTGACTTTATGGTTGTCAACCCGTTGGAATAACTGTAGTTAATTTAAACAACCCCCAAGTTGTAGTGGCAATGGAATAGAACCCACAAGACTGATAAATCTTGCTGAACTAAATAGCTGGTAAGGCTAAAAGACTCAAAAGTGCTTTGTGCCAATGAGGGGGGTGATAATTCACTCTCTATCTATTACATTTGGTGGAGCTTTATAGTGTTACTGGCTACTGCGGGTTACAAACAATATAATAAATTGGCGGAGAGAGAATGAGCATTGGTAAGTGCCCAGATAAATAGAATAGAGCATCCCTACTGCCCAGCTTTAGAAGCCTGCTCAGATCTTGGGATTTAACCATCCAAGCAGCTTTAAAGCACTATTTCTAAGCCAGTTCTCCCTACCAAGACCATTATTAAGTGGCATGTACTCAACAATAGCCCAATCAACCTCACAAACCTTCCTACAGGCTGTGTTATTACTTTCCTATGCGAAGACTAAGTGTGCATCACACCATTAGCCCTCTTAATCATCCATTTATGGGTGTGTTGTCCTTTGTTTGTTCAACCTTTGGTTCAATTGACTTCAATGGCAAGTTAACTAATTCCTTCAATAACTCCCTTGGTTACCTGGCATCCATATTGACACTGAACTTGCTACATGGGTTCCCTGCAGCTTGTCAGGTAAGTCCTATAGCTAGCTGATTAAGTTCCAGAGTAATACTAGTAGCTCTATTGCAAGTACTGATAGAACCCCTTCACTCAATATTGTTTAGAGCTAGTTTTCAATGCTTCATTGGTTTAATACTCACTCTTGGGACAAGACTAGTACCCTCTGTGTCTTACTTCAATTAGATTTCTCTAATGTAACATTTAGGTGTGCTCAAAACCACTTCTTATCATCAGTGGGCCTAGGGAAGCTGTATACAAAAGAACCAAGAACCACTCCATAGCGTTTATAACAATGGAAAACCAGATTGCATCTGAACAGTTGTCCACTCCTCAACAGGATTATAGAACAGGTTGTGTTACAAATTCAGGGAAGGCTAGACTTTTGGCCGGATTCTCTTTGGTACTTTAGACTAACGAACCATATGACCAGATATTCTCTGGGGTGTATCCAAATCCTCTAAATAAACTGCACACATTTACCACCACCACTAGTCTCACACAGCGACACCATTATCTCCCCCAAGGATGAACACTCTCTACTTGCCCTTACCACCACCACCTATCAGCACCTAGCAGAGGCACAGTCAACATCACACCAGTAACCTGAAAGATCTAGCAGGAAGAAAGTGAGGCCAGAGGATTCGATTAATGTAGGAACTCCAGTGTGGAACATGACAGTCTATGCCTTGCTCGTCAGTGGGGAGAAGAGGAGAGAGCTTTTGTGGACAAAATAAATTTTGTCACCAAAGCTCTCTCGCTCGGACCCCCTGGAACAGAGAGGCCAAGCTCAAGCCGACACGGGCAAGTGTATGTAATACATGAGACAAGCATGGTAAACTAAGAGAGAAGAAAGAGGGCAAGTGGTAAGGGTCAGGAGAAAATGTAGCAACGAAGTACAGTGACTAGTGGAAGGCGTCTGAAAGCATGTGAGGGTGTGTGAGGGCAAAAAAATGCAGAGAGAGTGAGTGAAAGGACCATTCAGATCGAAGTTTTCGGATCCGGTGATAGGGCGTGCTCCCGGGCACGCATAAAAACCACAGTTTTTATTCATTTTTGAACTATCTTACGGGACTATGTGAGGCTTGGGAACAGAGCGTACACTCACCTCGGAGTGGTAGGCTACGCTGTTGACAGTCGAAAGTCAGCGGGCCACTCGGAATAACGGCTTAACAATGACTCTGACCAAGTCAAAGTTCTGCTAATTAAACCACAACCATTGAGCTCCGGGAAGTAGCTAAACACTGCTTCTTTGAGTACTAGAAGCGAACAAGAGGAATTATTGAAGTCTTAGATTTGGCCGCTGACGCGGAGAACCATACAGTACTATGGAACACAACCGATACTGATAAGTACGAGTCAGCGGGCGACTCTTGCATCCTAACGAATGCATTAGTTCAACCGCGGGAGACGAATACTAACTAAAGATGTGATATGACAGAACATGTCAGAGTCAGTGGGCGATCGATCCTCTTAAAGGGTATATTGACCGGATGAGGATCGCCGGGCGACGTCTGACACATTGATTGATATAATGATTGCTTCGGGGATTCTTTCCCCGGTGACTACTTGATATGAGCACTACCTTTTGGAGTGGCCCACTGACTGCGGTACCACTCCGGGCGACTTGGAATGAGATGAAGTAACTCTTTAAAAAGGACTTAACAGTCGCCCGCTGAACCAGACAGAGTCAGCGGGAGAGTTTCTGGTTAATCATGAGATGATACAAAAGTGTTGCAGTTGCCTAGACAATGAGCATGCCATAGCACACCATGAAGGTGTGGCCAGGAGAACCATGTGGTGTATCCCCGGGAGAAGGACCTTATACCCACGGAAGTGAATACCTCATTTTCTATTGGTTCATAACCTCCCGGGGACCACGTTGGTCTCTGTTCCGAAAGTTTCCTTTTATCTCCTTTCATGCTCCCCAGTTTGTATAAAATGCCTAGTAAAATACTTGTAACAGGAGTAGACTATCCCCAGGAAAAGGGCAATATAGTGGACTCAGAGAATTGAACAGACAGAAATCAGTCAGATATCAGAAAGATTCGATATAGTTGGAGAAGCCTACATGAACTTGCAGCCGTCAGTTATAAGTGCACGGTCATCGCGAGACGCATTGCCCGCTGACCGCCGGCCGTTCAACCCTACCCTCCATTGAGAGCATAGGTTCTAGAGTGGAAGACGCCCCACTGAATCGGTTCACCCGTCGACGTACCCCGCGTTGGTTGAGGTCGGCCGCTGATGCTGAACACTGCTGGTTTCTCGAAGTCAATTACTCCGGGCCAGGCACTAGCCTTGTCGAAATCAGAATTGTCGTCCCCCAGTGACTCTGCTATAAGAATTAGCGTTCATCCACACTATTGAAAAGTGAACACATCTTGAAGGGTTTCTTAATCCTACTTCCCCGAACACACACACACGAGTATTGAGATTTGGAGTTTGTGATTGATATTAGATTTTGGATTTGTTGGGTTATAGTGATTCGTTCGCTCCCACTCACTTATTTGGATCTTTTGATTTCACGGCTGCACCCCAGTGCACCGTTTCACCGGGTCAAACTTCAAAACTGGCCAAATAAGTGATGGCACGGTGCAGGGCCAAAAAACATGAGAAAATATGTGCACACATTCGAAGGCATATAGTTCCTCATAGAGCACTTTCATTAATCAAATTCCCTCTGATGACCCTATAATAGTGAGTCAATTCTTTTTTTTCGGAACTGGATTTTAACACTGTAAATTTAAAATAGAAAGAGAGAGAAATACCTTGAGACACCAGTCCCCAACCTATGGTTGGTTGGTTTTGTCCTCCCGTCTGCTCATGCTGCTAAATATACTCTGAGAGCTCATGCTTTCTTAAAGAAATTCCTAAGTTTACTCGGTGAGAGCCCTGGCCACAGATCTCAAGTTTTCTTGATCTCATATGCAAGTCTGCCACGTGTAGGTGTCTGAGAGTTGTTGGACATGCAGCATTTAACAGGCTTCCTGATCTGAGACTCGAACTGCCTCCACAGATATCGAAAGTTAAAGAAATCCTCGCAAAGAATATCAATTAACCCGTACCCGTGGCTATGAGAAGCCGAGAAGAAACAGGTTTCACTCCTGTAGGAGCTTGAAGGGGAAAATACTTTGGTATTGTATTGTGGGTGAGGCATAGGCTTGTGGATTCAAGACAGAGTCAGCAGAGTTCTCATCCACAGAAACAGTCTCAAAACAGCTTGGAAACAGCTAGATCACCAGGGTACTTTATGGACCATAGGTCATTTAGCAGTGACATATGGCAACCTGGGTGAATTGCACAAGGCAGTGGCCCTGGAGATTGTAGTGCTGGACAAAAGAGGAAACTGCTGGGTGAAGACCATCCCAACACTATGGGTCATGGGTAATTTGGCATTGACATACGGCAAATTAGGCTGGTTTCTCCAAGCAGAAGAGCTTGAGGCTGGGGCCGTCGAGAAGTATAGGAAGCTTCTCGGTGAAGATCATCCAGACACCATTCGGATTATGCGCAATCTTGTATTGACATACTGCAGCCTGGATAAAGTACCGGAAGCAGAAGAGTTGGAAAGACTTCTTGCATATCACGAAATGTAGATAAGTAACATGTATTCTGCTAGAGATAGACATCCCTTTGTTACGGATTTCGTTTATGTTCAGGTTGAGGTTTGTTGCAATTAATGAAGTCTATCAGATTCGACCGAAAAGTTCACAGGTAATCCGGAGAACCTGAGAGATCTAACATGAGGTAAGTAGACACTAAACATTCACATCAACATATTTCATTTATTAGCAAGCGAGTCTGAGGATTCAATTAATGTAGGAAAATGGGAGAGGGATAGAAAGCCAAAGCAGTTATAGTCATGGGCCAGGCCATGGGCACCTGGGTGATTGATGATTAAATTCTGAGTACTGGAACTGTAGACAGTCAGGTATTGGTTTTGGTGCGGGGGCCGGCGTGGACCTTGGTGGTACCATGTGGCCCAGATATATGCCCAGTCGTCAGCACATGTATGGTTTCCTCATATTGGAGAGTTGGAGGCTGGATTCTAGTTAAGTAGCGTGATAATAGAGTTGGCACAAGTGTGAGCGTTGGCATGAGCGGTCAAATTGCACATGCGCTCAACCTCAAAGAGTAGAATTGGAACGTAAAATATATAATTTATTAGAAGTGCATCTGTAAGTAGATATTGAAACCGACAGAAGGGACCAACAGATGGAATCGGAACACGTGAGCTACGAGGTGCAAGAATTCCATCTAGACCGTCATATGTACGAACGAGAGTGAAAGTGAGAAAGAGGGCAAGGAAATTAAAAACCATCTCGAATCTCATTTACTCACTCACTCGCTTGCAAGAGGTCTGACCCGAGTCCTTTCCTAGTGAGAGATAGCCTCAGATAAGGAGTCTCAGGCAGAGTTCGCGCTGGAGCCTGGACGCGGTGTGGGGAGGAGGCAAGAACAAATTACGGAAGAGCTGCGAACAAAAACGAAAAGCCATGTAGTGGTTACCCGATGTCAGTGGGAGATACAGATATAAAATCGAATTGAACACAAAAGTGTCTAGCTGCACTTGTACTGGATCGATGGAGGCATGGGGAAGTGGGTCCATTATAGAGCATGAAGAAGATGCGAGATTGAGATTGACACGAGCAGTGCGCGGGGCACGAGGAGCAGATCGAGCTCCATTTGGAACTCGAAGCAAGCAGCAAAATTATGGAGTGGGGATGCGGACCTTGGAGGTGGCAGCTGGGAGGCATTAACAAAGATAGAGAGGGGAGGGAGTACCAGCCAAGGGGGCAAGGAATCAGGTGCTCCGCAATGCTTACAGTTGATCCAATATCACCAGCGTCAACGGTTGAATTGTACATAAACGTGGAGGCTCAATAGGAATTGAGACATGAATATAGAACGAGAAAGAGAAAAAAGGAACAGCATCGGAACACACATGAACGAGTGAAAGAAGGACCATGAGACCCACAAGGCGTGTGCGCTAACGAGCACAGAAGTGAGAGAAAGAAAATAAATGTCATCTCAAATAATAGACAAGCCCCTGGCGACTGTGACTCTTATATGTACGAGTGAGCGAGCCAGAGTAAGAGGTCTGACCTAGTCCCGAGTTCAGCTCAAGGTGTAGGAAAAGGAACAGCAAACGAGTCTGGTGAGCCCTGAGCATGGAGGGGGGAGGCAACGAGGAATAGATGCGATCTCGGTGCGATATACGCCAGGATAGCAAGTAGAAGGAAAGCAAAAGAGTGTCAGTGTGGGAGTGCGAGGGGCCTGGCAGTGCACCAGAAGTGGAAGCAGAAGCACAGGTGAGTGCAAGATGCACAGTAAAGGGCACGAGGTGCAAGCAGGGGTGCACAAGTGCAAGGTGCAGGGTGGATAGAGTGTGAGGGACCAGATAAATATGAGGGTGGTATGCTGGAACAGGCTCGTTGGGGAGCAGAAGTGGGGGCAGGGCGAGATCGTGGTAGTGCGAATGCGAGAGCAAGATTGAGGGTCGACCTCAAGCCTGCGTCCAGTAGAAGTGGTGCACGAGAGTGCGAGTACAAGGCCACGGGATTGAGGGAGTGTGGGAGGAAGATCTGGGGTGAAGCGCATGTGGGGCAGTACAAATCGTACAAGGTGGGTGTGAACACGCCGGGTCGAACTTGAAGCTTGGAGCTTGATGCCTACAGTGGAGTAGGAGTGTGGAATGCAGACGCCGAAGGTCGGCGTCGGGATCAGTGGGCAGGAGGGAAACAGCAAGTGGCCCAATTGTGGATTCAATAACTCAAAAGTGGCAACTGCGGTCGAGAATCAAGAACCGCATATCGGGAGTGGTGGATAACATGGAGGGGGAATAGTTTGATGTCATGGAGAGGGAAATGAGTCGCCATAGTTTCGAGTCGGGACCATATTTCATGGTTGAGCGGTGTGTGCGGGATAGATAGTCCCAGTTTGTTAATTCAGCAGTGTGTACACTGTGAAGAAGCAGAGGCATGTCTAGATGGTTGCACACCCATTCACCTTCTGCATCCTCATCCTCTAAGCTCACCATGGCCATCGTGCCAAAACTCGCGGCTCATTCTACCCGGTCGCCCGATGAGCTCACACCGGAAAGCACAGCAGAGCTAACAGCAATCTTTCTAACTGGTCCAGCAGTGGATGCATGTCCAGGTCGGTGCATGGGTTCTGCAGGAAGAAAATTGCGCGATGATGGAAAGAAGGGAAAGACGAGATCCATTTGGCCCACGTGCTGCACCGCCACATAATGTCACATCTTGCTCTTCTCTCCCACCAACGTGCACACCCAACCCAGCTCACTCATCCCTCCATCGAATCTAACTGACGAACTTTGCTGGATCTGCTGTCTACCTGTCCCATATGTCTTGCGAATAATTCGAGTTGATACAACGCAATCACAATGTCACTGATGCATGCGTATGGGTCAATATCTGCGTCCTGGGTCTGTGTCCTCCACCTTCGAGTCTTCTCTTTTCATATTCAGCCTCCACCCATTGCTTCATCCTTTATCTTCCTCGATGCTTCTTCCCTTCTGCTTCTCCCATACTTTTTCTCTGAGTTCCACTCACCCGCCGGTTCCGATGCTGATGCCGACAGCCCCATCCAGTGACCAATATGGTGATAAGCAGTGAATGAACACACACCTGAAAATGCTATATTTTTCGCTTTTCATTGTGTAGTTCCTAATGTATTATCTATTAGAGGCAGTACTGAGTACCCGAAATAGCTGGCCTGTGGCCAGCATCACAGGAGTAATGAGATGATGCCCTGGTGGAAGCCAGAGGTATCTCTGACAAGTGCTTGGTCCGAAACATGTAGGAGATTGTGTAGCCCAACCTAAACTTATGGGTATTCTACCAAGTTTTGGTAGTTTTGGTAGTTTCAGTGGTTTCCACTCAATGGAAACTTCGGAAACTTTGGAAACTAAAGTTTTGAGCCATTATATTATTCTTAATTTTGGTTTTCGACAGGTTTGCGTCAATTCAGGTGACATGAGAACACCAGAGGCAGTGTTTCAATTGTACCCGAGAGTCGGTTACTTGGCAACAGACATCAAAGTGGGATAGTAAGCGAAGGGAACCCATGATCATTGATCCCAGAGTTCCCAGGCCTTTCCCATTGGGTGGTAGGAGCGTTCTCAAGAACCTATCCTAGGCCATAACTCAAAGCGGGGTATCATTCGAAGGCTACATGGCTGGAGACTCTAGTTTCCATGAAGATCTTTGAGGATATTTTCAGAATGCAAGTTACATTGCAAAAGGTGTTACATGGTGGTTGATGTCTAAGCTGCCATCAAGTCACCATGTGCAGAATCTTACCAAGGAGCAGTTGGAATATACCCAGAATGGTGTGCTCAGTGCCCCTGACCAATAGGACTCATTATATTTTAGTTGCCAAGACGGATACACGGACTTTGGGGCAGCTAAACAGACCTTTTACTTGATTCTTTCATTGTCATAGTTATATCTGGGATTGTATAAGTAGTCAGAGGTGTTTCTAGGGTTGTGGACAGAGTTTCCCCCAACTAGTGAGCACAAGCTTACGCCCAAGGGAAACTTTTAGTCGATCTTCAGACACATACCAGCACCAGTTTGTAGGAGTTTCAATATCACCACTGTTGGATTGTATAAAATTGTCTGAGCATGGCTCTTGAATCATATTAAATCGTTGGAAGCTATAGAATCGCTGGCCTTGGGTCTTGAATCATATCAAATCATATAGAATCACTGGTCTTGGACCTTGATTCATCTTGAATCGTCTGTCTTGTTTGTCTTGTTGTCTGGGATCACCACCATCTTTGTTGAAAACCGGCGATGGAAACATAACCGAGGAGGACCATTGGATTTGGATAAATTTCCTCTGCAGTGACTGGGAAATATCGTCTTGTGAACTTCCGCCCTCTTATATTTTGTCCATACTTGTAAAATAAAACAAAATAAATAAGTGAGAGGCTTGTACATGTGAGCCACAACAGCTCGAGAATAAACGTACACCGATGCCGGGCTTGCCGATGAATGTAACCGGATGCACCCATAAGGGAGGGTCAGTGACCTGAAAAGCCGGGGGTCCCAGCAAGGTCATGACCAACAGACACAACTAACTTGAGGTGATGAGATGGATATTTACGCATTTCCGGGTCCAGTTCAAGTTGGACCTGCGAGGGTTATAGCATAATTATACATCTAGAATAAGGTCAGTCAGCTAATGCTGAAAGTGTGCATAAGAATCAACTTGAAGCTTAGTAGGCTTGCAATACATGCGGCCTGGATTCAGAATGCCTCTGAACCGGACAATGAGTGCTCCTTCTCCAGGCCCGCCGTGAGTCAGGTCAACAAAACCCTCAATATGAAAGGAAAGTCAGTATCCTGGGCTGCGAACACTCGCGCCATTGTGTTGGTGTGGATGTGGCACCTCTGTTCGAGGGTAGCTGTATCGGTCAGCGAGTTGCCGCCTTGTTGAGGAAACCGGTGCAAGAAACGATGGCGAGGAAGGTCTGGGAGTGAATGCTAATTCGCGGCTGATCCGGGAATAAATTACATGAATTCAAGGTCCACTGCGAGGACTGAGAGTCAGAATGAGATTCGGGGAAGAGGGTTGGCATGAGGGGCGGACGTGTGTATATGTACTTTAACGAAACCACCACATGGTATGCCAGGCCTATCAAAAGTCAGGGATAAAGTCATATTGTCTTGTGCCATGTCAGTTACTCGCGTAAGGATGAGTTTGATCTTGGGCTCCAATTCTGCTCTTTGTGGTTGAGCACATGTGCAATTCAACTGCCCACGCCCACGCTTGTGCCACGGGGTGTCACCTGTCACCTAAGGTGTTCATTTTCTTGGGTGTTCATTCCTCGGCAATCATGGGAAACTTACCATATATGGTAGTCCGGTGATTGCCGGATCGGAAATTTTGACGCCTATTTGGCCCTCAAAATCGGAATGCCACAATCAAAAATGTTCAGTTCATGACCCTCTGTCACCCGTCATCTGAACATTTGGTACAGTACATTTTGAAACTCCACTGTCAATCACGGAGATCGCACTGGAACGTCTGGGTTACTGAGACAGGTGTTAACATGTGTCGCACTCAGGGTGTGTCGCACTGCTGCATCTGTATTGTCACTGGCTGAAGGTGGCTGAAGTCTTGTTGACATGGCTACGGTGGCAGTGCCTGGCCTTCTTGCTTCCCGCCACCATCTGCTTTCCAAAGACGCCCGTATTGCTCCTACACAGACTCAGCGTACGTTTCTGAATTGTCTGTCTGTAACCTGGAAGACATCCTCACAAAAATCGCAGCAGACTGAGCTTCCTGCATCACTCCTGCCGCTGGCAGTGCTGCTCATCGTCCTGAACACGCCAAAGTCTTTATTATGTGGAGTGACATGGAAGCAGATTGTATTCTTCTCTCAAATGTACAAATCTCGGATCCCCAGCGCTCTCTTTCCGTATTGCTCACGGAGAGAGAGGCGGTGCACGAGCGCCTTCAGTCTTACAAGTATCCGGTCTTGACGTTGCCAAACGAAATCATATCCGAAATTTTCGTGCATTTCCTGCCGACCTATCCCCAGCTTCCACCCTCTTTCAGGCTTCTCTCGCCGACCACGCTCACCCACATTTGTCGCAAATGGCGCGCCACTGGGCTTTCCACTCCTGCGCTCTGGATAACAATTCAAATCAATCACTCGTCCATGGCATTCGAACGAGAGACCAACAGATCTGATGTCTGGCTACAGAGGTCCGGTTCTTGCCCTCTTTTGCTCCGTGTCGATATGGATTACCCCGACAATGCCGGTGTTTTGTCGACGGTGGTCGCCCACCGTGCACGTTGGGAAGACTTGAGGCTTCATGCGAGCCGGCTCCCATGCTCCCTTTTTGACAGGCCGATCCCTCTCCTGCGCCATCTGGAATTATCCATACTGTATCGCAGATACCAACCCGAAGATGTTCTAGTACTCCGTGACGTGCCTTTGCTACGTGCAGTTGTCCTCTCCCACGTCTTCCCAAGTGTCTCATTGCCATGGGTGCAATTGACATCCTTGACTTTGAAATACGTCGATGCAGGCAACTGTATTCCAATCCTGCAGCAGACGGCAAACCTCGTCCACTGCCACCTGCTCCTCAAGATCGGCTTTGATTCAATTTTCACCGCTTCATCGCTGTTCAACTCAAATATCACACTTCCATCCGTCGCATTTCCATCCTTCGCATTTCCATCCCTGGAATCATTGACAATCAACGCACACGGTCACCGCATAACCAAATTCCTCGACTGTTTCATTGTTCCTGCACTCCACAGGCTTGAGATCCCTGAGCCATTCCTCGGGTCATCCCCAATACGATCTCTGGAATCATTCATTTCCAAATCCGGATGCAGCCTCCAGGATGTATCCATTACTGGAGACAGAACCGTCTTCGCGCATTTTTATCGGTTGGCTTTCCCCTCCTTTCGCAGATTCATTTTTCCTGGGACGTTGAAACGGTGCACTGGGGTGCAGCCGTGAAATCAAAAGATCCAAATAAGTGAGTGGGAGCGAACGAATCACTATAACCCAACAAATCCAAAATCTAATATCAATCACAAACTCCAAATCTCAATACTCGTGTGTGTGTGTTTGGGGAAGTAGGATTAAGAAACCCTTCAAGATGTGTTCCCTTTTCAATAGTGTGGATGAACACTAATTCTTATAGCAGAGTCACCAGGGGACAACAATTCTGATTTCGGCTAGGCTAGTGCGTGGCCCGGAGTAATTGACTTCGAGAAACCAGCAGTGTTCAGCATCAGCGGCCGACCTCAACCAACGCAGGGTACGTCGACGGGTGAACCGATTCAGCGGGGCGTCTTCCACTCTAGAACCTACGCTCTCAATGGAGGGTAGGGTTGAACGGCCGGCGGTCAGCAGGCAATGCGTCTCGCGATGACGGTGCACTTATAACTGACAAACCCATCCATTGCCACCTGGGACTTCATATCGAGGGTGAAGGGGGGGTATTTATTATATGGTTAGCAACAATTTTAATTCCCCGATGTCAAGAGCGACTTCAGCTCCAAGTGATTGTTGTCGGCGGTCACAATTCATGTGAGTTTTAGCAACTCCCTTCTCATTGCCGCTGATCTCTGGGACAGTTGACAATATTTTGTAATATTTGTTTTTTGGCTACCTTGCAAGGCTTGTGTTACACGAGGGGGCTAATCTAAATCTAAAGTACTGTAGTATCTCATTCATCTCCTATGTCCCGCCGCATGCGACCCTTTCTGTACGAACCTGACACCGGGGGACCTTCTGCATACCAGCTGGGAAAATGTTCACTGGCGGCAGATGCACACTGCGTGCTACCTCGTCTTTCTTTGCTGATTTCGTTGAATGAGCATCGACTGTGGGTGGCAGTCGGGTTTCTCGGGTTTCTCGGGCAAGTTCAACCGTTTACCTAGTGGGCATGAAAGAGATTCACAGCAGGTAGAAATCAGAGTGGACACCGAGTAGAAGCGGTGATAGATTACTTAGATGTGCAGAGTGGGGATGCACAGGTGTGCATCCACCGCGCAGACAAGAAATGCTATGCAGATGTAGTAGGATATTTGGCCGCTCTTTGGCCAAAATCTCCACGTACAAACACGGCTCGGAGAAATCAGGACTGCAATGATTTATGCAAAACCCTGTAAGTGATGCTCCTGGCTTAGCTTCAAGCTGCGAAGCCACGAAGCCCAAGCCAAGCCAAGCCAAATCCTTGGCTTCGGGCGGGCTTCGGGCGGGCTGGGCTTGGGCTTGGGGTGACCGAAGCCCAAGCCAAGGGCTCAAGCCGTGGCTTGGAGGGGGCGCCCCGGCAAAGTGATGGCACAGCTCCAGTGTTAAAATGCGATAAACTCGTTGGCGGACGGCATTCTAGATCAACGGGGACCTTGAGTCGCCGCATGGCAGTCACTGCATTTTGACGGCTTCTGGAGCCACGTGGGTCCAGATTTGGCGAGCTTTAGCCGAGATCGGCTGAGACGCCTCGGTAGAGTCTGCCCGGCAAGGCTGTGCCCAGAGATGCCGAGGTGCGTGCGAGGCGGCCTCGCACCACCTCTCTCGAGGTGCGCCGAGTCCCCTCAGCACACCGCGCCCCTCTGTAGCTATCTTCCTCAGTACTTCATGACTCCAATACAAGCCCCTGCTGCCTTTTTGTTTGGAATCTTTGGATGAATCCGGGAGTCCGCTCAAAAGCCTTATCACTGTTCCGTTGTCATCCCGTCTTGATCCCGTCGACCCTGTAGTGATGTCGTGCCCTGTGATCGCCAGCGAAGCATGGGACCTTGTACTAGTAACTATTGTCAGCACTCAGGCTGAAGATATAAGGCCTAATACTTGAGGATGCGTCTGCTTTGGATGCAGATGAGAGTTGTTTCACAGGAGTGTCGAACGGTCACGTCCTTCCCCCGTCAACCACAAGATGTGTTGTGATCACTTGGTAACATTTGCAAGTTGCTTATAGCATGGTCGAGTCCAACTAGAACACAAGAGATTGTCTGCATACCTCGAACAAAACTCGGCAGGGCCTGCCGAGGTCCAAGTGTGTCCAGGTGTGCCGAGCAACCTCGGCGCAGGCTTGGGTCGAGAAGCCATCAAAATGCAGTGAGTGCAACAGTACCTGCAGGTGCGGCAAACTGAATATATTTTCTCTTTTTATGTGCCCCAGTGTCAACAGCGCTATCTTAGGCTTCACGGAGAATCGGCGACCACACCCGTGCCTATCAAAAAGCCGCAAGCCACCAAATTGCGGTGCTCAGTTGTGCGCCAGGATGAGAGCAATACTAACGGCACCGCAGCTCATATTAACCCGCCAAGACCATGGCTTGATGAATATCAGCAGTATCTGACTACTCGTGAAGTGATCACCGAGGGAATGGACACGATTCAGTGGTGGGCCGTATGTTGATAAAATTGTTTCTTCGCCCTCCAGTGATATGCAACATCTTAGATAAATGCCGCCCGTTACCTGTTTGGGCGTTGCTCGCACGCGACTATCTTGCCGTCATATAGTCATCGGTATCTAGCGAGCATGCATTTTCCTCCGCTCGGATCACAATCAGCAAACGACGCAACCGTTTGAAGGCCGACATCGTCGAGGCGTTGCAAGTCCTTAAATGCATGATACTCCGGGATTTGATCTTCCGCAAGTCGGCCCTGGTGGATGATACAGAGTGTGATGAGGATGGTGATGAAATGGGAAAGGAGGGCGGCGGCGAGGCAGAGGGCTGGGACGCGCTGTTGGACGATGACCCAATAATTACGACCCGGACTACGATATGGACTATTAATTGCATTTTGTGCACCAAGCCATGGCTTGAGCCCAAGCCAAGCCAAGCCAAGTCTCTCTGGCAGCTTGAGCTTGGGCTTCAGGAATGTGAAGGCCAAGCCCAAGCCAAGCCGGAACATCACTATCTTTAAGTGCCGGCTTCCGCTACTCTTCCTTTACTCCCACCGCCATCCCACGCCCTTCTTCCTAGTCGTGAATGGCCTCAACGCATGTTTCCGATGCACTTGTCCATTGGGATCCCAATTCCAACCGAGCGGTTGTGAAGACAGAGGAGAATCATCCTGAGGCTGGAAGATGGGCGGTAATGCTTAAGGGCTTGTCTCTCTCCCCAGGTCGCACCTTGGATCGAGTTTACACCTCTTTGGGAAAGGTCCTCGAGACGCAGGCCAACCGCGCTGCATACACCTTTGGCTTGGGACCGCACGTTGTGGCCCAGAAAATCAAGTCCTACTTCGGGAACAGTGAAAAACGGCTTCTACAGCTGGAATCCCTGCACACCTCCACCCAACCGAAACTCGAGAAAAGGTGCTACAAGCTGATGAGATATGCTCTTCCGTGCGCGTTCATTATGGTGTGGATACTGCATGTATTGATAGTCCTCAGAACCGAATCTGACGATACCCAGTGTCAGGCCTTCAAGGACATTGTGGAAATTGTCACTCTCTTTCCGGGGCTCCGTGCTCTGTGTGTCGATGCAAAATATCTAAATGGCAACACAAAAACGGAGGCCATTTCCGCGTTTTGGAGTCGGGCTAATGGTCCCTCTGATGATGAATGGGTATTTTGGCAAATGTTGGCTGCAACCTGCTTGGCCGATACCACAATCTCGGCAATCTTGGAGGAGAGTACAGTCTCACTGCGCACAACCTGTGATGCCGGAGAACTCAGTGTGATTGAGCAGTTATTAGTTGAACATGACTGCTCGTGAGTGACATCTTCATCTGTTGGTTCCATTCTGATTCAGCATCGCAGCGGAGCTTCAACATTTTCGAGGGCCCTCTGCATCCGATACCTCGGGGGATTCTTGACCTACCCGGGTTTTGGTCCGAGACAGGAATTGTACACTCTGATGTTGCGAACAAGTTATGTCATCTAATGAGCCAAGTACTGAAGGACATAGGGGTCGACATTTTGGCACTAGCTCCCATAGAGGATTCAGAACCACCATTTGACTATGAGGGTGTTGACTGTCTTGCCATGACTATTCTCACTGGTCTTTTGGGCTGGCTGGTCAAACTTGATCACAAGGATTATCCCATACAACTTTGGTTTGGTGGGTGCCATGAATTTGTTCAGCTATTACGAAGGTGTGTAACATTAAAATCCTTCCATGACCCTTCTAGATGAATATTCTCCAGACCTCGGGCCGAAGAGCTCCTTGCCAATTCTTGCACATTTGCAGCTGCCAACTTTGGGGATGTCTTCCCAAGCAGTTCTCACAAAGCGGAGTTGTATCTCGTGATCGATGGGTGAGCCAGTTCAAAATGTGATGCAGATGGGACTGATGATTGGCTTGCCCTAAAACAGGCACGACAAAATATCAGACAATGGAGATACACCCGACAATCACCTGGAGGAATTGAGCTGTGAAAACAATTCTACAAATAGTCTCCACTCGGATCACTCGCAACTTAATGAGTCGGAAGACCCATATTTGCTACGAGAGGATGATAGTGATACACAGAGTTATAATTCTGGTCTGCACTCTGTTGAAGAGGATGATTCATCCAACTTGGATGATGGGATTGAGGATTGCAATGCACAAGTTGTGAGAGCATCTTGTCATTTGAAAAACGTACCAGGCTGAGGATAGCTAGGATCATGAGCTTCACAATGCTGGGAATTTCCTGCCTATGGACCAAAGTTCACATTTATTCAAAGACCCAGTGAGTGTACAAATTAGTTGGTATGACTCAACTTCATGCAAATTTAGGCAAGCGGCACTGCGATGGCCCACCAACATACAAGCTCGCACCCTCTGACAGAAACACTGTTGAAGGAGCTTAAAGAGCGTAAACTTGCACTGCGTGACAAGGAGAGGGAGCTCGGTGGGAATTATGAAGACACCCTGCTTGCTATGGAAAAACTGGCATGGACATATCATGAAGTAGGCCAATGGCGGCAGGCCAAAGTTCTAAAGGTTGCAGTGCTTCAGAAACGAAGAACCATTCTTGGAGACAATCATCCAGACACTCTGGGGACTATGTCTAGTCTTGCAGCAACATACTACCGCCTAGGCCAGTATGAGAAGGCAGCAGAGCTCGAAATGTCGGTGCTGGATGAACAGAGGAAACATCTGGGTGAAGACCATCTAGACACTCTGCATGCCATGAGCAATCTGGCAGAGACATACTGGGCACTAGGCCAAGTCACAAAGGCAGAGGCACTCAAGCTTGAAGTGCTCGAAAAGCGGAGGCACCTTCTGGGTGAACATAATCCAGACACTCTAAATGCCATGCATCGTCTGGCATCAACATATGCGCCCAGGGTCGGTTTGATGAGGCACACACACTCTTGGTTTCGGTGTTGGATAGGCAGAGGAAACTTCTGGGTGAATATCACAGAGACACTTTATCGACCATGGGTGATTTAGCATGGACATACCGCAAGCAAGACCAATTGCAGAAGGCAGAGGCCCTGAATGCGGTGGTGCTGGAGAAGCGGATGGAACTGCTGGGTGAAGACCATCCCGAGACTCTCTGGGCGATGGCCAACTTGGCAATGACATACTATAATCTAGACCGGTTTCTGCAAGCAGAAAAGCTTTGGGCTGGGGTGCTCGACAAGTGCAGGAAGCTTCTGGGAGAGGAACACTCACACACCATTCGGATTATGCGCAATCTTGCATTGACATACCGCAAGCTAGATAAAGTGCCAGAGGCAGAAGAGTTGGAAAGACTTGTTGCATATCACGAAGTGTAGACCCCCTGTATTATGCAGCAGAGATAGACATCCTTTCTCAAATGTTCAGGCTGGGGTTTGTTGGAATCATGAAATCCAACAGATTCGACTGAAGGATGGTTTGCGGGTAATCCACAAAATCTGAGAGATCTAGAAGGAGTCAAGTAGACACCGAATGTTCATATAAACATATTTCATTTATTAGCAAGTGGGCCGGAGGATTCGAAGCACCAGAGCTGTTGCAGTCAAGGGCAAGCGCACCAGGATGACCGATGTTTGAATTCGGTGTACTCGAACTGTAGACAGCCAGATATCAATTTCAACACCAGCGCTAGTGTGAATCTTAATGATACCATATCAGCCCAGATATATAACCAGTGCTCAGCACATGTACAGTTTTCCTCGGAACGAAGAGGCAGAGGCTGGATTCTAGATAAGGAGTGTTGATACCAGAGTTGCACCAGCATCCGCGTCGGCGGGCGGTCGAATTGGATATGTGCGTAACCTCAAAGAGCGGGACTCGACCTTGAAGTATAGAATTTATTAGAGGTACATCTGGAAGTAGAAGAAGAAACAGAGTGAAAGAATGGAAGGACAGGCTCAGAACGCGCGAGGTGCGAAGCGCAAGAACACTAATCTCGACTGCAGTGTGTACGACCGAGAGCGCAAGGAGATTTCAAGGCCATTAGACGAACATTTTTCTCGCTCGGTCACAATTGGTCTGATTCGAGCCCTTTCCGAGTTCGCTATAAGGAGATAGAGTGTCAGGCCGAGTCCGCGGTCGAGCTAGAGCGCGGTGCGCGGAGGAGGTAAGAAGAATCACAGAAGAGGTGAGAACAAGAATGGAGGGCCATGTGGCAGTTATCCCATGCTAATTGGGGATACAGACATGAAATCGGAACGAACGCAAACGCAGCTATTTGGACCCATACTGGATCGATGGAGGGTACATTATGGAGTGTGAGGAAAGGTGTGAGATCGAGACGAGCAGCGCGAGGGGCAGATCCAGCATCAGTTGGAACTTAGAGTTTGAAGCACGGTGTACATAGGTGGAGTGCACACGTGGACCCGAAGGTGAGAGCTGGGGAGCATCAGCATTGCTCGGGCATCGGCGGAGATGAAGAGAGAGGAGGGAGAACAAAACTGGCAATGAATGCTAGACTCAGGCCGCCAGTTACCTCGGTTTCCTTTCTGCACTTGCGCTCTTAGATTTAGTCCCTCTTGCGTATCCGGGCATGTATCCCATCGATATCGCACCATTCATTTTTGTTTCCCCTCCACCCTCGGGGCTCACCGGACTCTGTCACTGTCCGCCTTAATATTGACTTTGGCCCAGTACCGCTTGCTCTTTATTGCTCGCTCATAAGAATCACAGTCATGATGGGCTTGTCTTTAAGTCGAGATGCACTTTAAACCTTTTTCTTTTCGCTCTTGCGCTCGTTCGTGCGCACGCCTGTGCGTTCCGATGTTGTTCTTTTTTCCTTCTCTTTCTCATTCTATTGATATCTAAGTCCTGTTTGAGGTTTCACACGTAAGTGAAATGCGACTCTCTGTTGACGCAGGCACCGTGGAACGTCTGATTCTTTGCCCCTTTAGTTTCGTTCTCCCTCCTCTCTCACCATATCTGCCGATAATCCCCAACTCCCACGTTCAGTATCCACATCCGCACTCCGTACTTGTACTCCTTGCTTCAAGTACCAAGGGGTGCTTGAGCAGTTCCCCGCACCACGCGCGGTGCTCGTTTCGATCTCGATTTCGTACCTTTCCTCACGCTCCCTAATGTACCCACTTCCCCGTCCTTCCATCGACCTAGTATGCGTGCAGCTAGCCAACTCGCTGTCTAGCACGTCCTTCTGGTGCTGGCCTGCGAATCCTTTGTGCTCCAGTTTTGGCTCGTTTTGATTTTATATCTGTATCTCCCACTAACATCGGGGAGCCGCTACATGGCTATTAATTCTTGTTTGCTCCTTATGCCTAACGAGGGAAGGACTCGGACCAGACCTCTTGCGAGCCAGCCAGCAAAGAGAGTCGAGATGGCATTAAATTTCCTACCCCTCTTCCTTGTTTTCCCTCTCGCTCGCACATGTACAGGCGAGATTGGTGCTCGCACCATCTGTCCTTTCTCACCACTTCTCCTTCTACTAGATTTACTTCTAATAAATTCTATTTTTCAGCTTCGAATCGTTCTCTTTGAGGTTGCACACATGTGCAATTCGACCGCCCGGCCCGATGCCTACTCTGGTATCGACACTACTTATCCAGAATCCAGCCTCCGCCTCTTCAATCTGAGGAAAACCGTATGAGTGCTGATGACTGGTGATATATCCGGGCTGATATGGTATCATTGAGATTCGCGCTAGCGCTTGTGGCATTGAAACTGATATCTGGAGCCCAGTACACCGAATCTAATCATCGATCACTCGGGTGCCCTTGCCCTTGCTCTTGTTCATAACCGTATGGGTGATATACTGGGCAAAAAATGCTCGAACCACTGTGGATTTCCATCTCTCTGCCACTTTCCTACATTCATTGAATCTTCCGGTTCGCTTGCTAAGAAAATGAAATATGTCGAAGTGAATTGTCAGTGTCTACTGGCTTCCTGCTGGATCTCTTAGGTTTACCGGATTGCCCACGAATAACCTTTCAATCAAATCTGATAGACGTCATGAATTTCAACAAACCCCAACCTGAACATGAACGAAATCTTCGACAAAAGGATGCAGCAGAGTACATGTTACTTACACATTGGGATATGCAAGAAGTCTTTCCAACTCTTCTGCCTCTGGCACTTTATCCAGCTTGCGGTACGTCAATGCAAGATTGTTCATAATCTGAATGGTGTCTGGACAATCTTCTTCCAGAAGCCTCCTATACTTCTTGAGTGCCCCCACCCAAAGCTGTTCTGCTTGCATCAACTGTCGGAGTTCGTAGTATGTCACCGCCAAATTGCCCATGGCCCGTAGAGTGTCGGGATGGTCTTCACCCAGCAGTTCCCTCCGCTTCTCCAACACTAAATCCTCCAGGGCCTCTGCCTTGGGCAATTGGCCTAGGCTGTGGTGTGTTGATGCTAGATAACCCATAGTCCATAACGTGTCTTGGTGATCTTGGCCCAGAATTTTCCTCTGCCTATCCAACACCAAAACCAAGAGTGTCTGTGCCTCCTCAACCCGACCCTGGGCATGATATATTGCTGCCAGACGACTCATGGTATTTAGAGTGTCTGGACTATCTTCACCCAGGGAGTGCCTCCGCTTGTCGAACACTTGAAGCTTGAGTGCCTCTGCCTGTGTGAATTGGCCTAGCTTTGAGTACGTCGTTGCCAGATTGGCCATGGTAAGCAAAGTGTGTGGATGATCTTCACCTAGATGTTTCCTCTGCTTTTCCAAGGCTGACATTTCGAGCTCTGCTGCCTTCTCATACTGGCCCAGTCGGTAGTAGGTGGCTGCCAGACCAGACATGGCCCACAGAGTATCGGGATGATTGTCTCCCAGAATGGTTCTTCGTTTCTCCAACACTGCGAACCTTAGAACTTTTGCCTGCCTAAATTGGCCGACTTCGTGGTATGTCCATGCTAGATTTGCCATAGCATCAAGGGTCTCTTGATGGCTGTCACCGAGCTCCCTTTCTTTTTCACGCAATGCATGTTTAAGCTCTTTAAGCTGCTTCAGCAGTGTTTCTGTAAGAGGAGGTGAGATTGCATGTTGTGAAATCACTGTTCCACCGGTCTGTAAATTTTGGGATTAATAAAGTTCAACTATATTTAATAAGTCATCCACTCACAGGATCTCCGTATAAATTTGAGCTTGGAGTAGTACAATTCCCGGCATCAATATCATGATCCTAGTTATGCTCAGTCTGGGTCCGGCACATTTTCAAGAGAAAGAAATCTCACAACTTGTCCAATGAAAGCTTGACTCTCATCATCCAAATTGCAGGAAATATTGTCTTCAACAGGGTCCAGACCAGAATTCTGGCTCTGTGCATCACTATCATCCTCATGTAGTGAATCTGGGTCTTCTAACTCATTGAGTTGCGAGTGATCCGAGTGGAAACTACTTGTAGAATTGTTTTCACAGCTCATTTCCGCCAAGTGATTGTCAGGTGCATCTTGATTGTCTGACGTTGTGTGTTCCCTGTTCGTATTAAGGCAAATGTCAATACCTTCCACACCAGCTTTTTAACTGGCGCACCCATCGACCAAGACATCCAACTCCGCTTTTTGATAACTACTTGGCAGGATATCTTCGAAGGTGGAAGCTGCAAATGTGCAAGAATTTGGAAGGAGCTCTTCGGCACGAGGTCTGGAAAGTCTTTATTCATGGCAGATATTGAAGGAATTGAATTCAATGTCCTCACCTTCGTAACAACTGAAGAAATTCACGAAAACTGTCAAACCAAGGTTGCATGGGCCAATCCTTGGGAACAAATTTTGCCAACCAGCTCAAAAGACCAGTGAGAATGGCTGTGGCAACAAAGTCAACACCATCATAGTCGAATGGTGGTTCCCACTCCTCTGTGTGACCTAGTGCCAGGATGTCGACCCCAATGTCCTTGAGTACTTGGCTCATTAGACAACATAACTTGCTCGCAACATCGGAGTGTACACTTCCAGTGTCAGACCAAAATCCGGGTAGGTCTAGAATCCCCCCGAGGTATCGGACGCAGAGTGCCCTGGAAAATTCTGAAGCTCCACTAAAATGCTGGGATCAGAAGAGATTCAACCAATGAAGGTGTCACTCACGAGCAATCATGTTCAACCAATAAACACTCAATCACACTGAGTCCCCCTGCATCGCAGGAGGTGAGCAGTGGGACAGTACTCTCCTCCAAGATTGCCGAAATTGTGGTCTCAGCCAAGCAGGTTGCCGCCAACATTTGCCAAAATGTCCACTTGTCATCTGGTGGACCATGGACACAATTCCATAACCCCGAAATGGCCTCCGTTGTTGTTGAGCCTTCCATATATTTGGCATGGAGGAAATGAGCCCTGAGCCCAGGAAAGAGAGTCACAATATCCACAATGTCCTTGAATGCCTGACACTGCGTATCAGGAGATTCAGGTCTGAGGAGCATCATTACATGTAGTTTTCACATTATATAAAATACGCACGGAAGAGCGTATTTCATCAACTTGTGGCACCATTTCTCGAGTTTTGGTGGGATGGAAGCAAGCAGGAGTTCTAGTTGCATAACCCTTTCTTCGCCATTTCCGAAGCAGGACTTGATTTTCTGGGCCACGACATGCGGTCCCAGGCCAAATCTGTACGCAGCGCGATTGGCTTGTGTCTCGAGGACCTTGCCCAAGGAGGTGTACACTTGATCCAGGGTGCGACCTGGGGAAGGAGACAAGCCATTCAGCATTAGCGCCCATCTTCCTCTCTCGGGACAATTCTCCTCTGCCTTCGTGATTGTTCTCTTTGAATTGGGCTCCCAAGGGACAAGTGCATCAGAGTTATGGGTGGAAGCCATTCACAGGTAGGAGAGGGGGGGGGGGGATGATGGTGGGAGCACAGGACAAAGGAAGACTAACAGGAGCCGGCACTTGAAAACACAGCCTACATGCACAGCCTGCTATACAGCTTCTTGCCGGATTACTTGTCCCGGTGATCCGAATGTATAAGCTGAGAGACAAGCTGTTGAATGTTATTCGAGCCACTCAATTCATAGCCCACTTTAAATTTCTCCCATTGTCAATACCCTCCTTTTATTTTATTTTTTATTTGGTCCCCGACCCCACCAACGACCGTGACAGGTCTTTTCTTTTGGCAGAAAGTTGACGCGATGGACTGGTTCAGCAATGACCCAGTATTCAATCTCTGATAGTTTAGCGCCCGTTTTGAACTCTCTCGGCCATCAAAAACACACTTGGTGACTTCTGTATCGAATACTGTAGTATTTCGTTCAAATCGACAGTCACGCGTCACGCACCCCCCTGTCGATATCGAAATTTGGCAAGGGTCACGCGTCACGCGGCCGTTTGTCGAACCTCCCGAGCGTCACACAGGGCTCAAAATCGCCTGTAAGACCCAAAAAAGCCAAAATTTTCGATTCAATGTCGAAAATTTTGCTGGTGTCACGCCAAATTTTGGCTGTTGTCGAAATGTCAAATTGGTTTTTTGGGTCACGCGTCACACCCAGTGTCGATTTGAACGAAATACTACAGTAATCTCACTTTCTACCAATTTATTTATTTTTCACCAGGACTCTCGCCCGTCAACTGTCAAAATATTACCGAAGATGTCAAGACGAGGTCCTCCGTGTCGAACTGCATCTTCCTTCATGGGGTTCATAGAAATCTGTCATTATCCAGCGCGTAAATCATATGTATAACTTGCTTCCCTCCATAAATTCGAGCCAACCCAGGCCAAATGCTGCAGCAGCAGTCCCATGGAAAAACATTTTGCCAAGGTGGGCTATCGATAGTACTGCATGATATGAAGGATGGCAGGTGAATCAATATTCAATGAGAGTTTGGACAGAGAAAGGACTTGGACCGGGATATCTATAGGTCCCGGTGAATGGAGAAAGGAAGGAACTTCAGGAATGCAGAGCTGGACTTCCCAACAACGGAGAAATTAAACACCAAACAAAGAAGAAGAAGAAGAAAAGATACTTGAAAAAAGGCCTGGTGAGACACCGGAGATTGGATGGATATTTGGACCAGGTGCGCCGTGCGCACTCAGGTCTGTGGGATATAATTGGGAATGTTTCTCGAGACACAGGTCAAAACTGAGGGCAAAAGGAACGGAAACCGAACCTCCAAAAAAGAAAATCTGTGTGGAGCACATGCCCTTGGACTGGATCGATGTATGCTCCATTTTTCGGTAAAATCACAGAATTAAATACGGCCAACCTCAGAGGAAATTGCATGCACCATGTACGTAAATTAACACCAGGGTACTAACACATATCGCCACCGCGCGGGCCCATTACCACCATCAAAATCAGCCTGACCTTGTACGCACATCCCTCTCCCGAACCCATTCCACGTTGGCCTACTTACCCATCACATGGCCTTGTCTCAACCTTACATTGCAACACGCAAATCCACCGTGCCTTCGCTCCCACCGCTCGCTCACAGCCCAGAGGGCAAGCCCGCGCGACAGTTTTGAGTGGAATCAGACGCGGACTCAGACTCGGATGAATAAGAGTTATCACTCACAATATTGGGCGCAGGTGGTTGATTCCTGAATACGGTCCGTGTGTGCGTGTGAAGTGCGCACCAGCCCTCTCCCCTCCTGCGTGCGAACCAAACTGTACGCGCACAGCGTACACTCGATCACACAAAGGGCAAAAGGTGAAAGGAATGGGAGTAGTCGTACATATTGTAGAACGGTCCCAGGGCCCTACAGAACCATCATCGCATCGAAACGGAATGCGAAGCGCAGAGGTTGGATGGACAATCGCAGGCAAACTCGAGGAGGAACCAAAGCGTACAGCAGTACCGGCCCAAACGGTGGACGGCTCAGAACGGCGAGAAAAGGCGTCGCCTGCCTTGGAATTTGAGAAAAAGAACTTCACAGAGTGCAAGAGTCAAGGATATACGCGGAGTGCGGAACGTCACAACGAAGAGGACGTCAAGACAAGCGCGAAGATGAACGCAAGCTGGAGACACGGGACCTATGGAGGGCGGTGCCTGCCTGGAGAGATATGTGGAACGAAAGAACGAAGACGAAAGTTGGCATTAGGGCTTCGCAGTGGGGAGGGGGGGATGGAAGCGGTGTGAGGGGAAAGACGCTATGTGCTGGTTTTTTTTTAAACATATCAGGACAACCGCAGGACAGATCCAGACAGATACCGATGGGCCCACCGCGCTGCAATTCGCCCGCGGGCGTGCGGGGATTCTTAGATGTTGGATGTTAAACGTAGGAAGATGAGGCGAGCTGGATAAGAATAATTATTACAGTTCAAGCAGGGTAGGAGCTTGGAGCAGCAAGGAGAGCATGAGTCAGGGTGGAAGATAGACGTGGAGTTGAATGCGAATAGAAAAGGGCAAGGTATCGGGAAGCAGGATATGACACTAAGGCACGAAGGCACGAAGGAAAGAGGGTGAGACGCAAGGGAGCGGAGACTTGAACGAGCGGTAGCATCGCATGGCGAATTAAGGTGCGATGCCTTAATCCATCGCTCTCACGCGGCATTCCAAGATTACAGGACGTACACTCGCGGTATGGACGTATCTGAATCACAAATTCGTTGCCTTGAGCCTGTGCCGCCGATTCTTCGTTTCGGCCAGCAGGTTGCCGTGGCCATCTGGAACTGGCCTGGAATCTAGGCCCCTCGGTAGGCGGATGCTTCCATTGATATGGATGTATCCATTGAGGTTTCAATTCAAAAGAGACCTGGTCAACGCAGGGACAAATGGAAGGGATGGGGTATAATTGCAGTGCGTGGAAGTCGGAATATACATTCGGTCCAGGATACCATACCTTGTATATTTAGTCCCCTTTGCGGGCTGGCTGCTTCAAGCCTTTAATTACGGAATGGTCTTATTACAAGATTGACCTGCAAGCGGCATGCGCGCACATTCACGCTACGCTTTCAAGCAACAAAAAAAGAACCAGGAAGGACTGAATAAATTGCTAGTCCATCGTCCCATGTCCCGAAGGCGAAGCGAGCGCGCGCCCTCCGATGTGAGTGTTGAAGAAAACTCACCCAACATCTGCTAGAGGAATTATAGTAGGGAAACGGCCCGTGCAACTTCGGTGCATACGTGTGTTGAGTCGCGGGGATAGTACGCGTGCACGCCAAGCCCCCCCCCCTGTACGCATGCGCTTTGCCCTGAGGGGTGAACGTCGAAGGGTATGCGATTAGTCAGAATGCACAGTATAGAACCCAAGGCGAAGGCAGGGAGGCGTGGAATTTGAGAATGAGAACATCCCAGAGCTTATCAGAACCTCACAGTTCAGGAGTAGGCAGCGAGGAAGACGTCATGACAAGCGCGAAGATGGATGCACGCTGCAGCCGCGGGGACCTAAGAAGCACGGTGCCTGCAGGGATGGAGATGTGGACCAGAGGACGAAAGTTGGCGTTAGCACTTCACTGTCCGGGAAAGAGGCAGTAGAAGCGGGGTAACGGAGGGCGAGGAGGCCGGGGAGTGGAATGTGCATGCGGTGCCAGAAATGAGGTGTTTTGAGAAATAGAATAAATGAAGATAAGAATGAGAACGAGGAGAGATACACATACAGATACAGCACCGCCGCGGTGGCGAAAGCAGTGGTTCTTAGTTTTCAGAGGTTAGGACCAAGCCGGCGGGCAAGGCAATCCGGAAAGAACAGATTATTTTGAAAGCGAATACGACTGCCATCCCGCGCCATGAGATTAACCTGAGGCCGTTGAGACGTGTCACCGACTTAATCGGGATTAATCTCAATCTCAGTTTCAACTTAAACTGTAGCTAATACACCAGTAATTACGATAATATGAATACAGGACGCGCTCCAGTTTAAACTGGCCCCCCGTTTAAACCGAGTGTGAACCAGCCCCGTTTAAACCGGGATTAAATCAACGCGTTTGAAGTGAGTTTACCGCTGAAACTATCAACCTGACCACCACCCGGTTGAACTAAGCTCTCGTCTAAACACACATTTAGTCTATATCCTCCTGCCGGAGCGGGAATGATTATCTGTCTATGAACAAGAATAGCATTGAACGACCCACAACGCGAGAAAGGAGAGGCACACCGTTCCCAACGATCAAACATTGACTAATGTGGGCGGAAATTTACCTGTAAGTAATCGGTGTAAATTCGAAAGGGGTGCGCAACGGAGAGCGTACATTTGGGAGAGAGGTTTCGACGGATGCTAAAGATGTTGTTCGTTAATATCCTCATAAGTTTAGTCATAGAATCCAACCTTCGGAGAAGATTAAATCAGTCGCCGTCCCAGGAGGTCTGTAGCATACCCAGTCAGTAATGAACGAAACACGCGTATTACAAAGGACGCATCATCGGGGATAAGGCAATGAATAAGATAGAACAGAGATCGCACGTTTGCCTCCTAAGGATGCCAAACTCCCATTCCATCAGGTTAATCACCCCATCTGCCGCTGATAAGCAGTGAATGAACACACAGTAGAAAACACGATATTTTTCGGTTTTCATTGTATAGTTCATTCCTATTATATTATCATTATAGGCAGTACTGAGAACCCAAAGTAGCTGGCCTGTGGCCAGCATCACAGGAGCAACGGGATGATGCTCTGGTGGAAGCCAGAGGTGTCTCTGACAAGTACTCGCTCCGAAACATGTAGGAGATTGTGTAGCCCGACCTAAACATATGGGTATTCTACCAAGTTCTGGTAGTTCCGGTCATTCTGGTAGTTCCGTTCGACGAGAACTATGGGAATGATGGGAAATAGAGATTCGAGCGATTATTCTATTCTCGATCTTGGTTCTCGACACATTCGCGTCGATCCAAGTGACATGAGAACACCAGAGGCGGTGTTTCGATTGTACCCGAACGTCGGTTACTCGGCAACGTGCATCAGAGTGGGATAATAAGCGAAGGGAGCCCATGATCATCGATCCTGGAGTTCCCAGGACTTTCCCCATTGAGTGTAGGAGCATTCTCAAGAACCCATCCTGAGCCATAACTCAAAGTGGGGTATCATTCGAAGCCTACATGGCTGGAGATTACAGTTCTCATGAAGATCTTCGAGGGATACCTTCAGAGAGCAAGTTACATTGCAAAAGGGCTACATGGTGGTTGATGTCTAAGCTGCCATCAAAGTCACCATGTGCAGAATCTTACAAAGGAATGGTCGGAATATACCCGGAATGGCGTGCTCAGTGCCCCGACCAATGAGAATCAACGGATTCTAGTCGCCAAGACGGATACACGGACTTTGGGGCGGCTAAACGGACCATTTACTTAATTCTTTCATTGTCATAGTCATATCTGTTATTGTATAAGTAGTTAGAGGTGTTTCTAGGGTCGAGGACGGAGTTTCCCCCAACTAGTGAGCTTAGCTTACACCAAGGGAAACTTTTAGTCGATCTTCGGACACCTACCAACAACAAGTTTGTAGGGGTTGGAATATCACCAGTGTTTGGATTGTATAAAGTCGTCTGAGCGTGGCTCTTGAATCGTATTGAATCGTTGGAAGCTATAGAATCGCTGGCCTTGGGTCTTGAATCGTATTGAATCGTATAGAATCGCTGGCCTTGGGTCTTGAATCGTTGGAATCGTATAGAATCGCTGGTCTTGGACCTTGAATCGTTTGGGAATCGGTTGGGAAACGTTTGGAATCGTTTGGGATTGTCTTGGAGTCGTCTGTCTTGTTGTCTTGCTGTCTGGAACCACCACCATCTTTGTTAAAACCTTGCGGAACTTTGGTTTCGCTTTGGAATATTGGTGAACCTCACGGTTCCCTTCATTCCGATAAATCTCTTTGTGTTGTTTGCGTTGGAAGCTTTAGAAACCTCTGGTTTCCTTAGTTTCCATCGTTCTCACTAGTCGTAACCGACTCGTGTCTTGGTGTCCGAAACAGATATCCTTTGGATCTCTTAGTTTCGTACATATCAAACACTTGCTTCGTCCTACAACGACTTCTTGAACTAAACTTTCTCCCGATCAACCTTTACAAGGCTCTGAATCAGGGACTGACACTCGTCTGGTACCTTTGGGACGAACGTTACACCACACTTGTTGCATACTATTGGTTGTTTGGATTAGATTCGTCTGTTCCATCCGATTCTTTGGTTGTAGTATTTTGTTTTGGCTGTTTCTGTTGGTTTCCATACTAGGTTCGGAGCTCACTTATCACTGCCTTGACTGACGTCGCGTAGAATCCCTATAAATGCAGTGAGAGTTAGCAGCACGTCGGGTGACAGATATTGACTAGGTCTGGCTTAATGCGTGTTGACTGTCGCCCGGTAAATGGGCATTGGGAGCATTGAGGAATAAAATTTGTTCTGCCACAAGAGTGGCATTATCTCACCGACGGGCTGTAGTAAGTAGGAAGTGGCCGTGTTCTTAACGTGTTCCAAGTGATGGTTGAGGGCCTGTGAGTCCATGGAATGGATGGCTGACAGCAGGAAAGGGGAAGAGGAGCTAGGTTTAGAGGAGTAATATAAGGAAAGCAAGAACTGCAGTGGCATGGTAATCGTAAAAGAGAAAGAGGAGATCAAAGTGGCGGTGCATCGTGATGACTCGATTCATCGGGCCCAAATCGGGCCGGTAGCCGTTGCTCTTGAAGAAAAGCTCTTCTAATGACCGTTCAGCCAGACCCCTCGAGTTCCGACTACGACTAGATGCGCAACCGTACCGAACGAGCATTAATATTTGTGTCTCCGAAAAATCACTAGCTCGGTTACAGTACTAAGTAGTTCAAATTCAACAAATTAATTTGAAGCCACTACTTCGGACCTCTTGGATCCGGGCCACTAAATTGTACACTGAAATTGAAGGCATTTGCTGTTCAATTCTATTTGTGACCCGCCGCTTGACGGCCTCTTGCAATCATCAAAGCTGGCACAAAGAATTGATCACATGTCTACTGCTTCTTGCATCCGAACCTCCACCTTGCGCTCGCCTCCTCTTGCTGATTTATGAAGCTAGGAAAGTCTCCCGTTCTCTTCTCTTGTCATTCCGTTGGTCCTGACAAGTTTCCCCTTTATGACACGACTCGCTGTCACACCAACTCTCCCCCCTCAGTGGCTCACCGGTGGCATCAGCGAAGCCGTTGTCTTCTTGACTCCACCCACTCTTATCGAGTAGCAGAGTCTGGTACTCTATCAACACTCCTCAGGTGAGGTCCATTCTAACTAACATGAATCCCCGATCTCATTATCTCCCAATAATGGCTGGATGTTTAATGTTATCATGATGTTGACGGCGACCCCGGGTCCTCTCTAATTCAAGCTACTACCGGATTCAGCGCATACCCACTCCGTGATCATATGCTCAGTCTTAAGCTTAACTTCTACCAATGCAGTGCTTACAAGTCCTGCAGGCCTGGACTGTCGTTGCAAATGCGGTTAAGGCATGTTCGTCTTTCGATTGTTGTTCAAGACTTGGCTCATTTTTTCAGCAGACCCACCTTCATACCCTCTGCCATCTCACTGAGGTCCACAGCCATACAGCTTTGCATGATAGCCTGATTGAGAGGTCAGTTTGGTGGGGCCACCGTTCAATCGGTATGCTGGTTTAAACTCTTTTTCATAGTTTCCTGCGGTGGAAAGTTCGGAATTTTTAGGCTTCAAATCGGTTTACACTGTCGTCAGGCTGATCCATGAGGACAACTCAATCTGTGAACTCGATTTAAACACGCTGGTTTGATCCCGGCTTAAACGCGCTGCTTTAAACTCGTTTTAAACCTGGCTGGTTTGAACCTAGTTTAAACGGGCCAGTTTAAACTGGAGCCCGTGCCCTGTATTCATATCATCGTAATTACTTATGTATTAGTTACATGATGTACAGTTTAAACTGGGGTTGAGCTTAAACCCGATTAAACTGTCCGCACGTCTCAACGGCCTGAGATTAATCTGGAGGAGCCGGATTTCATAATACGAAGCCAGAGAGGGTGAGACGTGAAGGAGCAGGGACTTGTCGGCAGCGCCCCATGGTGACAAGTGTGAACCGTGACGCAGGTAGGATTGAAGAAGGAAAAATGTCAGGAAGTAAAGAGAAGGACGAGATGCGATGGGCAAAGGGGAAGAAGCAGCAGGATGAAATGCAATAGCGGAAAAGATCGAATAGGTTCGGGCAACAGATGAGCGGGGATGGTCCCACAGGCACGCTATTCACTCTCAGCCGGAGTAAATGTAACCGGAGGTATATGCCGTATCCGTCGCTCGAGAGGTGTGTCGGCGACAGCGTCGAAACCGGCAGGGCGGACGGCACTCAGAGAGGAAAATACGGCGGAAGCACAAGGGAGGCAGCGTCAAGGAAGAGATAGCTATAGGATGAAGCGATCAGCTGAAGCTGAAGATACAAACAGAAGACCCAGAAGGTGGAGGACGCTGTCCAATGCTGCAGATATTGCCCCATACCCGTACGTCGGCAACATTGTATCAATACGGATAACACAGTATTAGTAGTAGCCAATCCTAAAGGCAGACGGCAGTGAGCTGCGTTGGGTGTGCGTTGGCGTGAGAGCACCGACCAAGGCCCGACTCGACACCATGGTGACTCTGAGTCCTTTCCCTCTCATTGGTACGAAAACCTTCCCGATTCTCCCTCTTTGTTATTCACTACCCCTGATAGCTTGTTCTCGATTCTCGATCATCGCTGCCACTCTTGAGTTGTTTATTCTACAATTAGGCTGCTTGGTGTTTCCCTCCCGCCAACCGACGCTGAAGCCGACCCTCGGCGTCTGCATTCCGCACTCCTGCTCCACTGCACGCATCAAGCTTCAAGCTCTACCCAGCGTGTTCGCACCCAATCCGCCCCGCATGCGCATTACCTTGGATCTTCCACTGGCACTCTACCAGAGGCCGACCTTCAGCGTTGTCGGCATTTTTGCGCCCTCAACCTCGCGGCCTCGCCCTCGTACTCCTCGCACGAACCTTACACCACACCTCCGACGGACCATGACTTCGGCGCCCGCCCGCATGGGCACTGCTTCTACATACTAGACACGAGCCTGTACTTAACCTTGATTTTGCGCCCACACTCACGGTCCATCGAACCCCCACCACCCGTGTGCCAAGCTCGCACTTCTGCCTCCCGCTCTTCACTGTGCACCTCACGCACACCGTCCCCACCTCTGTACTGCACGCCTCCCACCCCTCACCTTCCCTCACTTGTCTTTGGTCTACTCCATCGATTTGGCTATCCACCGCTTCCGCTTCTGGTGCTACACTCAGCCTCCTCATATTGCTCCACTAGCGCTCTCTTGAAGCTTGACTTCTTACTCGGTCGTACGTATGAGAGTCGCAGTGGCGATAGGCTTGTCCTCTCGTAGATGGAGAGATGGACTTTAAGATTTCTTTCTTTCGCTCTTGCACTCGTTCGTGTGCACGCCTCGCAAGTGTTCATGTTCCCTGCGGCCCTTTTTTTGCTCTCGCTCGTTCATGCATGCGTGCCGCACCCATTCCGAGATTGTCTAGTTCATTCTTTTTTCTGCTTCTTGTCCTATATTCATATCTCAAGGCCCGTTTGATGCTGTGCGTGTATGTAATTCGACCATTGATGCTAGTGATATTGGATCAACTGTAAGCACCACGGAGTGCCTGATTCCTTGCCCCCTTAGCTGATTCTCCTTCCTCTCTCTCCATCTTCCTGATATGGTATCATTAAGACTCATGCTAGCACTAGCGCTCGTGCCATTGAAATTGATATCTGGTCGTCTCAGTTCCAGTACTCCAGATTTAATCATCACTCACTCAGGTGCCCTTTCCTTGCCTTTGATTTTCACCGCTGCGGATTCTCTCATTTTCCTACATCAATTGAATCCTCTGGCCCGCTTGGTAATAATTGAAATATGTCGATGTGAATGTTCAGTGTCTACTTGCTTCCGGCTGGATCTCTCAGGTTATCCGATTCCACGGACAACCTTTCAGTTGAATCTGATAGACTTCATGAATTCCAACAAACCCCAACCGGAATATGAACGAAATATTTAACAAAATGATATCCATTTCTGCAGCAGAATACAGTATCTACACTTCGTGATATGCAACAAGTCTTTCAAGTTCTTCTGCCTCCGGCACTTTATTGAGGCTGCGGTATGCCAATGCAAGATTGCGCATAATCCAAATGGTGGTCAGATGATCTTCTCCGAGAAGCTTCCTATACTTCTCGAGGGCCACAGAACAAAGCTCTTCTGCTTGCAGAAACTGGCCTAGTTTGCTGTATGTCCATGCCAAATTGCCCATGGCTCGTAGAGTGTCAGGATGGTCTTCACCCAATAGGTCCCGCCGCTTCTCCAGCACTACAACCTCCAGTGTCTCTGCCTTGTCTAACTGGCCTAGGCTATGGTATGTCGATGCTAAAGTACCCATAGTCCGCAAAATCTCTTGGTGATCTTCACCCAGAATTTTCCTCTGCATATCCAACACCGAAACCAAGTGTGTCTGTGCCTCCTCGAGCCGACCCATGTTGTGATATGTTAATGCCAGATGACGCATGGCATTTAGAGTGTCTGGACTATCTTCACCCATAAGGTGCCTTTGCTTTTCGATCACTTCAAGCTTGAGCACCTCTGCCTTTGTGAATTGGCCCAGTTTTGTGTATGTCGCGGCAAGATTGCTCATGGTAATGAGAGTTACTGGATGATCTTTGCCCAGATTTTTCTTCTGCTTTTCCAGCGCTGACATTCCGAGTTCTGCTGCCTTCTCAAACTGGCCAAGTTGGTGGTATGTCAATGCCAGATTAGCCATGGCACGCAGAGTGTCTGGATGATCGTTCACCAGAATGGTTCTTCGTTTCTGAAGCACTGCAACTTGTAGAACTTTTGCCTGCCTGAATTGGCCTGGTTTAGAATATGTGTGTGCCAGCTTTGCCATAGCCTTCAAGGTACGCTGATGATTGGTGCCAAGCTCCCTCTCCTTTTCGCGGAGTGCCACTTTACGCTCCTTCAGCTTCTTCAGAAGTGTTTCCATGAGAGGTGGTGAGATTGCATGTTGTGAAATCACTGAGGTTGTATGTTGGTGAGCCATCGCAGTTTCATGTCCCTAAATTCTCATGAAGTTCAGCCCTACCGAAAATTTTGTGCACTCACTAGGTCTTTGTATAAATGCGAACTCTGGTCTATCTCCAGCCCAGGCAGTAAATCCCCAGCATCGGGATTATTATGATCCTAGCTACACTCAGTTGGGGACCCTTCAAACACAAAATATTCTCACAGGTTGTCCAATGCAATCCTCACTCTCATCTCCTGAGTTCCATGAAATATCATCTTCAACAGAGTCTAGACCAGAATTATAACTCTGTGCATCAATATCATCCTCTTGTAGTGGATCTGGGTCTTCTGGGCCTTCTGAATCGCCGAGTTGCGAGCGATCCGAGTGGAGGCTACCTGTGCAATTGATTTCACAGCTCAATTCTGCCAAGTCATTGTCAGGTGTATCTTGATTGGCTGGGGTTTTATTATCCCTGTTTACCCCAAGGCAAATATCAATACCATCTGCACCACATTTTCAACTGACTCACCCATCGACAACAACGTTCAACTCTGCCTTGTGATAACTACTTGGCAGGAAATTTCCAAAGCTACCAGCTGCAAATACAGAGGAATTTGAAAGGAGCTCTGTGGAGCGAGGCCTGGAGAGTATTCATCCATAAGGGTTATGGAGAGAGTTGGATTATACACACTGTCGCAATAGATGAACGAGATCACAGCACTCTCCAAACCAAGATTGTAAAGGCCAATCCTCGCGATCAAGTTTTCCCCACCAGTTCAAAAGACCAGTGAGAATAGTTGTGGCAAGAAAGTCAACACCCTGATAGTCAAATGGTGGTTCCGACTGCTCAGCAGGGCCGAGTGCCAGAATGTCGACCCCGATGTCCTTCAGTACTCGGTTCATCAGACAGCACAGCTTGTTTGCAACATCAGAGTGTACCCTCCCCGACTCGGACCAAAATCCAGGTAGGTCAAGAATCCCGCCAAGGTATCGGATGCAGAGTGCCCTGGAAAATGTTGAAGCTCCACTAAAATGCTGGGATCAGAAGGGATTCAACCAATGAAGATGTCACTCACGAGCAATCATGTTCAACCAATAACCGCTCAATCACACTGAGCCCCCCTGCCCGACAGGAGGTGAGGAGTGGGACGATATTGTCCTCCAAGATTGTTGAGACTGTGGTATCAGCCAAGCAGGTCACAGCCAACATTTGCCAGAATGTCCATTTGTCATTAGGGGGACCATTATCCCGGCTCCATAGCAAAGAAATATCTTCGGTTGAGGTTGCACCTTCTATACATTTCGCATGAATACACAGAGCACGGAGCCTAGGAAAGAGTGTAATAAGTTCCACAATGTCTTTGAAGGCCTGACACTGAGTATCAGCAGATTCGGATCTGAGGAGCATCATTACATGTAGTTTCACATTATATAAAATACGCACGGAAGAGCATATGTCATCAACTTGTAGCACCATTTCTCGAGTTTTGGTGGGATGGAGGTGTGCAGAGATTCCAGCTGTGCGACCCGTTCTTCGCCATTTCCGAAGCAAGACTTGATTTTCCGGGCCATGACATGCGGTCCCAGGCCAATACTGTATGCAGCGCGGTTGGTCTGTGTCTCGAGGACCTTGCCTAAGGAGGTGTACACTCGATCCAAAGTGCGACCCGGGGAGGGAGACAAGAAGCCATTAAGCATTAGTGCCCATCTTCCTCCCTCAGGATGATTCTCCTCTATCTTCGCAACTGCCCTGTTGGAATCGGGATTCCAAGGGACAAGTGCATCGGAGATATGGATTGAGGCCATTCACGAGTGGGAGGAGGGAGGAGGGATGGTGGTGGGAGCAAAGGAAGAGTTGCGAGAGCCGGCGCTCAAAGAACACAGCCCATATATACACACCCTGTCATACGGCTTCTTGCCGCATGACTCGGCCCGATGGTCCGAATGTACAAGCTGTGAGGTGGACTGTTGAATGTGTCTACTCAATGCATAGCCCAGTATCTCCCATCGCCAAAACTGGTCCTTTCTCTTTTTCTTTCTGTTCCTCGACCCACCAACGACCATCGACTGTGACAAGTCTTTTTTGTTTGGCAGAAAGGTGACTCGATAGACTAGGCAGCATCGACCCAGCACTCAATATTTAATGGTGCAGCACTGCTTATGCAGTAGGTCTGCACTTGAAAAACCGCACTCGGTGACTTCTGGAATCGAATAATTTCAATTTCCACCAATTTATTTCTCACCAGTCGTCAACTGTGAAAATATCTCCACAGATGTCGGGAAGACAAGGTCCTCTGTGTCGACCAGGCTTCCTCCATTGGCTCATAAAAATCTGTTAATATTCCTTGCTTCCCCAAAAAATTCGAGCGCACCGAGTGCAAATGCCCCAACAGCACTCCCATCGAACTTTTTGCATGCAATAATTCAGAATTTCAATGATGGACTTGGGCAAAGGATGGACTTGGACCGGGATATCTATTACATTGGCCACAGTGAATGGCCGCGGGCGAAGAAAGGAACCTCAGCAATGCAGAGTTGGACCACCCAACGACAGAGACAATAAACAGAGACACTTGAAAAAAAAAGGCTTTTCTGGGTTGAACACTTGGTCAGCCTAGATGCGGAGTTCGGATAGATATTTGGGCGAGGTGTGCACTGCGCACAATAAGGTCTGTGGTGTATAAAGGGTGGGAATGAATGGTGCAAGACACTACATTACTGAACCGGTTGGTGCTTCCGCAGTCGTGGGTAGGAATGTGAGATGAAACATCTGAGGATATTGAAATGAGATTATATTTTCGTGGCACGGTTCGAAACCGAGGGAAAAATAAACCGAAACCAAACCCAGAAAAATCTGCATGCTCCGCGCCCACCGACTGGTTCGATGTGACCCAAGAAAAACCGTGGACCACAAGGAAATCGAAGCGATTTTTAAAAATCAAGGTCATGGCGCCAAAGTCCAGTCGCCAGCCCTCCAACGAGTTGCGCGGGGTGTGGATCAATACAGCGGCATTATCTTCAATTTGGTCAACGAGGACTTGAACTGCTCCGTACGTCCCATTTTCTGCAGTGATATCAGTCAACTTCCCTCTGAGTTAATGCAGCTGATCCTACTTGTAGAGAAAGATGAATCGAATTACAACTCAACTGGAAAATTGCATGTACTACGCGCAGGCCCTCATTCGCACGCACGCAGCCGAAGGAGTGAGCGCAAGCGGAGCGCGACAGTATTTTGAGTGGACTCAGTCTCAGACTCAGACTCGGGCTCGAATGAATTATGAATTATTACGCAAAGAAGGTGCGTACCTTTTGGTGCACCGTGGTTGATTCGCGTGTGAAGTGCGAACCACCTTCTCCTGCGCGAGCCAAAGCGCACGCATACAGCGCAGCATTACCACCAAAAGTAAATGGGTGAGAGGTGAATGTTGAAAGGTGAGCGATTACAGCATACTAATAGATTTGTGGGGAAGAATTGAATCAGGTCTTCACATCATATCGAAACAGCATACGGAGCACGGAACATAGGCTGAATAATAAAGCAACGCCACCAGCAAAATCGGAAGAGGAACCAAATCAAATTAAATTGCAGAGCGGCTGGCCGCGGCCGGTGGACAGCAGTCCACTGGAGTCTGGAAGGAAATGAGATGCCCGGTCCAGAACCCACGCCAAGGCCAGGAGGCGTGGAATTTGACGATGAGAAAATCATAGACCGCAACGCAGAGTGCGGAACGTCACAGCTCCCGAATATGCGGTGAGGAGGCATCTAGACAAGCACGAGGACATAAGCTGCATCCACGGGACGTAAGGAGCGCGGTGCCTGCAGCCGTGTCCAGGCCGGAAGACAGAAGGCAGAATCTTTCCAGATATTGGCATCAGCATTCGCAGTTCTGGAAAGAGGGGGTGGGAGCGGGGTGAGGGAGGGTGGCGAGGGAGTGTGCATGCGGTAAGAGAAATGGGTCGATAAATAAATAAAGAGAACAGAAACGAGGACGAGGAGAAATATACGTACAGATACATTACCAAATGCAACGCGGGCGCTGGGATTCTTAGATTTCAGATGCTAGGTGTTGGAATGAAGGTCAGAGGGCGAGGCGAGACGGATGAAAACGATTATAGGTCACGCAGGACAGGACTTTGAACCAGCAAGGAGAGCAGGAAAAGGAATCAGAGAGGAAGATAGATGTAGATTTCGATACAAATAGAAAAAGACAACGTATCGGGAAGCAGGAATTGGGAGATACCGTAACTGAAGGTGTCGAGAAGAGGGATATAACGCAACGGCACGAAGGAATAGGGGATGAGCGACAGTGTCCCACGGCGAGAAGTCTGCAGCCGGGAGGTATTGATGGGGTATATGGAGCAGAAAGTAAAGGCAGGGCCGGGATGGGCATAAGCAGCAGGAGGGAGGACACAGAGCGGCGTGTGGGTGTTATTGAAATGCGATAGCAGAAAAGATGAAATAGAATGAGGCAACAGATGGCTGCGAGGTTGGTTCTTCAGGCACGAGATTCATTGTGGGCCGGTTTACGGTGTAATAAGATATATGCTGTACCAGTGGTTCGAGAACCGCGTCGGCGTCGGCACTGGAAACAAAGCCTCGAGGGAGATTGATAGAGACACGAGAGATATTGCATTCAGCGCCTGGTCGAGGGGAGAACCCAGCGCTGAGGAAGGGAACGAAACAAAGGAAATTCAAGCGGGCATTAGGATCGAATGATACACAGAGAAAGTAGGCCGAAGAGATAAACAGAGAGGCCATTTGGAGGACATTGCTCGGTGCGCGCTCAGGCAGCAGCGTACGTATCAACCCTGATATGTATTGCGAGCATTTGCAAGATAGAGTCCACACAGAAAGGTCGGGCAAGCTGCGATGGCGAGAGAGAAGAGGAAGGATGCGCGAAGTGGCGACGTAGCACGGCGACGCATCAAGTCGGGCCGGATGATCCGGTGTCTTCCTCTTTCTTCTTCCTCTCATTGCCGTCCTCAAAAACGCACGGACTCCCTTGCCCTCTCGCCAGATCAATGGGCCGAAACTCGAGAACACTAGCTTTGTCCTCCTTATAGTGTGTTCTGCGAGCTCATCGTCAGCGGGCGGAAAGAGGCGCGAGTGGGGGCGTGGGTTAGTGGGCTAGCAGCTGGGGATGGACTCGGAGTTGGTGAACGGGTGTGTATCCATCTTCGCCAGCCCTCTCTTCGAGCGTGCAGTGTACACTTGTCCTAACTAACAGGCCCCAAATGGACTCTGTGGTGACGGCGTCTGTTTCTCGTCAGAACAACTCCCTCATCGTTCCCACTCGCAAGCACTCACCTTGCGTCTTGATCTTGATCCTCTAAGTCCCGATCGCCGATCTGCCATCGCCCATCGCCCACTCCCTTGCTTCTTCCTAGTTCTTCTTCTTCCCCAGCCCAGCCAACACCGGGCGCCGCCCGACACCCATCGATTCCTCCCGTGCCATTGGATGTTCCGACCACGGACCGCCAGCGCATATACCCACGCTCTTGTGCTTACGTCTGCCCTCCATCGCTCACTATTCGCTCCTTGTGTCATACGCCTCCCACTGCACCGGCGCGTGTACCGACACTCTTGCGTATGCGTCCGCACACCCGCCATCAATCTCGATCTGATCTCGCCCCATGCGCCATACGCCCCGCCTCCGCCGCCCGCCCCCGTCCTCAGCTGCGCTCCCCATAGCGATCCCGACCTCGATCTGGTGCAGCATCACTGCTGCTTACGGTGTGTGCGAGACCACCGGCGCCAGTCCCCTTTCTTGAGCTCCTGTGGCTCCGCTTTTGTGTTCGTTTCGCGTATCGAGTATTGCATTTCACACATGTATCATATTCCGAGGGCCATATCGATATCGGGTCCATTCATTCTCTGGCTTCAATTTTCCGCGCTCCGCTTGGCGCTCACCGGACTGTGTCTCCTCCGCTGACTTAGCTTAGAGAGGGCTCCTACCCCTACGACCGAGCAAGACCCACCTCAGGCTTTTGGTCTGTGTTTCTTTTGGTCTTCTGCGCTTTGGGCTCTCGTTCGTCCACCTTATCGATTCCGCTCACTCTGCTCTCACCTCTCCATCCATAAGCCCTCTTTTCGATATCCAGTCTCCGTCCATGTTGCCTGTCCGGCCCGCCTAGTAACATAGCACCACTCATTTCAACGCAGTCCTAATCTGAATACCGACTTTTTTATTTTATTTCGCAGTTCATCCAAACCTCACACTTCGGGCACTCCGTACCATGCTACATCTTATCGTGGGCTGAAACACGGATGTCGGGCATGCGCCGCTAGTTGTATTCAAGCCGTACATGCCTCCAATCCTGTGTGATGCTCTCAGATCCAATCATCCGAATATTCGTACTCGTACTCTCCTTGCTGTGCACGTCGATAGCGTTCTCAATCAAACTCTATTCTGCTACGGCCTGATGCAGATGGCGAGAGAGCAGAGCGCCCCTCCCTTCGATAATCCATAGCGCTGGCGTTGGCTTTGGTGACATTATCAATCTTTCGAAATAATGTACATCATAAACGTAGCCGCTCCACTCCGTCCTTTATCAGCGCGCCAGCCGGTAAACCACAAAATTGAATATGAATCAGTCGGTAAAACAGGAAGTTAAGCGGAGATATGCATGGACTAATTTAAATCAAGAGATAAATGCATGGACTGATCCCGAGTCGAACGCGCGGAGACAGGTGTATTGACCGATTCAATATATACGGATTTACGCCAGTTACGATCCAGTCCTACAGGCCTGCGTGATCAGTATATCACGTTTCTTTGTTTTCTTCTCTTGTTCCTTGTTTTTTTTTTTTTTTTTTTGGCAGGGGCGAAGAGGCCGTGAAATTATCAAAGTCAGAGCCTGTGCTCGGGGACGTTAATCTCAAAGCGCTTCGGAAATCAGAGTTTTGTTGGAGGTACTACACGTCTGGGAAAACAGAGAAATGACAGGAACTTACAATATCTGCCGTGGATGGTCTGGTTGAGTTGCATTCAATATTTAACTCAAATGATCCATGGACACCAGAAGGAGCCATAAACATGTTTTTAAAGGTAGATTTCGATGAATTTATTGAAATGAAGGTCTCAGGCCGCTGGGGGGAGGCGCGATTAATTATACAAATCAGTTACTGAACTGTGGACTGCCAACGTGTTTGTGGGGGTGGAAAATGGAATTCCTCGGGTAATTAGCTCGTTATTTCAGTCCCAGATAATATCCGAATTCAATTTTAACAGTCCCTGTACAGCCACCCCCGCCCGAGGGCTCAAGCCTTCAGGAACCACGAGCGGGTCAACCACTTGATCCCTCCCGACACACCACTTTTCGCCCAGGGGGCCGACGGGGTCTAAGTCCTTCGCATCCCTGAGCCGTGCATAGGTCGGCGGTGTTATGAATGCATCCAGTCCACGCTCTACCAGTCCAGCCACTTGCACCTCGACGTGCGGTGACGGCGGTGGCGGGAAGCGGCGGCGAACACCGAGGTGCCGAGGCCACGTATGTAGCTCTGCGTGAACGAGTATCGGCCTCCAGAAGGGCCATCCACAGCGTGTACTGTATACCGCTGGAGCGAGCCCTTCATGGGTCATGATTATTGTGCGCAGGACGGAAAGGACATCAGCGAGCTGGAAGGAGCGCGCAAATTAGGAAAGAGGGTCAGTCTATAGGACTATGAGGCCCAGTGAGAATTCCCGCTGGTAAAAACGAGCTAGATTGAGGAGGATAGAGGAATTGAGGTGTATTGAGGCGACTCGAGGCCAAACGAGGACTTGAGTGAAACAACTCTCACAAAGTTGGCCAAAATTACGGACCTCGGTTGACCTCTTTGTAATTTACACTTGTCTGAACGTTGAGGGTGGAGGGGAGCGCTTTTAGGCCAGGTAATGCAGGAGACGTTTGGGAGACGCACGTCGCAAGCTTCCGAGTTGACACTGACAGCGCGACGATGCCGCCAGTTTGCCGACTCTCGGCACGTGTGTTATTTCTATGTCTTGAGGCCCCAAGCATGAACAGTTTTGAGTTTTTGGATCTCCGTATCAAAGCTAACGATTGGGAAAATTGGGTGGGAACTGGTGTGGGTGCATCACACGCACACTCGATGTCTCTTTAACTTTACAAACCGACTGATACCAAGCTGAGTAGTCGATGCGCCAACTTTGAGACACTGGAGATATATCATATATGAAACCAACGCAGACTCGTAGGCGCATTGGGGAAATTATCAGCCTCAAAACTAATGCTGTTGCGACTCCCGACTCCAACCACTCAAGTCGACTTGGTGAAGTTGACTTCAGTCAAGTCGAGTCAAGTCACTTGTCATGACTCTGTCCGACCCCGGAGTCGGAAGAAGTCGACTTGCATTGATTTCGAGCTACGTGGGTCGGCCATTGTACCTAGGTAGTTGAATAGGGTTATCAGCACCCTAGAACACGAGAGGAAAGTCCCTGAGTTTGAAGCTTGAAGCTTGAAGCCGAGTTGTCACTGAAGGTGTTAGTCTTATTTACATGCTGATGCTCACTGACATTTGATGTGAACTGATTAGTGCTCTAAACACGAGGCAGGGATCATAGCAAGAAGCTTTGAGGTTTTCTTCGTACAGACTTCATTTGTGCGTGCGAGGACTGACTGGGGAACGGGGTGAAGAGCTGAGACAGAGCAGGCAGATGATGGGGAGAAAAAACACCGCAAGATCAGTCTGACCACCCTTTTGAGTGGGTCTTGAGTGCTCGAGTGGCACCACACCACCGAAATGGGAAGGTTGAAGTTAGATTGTGATGTTCAAAATTAAATGTGAGAAGAAAACCCTGAAGTAGGGATGGACACGGGTACGGGTTCGGGAATGAAAAAGTTGACCCAAACCTGAACATGGAAAACCTGAACCCGAACCCGCGGGTTTACGGGTTGTTTACGGGTTGCTCGTAGGTCGTCGGCTAGACTATGTCAACTGTGATGTGAGCCTAGGCACCTCACGGCATGGGATATCAAGTAAGAATGTTGATGTTCCAGGTAAGTTCTGACTCCATAGGGTGTCCCATGCACAGTTTTCTGCCCAGAAAACTCGCTTTATTCATGTTTTACAGCTAATTTGTACCGTGTGCCTGTATTGTCAATGGTACCCATGGGTTTGGGTCTGGAAAACTGCTGACCCGCGACCTGTATCCGCCCGACCCGACCCGAAAGCCTGACAGGTTCACCCGAACCCGTGTCCTTCCCTACAGGCTTGAAGCGACCGAAACAACAACAGATTTCGGACAAATTTCGGAAGTGGGAGCCAAGTGGACGGAACAAAGGCAACAAATTAGGGAGCACGCAAACATGTGCATATGAAACCCGGGCATCTGCTTAAGATACGAGTAATTCACCCTAGCGCTCATGGTATTGAAATTGATAAATGGCCATCTGGTACACAGAATTTAATCATTGATCACCCAGGTGCCCTTGCCCTTGATCATAACCGCTGTGGATTTCCATCTGTCCCCCATTTTACTAAATTGATTGAATCCTCCGGCCCGCTTGATAATAAATGAAATACAAGACAGGCCGCCGCTTCGCTCCGGCACAACTCAAGGTTTTGGATACAAATAAATTGATCAAATTGATCAAATGAACATGGCTCGTATGGTCAGGGCCGGGCGCAGCAATGTCAAAGGTCTGGAACACCTATATAGCAAAGAATGAACAGCTTTCTCCAACTGAGTTTAAGTTTTCGAGCTTGGAATATCTGAGTGCCATATAAGTTCATTGAGCACCAGTAGCTGTACCCATGATTTCAAGTGATGCTTACAGAGACTTGGGTGGGACCGTTCAATTTCACAGGAACTGAGATATAGTACTATTGCTAAGCAGGCAGGTCAGGAGGGAGGACGCATGACGGGAATAGAATTGACACATACCAATGAAATGGTAGATCATTGTGGTCGCATTCGCTTGGACTACTCAATACAGATCACTGCGCATCATCAGCATCGAATATAGGATGAATAATATCAGGAGAACGCACGTTACCCAATGGTTACCAGGGAGTTGTCAGGCACATACTGTCTCGCGTCTTGCGGCACCCTCCATGTAGGCTGGTTCAGCCAGAAGATGAGCGAATTAGACTGAAAGAAGAGCAACACAGTCTTACAATGTAGTGGAGCCAGAAGAGCGTCAGCGCTTGATTTCAATGATATTTGACCCTTGAAAGCTTGTACGATAGGTGAGCGTATTCCGAACATATGTTGCTTGCTAATTGCAAAGTAGACTTGATCTGGGATTTGAACATATTTCTTGAGGGTTTGAGGCGCTTATCTTGTAGAATAGAAATTGCGCATTCTCGGGTGGGGACTGGGTGTGGGAGGAGGGAAAAGACAGGTAACTACGCACCAGAAAGACAACCTATTTATCTGGCACAGCAAGTGTGGGTATGATCAGACCAAAAGTGCCGGCAGTGGGTCATGGGTCCAAACATCTGATATCAATCGCTCTCAACGCGTACGTGGACTCGGCACGTCGCAAAATAGATCAGTAAGCGAAACAGGGGGATTGGCGGGGTTTGAAAGATTCAATCCAAAAATGAAAAGGAAGACGATGAGGAGAGGAGAGAAAAGGAAGATGAGACGGGCAGGACAAAGAGGATTCAACTTCGGATATTTGGTTTGCGTACTTTCCCGGCAAGTAGATTCGGGCTCAGGCGCCGGGCTGCGTGCTGTCCATGTGCTGTCAGTTTTTAGGCTGCGCTTAGGTTAGATGGCAAAAGAATGAACAGATCGTGTGAGTGGAAAGCTAGGCTAAAAGCTGAGAGAGACCAATGGATTTGAGCAAAAGGAGAAAGGGCCAAACAGATTCAAAGAATCGCGAGCCATTTGCTTAAAGAACGGTTAATGTCGATGTGAATGTTCACTGTCTACTTGCTTCATACTAGATGTCTCCGGTTCACTGGATTCCCCCGAAGAACCTTTCAGTCGAATCCGATAGATTTCATGAATTCCAACAAACTCCAACGAGAACATGAACAAAATGTATGACAAAAAAAAAAAATCTGTCTCTGCTGAAGAATTCACGGTATCTACACGTTGTGGTATGCAACAAGCCTTTCCAACTCTTCTGCCTCTGTCACTTTATCCAGGCTGCGGTATGTGGCTGCAAGATTGCGCATCATCCGAATGGTTTTCGGATGATCTTCACCAAGAAGCTTCCGATACTTCTCGAGCGCCACAGCCTCAAGCCTTTCTGATTGCGTGAACTGGCCTAGTCTGTTGTATGTCACTGCCAGATTTCCCATGGCCCGTAGAGTGTTGGGATGGTCTTCACCCAGTAGTCCCTTCTGCTTCTCAAACACTACAACCTCCAGAGCCTCTGCCTTGTGCAATTGGCCTAGGCCGTGATATAATGATGCTAAATTGCCCATGGTCAATAAGGTTTCTTGGTGATATTCACCCAGAATTTTCCTCTGCCTATCCAAAACCGAAACCAAGAGCATCTGTGCCTCTTCAGATCGGCCCAGGTTGCGATATGTTAATGCCAGACGAGCGGAGGCACGTAGAGTGTCTGGACTATGTTCACCCAGGTGCCTCCGGGTTTCGAGCACTTCAAGCTCGAGTGCCTCTGCCTGTGTGAAGTGGCTTAGTTTTATGTACGTCGCTGCTAGATTGCTCATGGTCCTCAGAGTGTTTAGATGATTTTCACCCAGACTTTTCCTCTGCTTTTCCAGTGCTGACGTTGCAAGCTGTGCTGCCTTCTGAAACTGGCCTAGTTGGTGGTTTGTCAATGCCAGACTAGTCATGATCCACAGAGTGTCTGGATGATCATCTCCCAGAATTGTTTTTCGCTTCTCAAATAGTGAAACTCGTAGAACCTTTGCCTGCCTAAATTGGCCTAGTTCATGATATGTCCACGACAGCCAATCCATAGCATTGAGGGTCTCTGAATGATTTTCACCCAGTTCCCTCTCCTTTTCATGGAATGCAAGTTGACATGCTTTAAGCTGCTTCAGCAGTGTTTCCGTAAGGGGTGGTGATTTTGTGTGTACCAGTATTCCACTTGTCTGTAAATTCCCGTGAAGTTCGGCAATCCCGAATAATTTGTGCACTCACTGGGTCTTTGTATAAATGTGAACTTTGAGCTCCAGGATGGACACTCTCAGCATCATGAACATCATGATCCTAGCCATGCTCAGTCTAGATCTGGCACATTTTTTTAAAAAGACAAAATACTCTCACAACTTGTCCCACACACTCCTGACTCTCATCTCCTGATTTCAATGAAATAGTGTCTTCAACAGAGTCCAGACCAGAACTCTGGCTTTGTGCATCATTATCATCCTCTTGTAGTGAATCTAGGTCTTCCGACTCATCGAATTGCGATTGATCCCAGTGGAGACTACTTGTGGACTTGTTTTCACAGTTCAACGCTGCCAGGTGATTGTAAGGTGCATCTTCATTGTCTGACATTTTTGTGTCCCTGTTTCCGGCCCAAGCCAATCATCAGTCCCATCTGCATCACATTTTGAACTGTCTCACCCATCAACAATGACATTCAACTCTGCATTGTGATAGCTAGTTGGCAGGATATCCTTGAAGGTGCTGGCTGCAAATGCAGAGGAATTTGGAACGAACTCTTCAGCACGGGGCCTGGAGAAAATTCATCCATAATGGTTATGGCGAAATGTAATTGTACACACCTGCGTAATAACTGAACAAATTCACAACAATATTCAAACCAAGATTGTAAGGGCCAATCCTCGCGATCAAGCTTGCCCAACCAGCTCAAAAGACCAGTGAGAATCGTAGTGGCAAGGAAGTCAACACCATCATAGTCGAATGGTGGTTCCGATTCCTCAGTGGGGCCCAGTGCTAGGATGTCAACCCCGATGTCCCTCAGTACTTGGCTCATCAGACAACACAGCTTGCTCGCAACATCGGAGTGTACGCTTCCTGTCCCGGACCAGAATCCGGGTAGGTCAAGAATCCCGCCGAGGTATCGGATGCAGAGTGCCCTCGAGTATGTTGAAGATCCGCTTGAATGCTGGAATGAGGATGAATCCAAAAGATAAAAATGGCACTCACGAGCATTCATGTTCAACCACTAACCGCTCAATAACACTGAGTCCGCCTACATCACAGGTGGTGAGCAGTGGGAAGGTACTGTCCCCCAAGATTGCTGAAATAGAGGTATTAGCCAAGCACGTTGCAGCCAGCATATGCCAGAACATCCATTCATCATCAAGGGGACCATTAGCCCGACTCCACAGAGACGAAATATCGTCAGCCGATGTTGCACTTTCTATATATTTTGCATGCAGCAGCAGAGCACGGAGCACAGGAAAAAGAGTAACAATGTCCACCATGTCCTTGAAGGCCTGACACTGGGTTTCAACTGATTCGGCTCTGAGGACCATCATCATTACATGGAGTTTTCGCATCATATCGAACACGCACGGAAGAGCATATCTCATCAACTTGTCGCACCGTTTCTCGAGTTTCGGTGGGATGGAGCTATGCAGAGATTCCAGCTGTGCAACCCGTTCTTCACCATTTCCGAAGTAGGACTTGATTTTCTGGGCCACGATGTGTGGTCCCAGGCCAAAACTGTATGCAGCACGGTTGGCCTGCGTCTCGAGGACCTTGCCCAAGGAGGTGTACACTCGATCCAAGGTGCGACCCGGGCAGGGAGACAAGAAGCCGTTAATCATTAGTGCCCATCTTCCACCATCAGGACGAGTGCCCTCTGTCTTCGTGATTGTCCCCTTGGCATGGGGATTCCAGGGTACGAGTGCATCAGAGATATTGGTGGTGGCCATTCGCGAGTAGGAGGAGGAGTGTAGGACGGTGGCGGGAGCGGGGAACGAGTAGCAAAGAGCTGGCGCTTAAAGACACAGCCTACGTACACAGCCTGTCTTATCATACAACTTCTTGCCGGTTTACTCGTCCCGTTGATCCGAACTTATCAGCTGTGAGGCGGGCTGTTGAATGTGTTCTCTGAGTACATCCTACTCAACGCATAGCCCTGACTTTCTATCCACTCCCATCATCGATCCCGCTTCTTTTTATTTTTATTTTATTTTCTTTCACCCCACCAACGACCGTGACATACTTTTATAAATCCTTTGCCAGACCCCGCCTGAGATTCAACGTCAGCCTTGGTTTAATTCATCTTTCCATGTGTCGCAGAACCGGATGGGATCGCTCAACGGGATAGAATTATCATCCAGTCCCGCCCTGCGCCCGTCAAAAAAGGTTGAGGAGAACAAGAAATTTCGTCGTTTCCCATGTCCGCGGAACGAATCGAACCCCCGTCTCTCCGATACACCTATCGAAGGGATCCATTTTGATCTATGGGGAATCTGTATGGACTCTTCATATGTTGAGCTGACTTGAGTGGCTGGTTGGATTTTCATCGTTCTAATACAAACCTTCTCAAATTATCTCCGTTTTACGTCCCAAGTCTTGCCGATTTCTTGTGCGGGCGATGAGCCGAAGTGATCACGCCTGATAGGGTCAACTGTGACTCAACGCAGGAGCACAAAAAATCCCAAGGTCAACTGCTAAACCCTCGGGCCGAGGTGAACCCTGAATCCCCAAGGCAGGATGAAGATCAATGTCTTGAATCGGCTCTAATTGCGGAAGGCTCAAAAGGGATTGAGTCAGAGGTAGTCTTTTTGCGATGGATTGCAATTCTGACCCGCTAATTTTCAGCACAAATTAGACAGGCCTGAGCCATGTCGCTACGTGCAGGGTGCACCCCGGATCGAGGTCGATCAACCTAGGAATGGGGGGAAAAAAACCCCCAAAAAGGAGGATGGCGCAATGGCACTCAGTAATTTATCACCCAATCATGAATCCAACCGGAGTTCTGCATACGAAATGAACGAGGGGCCAACTTCAGAAGCGCCCCATGCGCTATTGGGTCCTGCGATTCCATATCATTAAAAGACTTCGACTGTCTTAAAATCTCATTTTTAGGGTCTGGCGACAGGAGACTATTCTGTGATGCGAATGAATCAAAATTACAACGATGGCTTTAAAGAAAGGACTTGGAAAGTGAATGGCAACGGGGGACGAACGGACCATCGGGATTACAGAGTTGAACTCCACAACGGCAGAAAAATTAATGGCAAAAACTTGAAAAAATAGACATACCAAAGAGTCACGACCGGATCCACAGTTGAACGTGTGGCCTGGCGATACACCGGATATCGGATGGATATGCGATGCGGGTCAGCCGCGTTCTGTGCGCAATCAAGGCTGTGGGATACAGTGTATGGACGAATGATGGGTGCAGGACACCGCAGGACTGAACTGGGTGGTGGGTGGGCAATTTATGCTGGAGAGATGTGAGATGGACCGAACGAGGACGGTACAGGACAGAAATTGGAATATATCTTTCATGACCCGGTTCAAAACCAAACCTAAAAGAATTTTGTCGAGCGCATGAAAATAAAGGTCTTAGCAAAAAAGAAAAAAATCTCATCTTAGCGCGGACTCGAAGTCCAACACATTGGGCATGAGTCAGTATAACGGTATCTTCAATTTCGTGATGAGGACTTGTACTGTTTGAAACGCAGTCGATAACATGCGTACCGATTTTCTGCAGAGGGACCAGGGGATTTGCCTGCAAATAAATGCAGCGATTTTTTGAAACAACGGACATAGCAAAGTCCTCGCGCGGACTCAAACCGCTCGCTCTCCAAATAAACCGCCCGTGCAATGGTTTATATTCCGCTTGGCCAAAGAGGACTTGCATGCATCACCTTTCTGCAGTAGAATCAAACAACCTGTCCATGAGCAACCTTAAGTATTTGAATCCATCGTCAGTCAGCCAGCCTTCGTGACAGGGCCCCTACGGATGGAAGAGGAGCATTCCCGGATCGCAAGCCATCCAGCGGTTCCAGTGATCATTCCAAGTTCAAGTGCGGAAGAGAATAGTGAGAGATTGGGCAAGGATGCAGGCAGTATCATGCACCGAGCATCAGTACCGCACGCTGCTTCGGATCTCAGAAGTGTCCCGAAGTCATCAGTAGCGAGGGTTCGATGTACGTACCCAAAATGAGACATTATCATAGGGAGACACCGTGAGTAGCGCGTATCGTCGCCGGGCGTCGACGGTAGTACAGAAATCGCACTTCCAGAGCTATGGATGGGAGCACGAGACGGAATGCTTGGTTTGCAGATAGCTGCTGTGTGATATGATTCAAAGACGCCACCAAAAAGATGTCGTTGTGGGTACGTATTTTGTGAGTAGACCAGGAAAGATATATGTCCGTGGCCGTCATTGGGTGGAGATGATTTAGGCCAAAGGCAGTACTTTGAGCAGCAAAGGGAATAAGCAATGGAGGCGGTATACCACTGAAGGGTACGATCCCCGCTATGCAGTTAACAGAGGTATAAGAGCTAGGAATGAAGTCATGACCTCGAACTTCGCGGTAGAACACCTCAATGGCAGGTGTGCGGAGAGTTGAGAGGGAAAAATTTGCACGGCCAGGAAGAAAAGAGAAAAGGCAACAGGGCCAGAACACAGAGGGATGTAGGGGCAGTTTCTAGAAGGATCGAGAGAACCCAAGGGCGTCGAAAGTGGTCAATCGCTACCAGACGGCGAGCAAACGGCGAGACGAAACGGCGCATAGGTTCAAGTTTGAGAGAGATGCCAGTCAGTATGGTACTTTGAGGGCTGATGCCCAGTGAGAATCCCCTATGCCGGGGTCTGCCTGGATCTTCTTGAATCTGCCCGAGCTAGTCTCATTTGTGCCCTAATCTGCCCAAACTGGCCGACAACTAATATCAATAGAAATGGTCCAATTTAGCGGAGTGCAGTGGAAATTCGTCCTCAAATATGTAAAGTCTCAATTTTGTGTGAAGCCCGCAAACTCATTTTCAAAATTTCTAGGATTCTTGAGTCAAACTCGTGTGGGGTCCGTGCGCGCCAGATATACTGGCGGCCGAAAGCTGTCGGAGTTTAAAATGCCCCTTGCTCCCGACCACCACCATCCCTTTCTCATCGCCCGAACTTGGCTCCCTCTTCCCTCCGTCCTCTCCCGTGGCCTCCGCTCTCGCTCGCGCAGACTCTTCCGACCCCGTACACCATGAAATGCCTCCCTTCAAGCGCAAGAATTGACGACACGCGGCCTATGCAGCTTTTCGACGCGTCCAATGTGTAACTCTTGTCCCACAACGCGTCTTCTAGGCAACACCTTGATGCTACACGTCGGCAGTAGCGTCGGCAGGCCGTTGGACGCGTGATAGAGCGATTCCTTCGTATAGTAATATGCTCTGAGCGCGAGGTTTTGTCCGTCTTCCCGCGCCGCACTCTGACAGGCTTTCATAGATCCCACTGTCCCGAGCACTGCTACGAGGTGTGTTTATCGTCTATTCCGTGCCCTCCATCTTGCTAATCTTTGCGCAGGTATCTTCCGTTGCCTCAAATACCCCGTCTTCGTCGCGATCATCCCCGTGTCGTGCATCTCGGGTACTATTGCACGGGTCGCGTCTCCTCGGTACGCCATCCTCCTTCATTCATGCTACTTTTCCATTCACTCGCATTTGATATCGGCGCTGTTCTGAAAGTTTCTTGGGCAGACGATGTTTTGTGGTACGTGCACCTCCAATGAATTGCGCATATACTCATATCTCGGCATCCCCAGGCCTCTCTAGTCCGCCTGACGTCGCTCACACTGTGTCTTTGAGAACATGTGGTACATTTTTCTTCCTCCTCTTCAGCCTGTCTCGACGCCATCTTCAGAGTCATATTCCCTTCAAGTTCGTGACTGGCGTTGCATGGTGAGTTATGCTGTTATTAATTGGGATGCGCATAAACTCACTTCGTTTCTAGCAAGAAGCTCAAATGCGCACCCCTTCTGTCCTCTGGTGGACGCGGTGTGCGATTGCAGCAGCACTACGAGCGAGCGGGAGGCGTCTATATTGGGGAGGAGCGGACTTGTATTCAGAGCCGTGTCGTATGTAGCTGAATAATATTGATTTGCAATTGAAATGAGCCGAGGAGGCAAAAGGAAGCACTGAATTTAGGGGGGCGTATGTAGGCAGACTGCGGCAGCACCGGGCAGAAAGTGGGCAGAGGCCGGCAGATGAGAGCAGGTCGAGCTCAAAAGCTCATCTGCCCCAGTCTCATTTCTATGCCGCCATCTGCCCATTTATGCCAACCTTTAGACGGGCAGATTTGGGACGCTTCGGGCATACCCGGGCATAGGGGATTCTCACTGGGGCTGATGGGGCGAGTAGCAACCTACCTTCGTCGAGATGATCAAGAGGACTGGAGGTCGAGCCTAGAATGACCGGAGAGAATTGGGAGAGATGTAAGGCGGCGATTGAACCCCAGTGAAAAGTCCGTATGCCCGGGTATGCTCAAATCTGCTCAAATGTGCCCACTCAAAGTCGGGCACATTTGAGCACATCTGAGCAGCGAAATGAGCCTAGGGCACATGCGCAATGTGCTCGTAGCTGCTCATTTGTGCTCATTTTGTGCTCACCTCTGCTCTACGCTGCTCCCATGTGCGGCTTTGCACTCCCTACCAAATTCGCTATATATATCGATAATTTGTATATTCAGCTAGCTAAACAATGCATTCTATCTATTCACGTCGCCCCAACCCATCTTGCGCGCGCATAAGAGCCGTTACGCTCACAGGTGCACACCCGCAACTCCCCGCGTACAGATGAAACTATTGCGGGTGCGTATGAGTTGATGGATGTTTCGTGAGAAGCAGATACATACCGACGCGGATAATTTCACGAAGCGCGGTGCTGATGAAATGGTTCAGAGTATGCACCGAGATAAGGAAGAGAAATGCGCACCATAATCTTGACCTCCGCGTCTTTCTTTGCTGTCACTGAAGTAAATCAAACGTTAGTAGGAACGATCAACGGGAATCGATGGTGGAACGTACACCCGGTTCCATATCGCACATATGCCTCAGATTCTGCGACGAAAAACAGCTTAGATCGTGTGCATCAGTGCAATAAAACTGACGTACGACTTCTCCACAGATGCCTATGCCAAATCTCCAAAGAAGAAAAGATTAGGGGACAAGTTTGGTGCAAGACGACAGGAGCTTACCTTGTATGGCCAGCAGATCGTGGAGGGAAGCATCTAACACAAGACATACCAATTAGCCGAAGAGTTGATTAAGGAAAAGACAAAGGTGCGTACAACGATGGGGGCAAGATGCGCTGCCAGTTCCTGGCTCCGGAATGGCGACACCCGAACAGTACACTCCATGCACGTCTTCGACGTCCATGACTCCGTGGGATGCGCCTCGAGCAGCGTCGCCTTTAATCCGGGCAGCGAGGTGGGAGATCCCACCGTGTCGCAGAACTTCGTCGTCATGCTTGAGATCTGCAACAGATGTCATGGGTGTCTGCTACGGCGCAACGAGCCACACCTATACTGCATCGGCACCGGTGTCCGCAGATATGCGTAGGGTGAGATGATCTGGTAGACAAATGGCGGGATGAGCAAGGTGAGACACACAATATGAAGACGGCGACACTGGGACAAGGCAAAGCAGGGGGGAGACGAAGATGAGGGAATATGGGAAGGGAGGCAGAAGGCTGTGAAGAACGAGAGGATGATTCAGAGCCAAGGAGATGGAAGACGCACTCAGGATACGCTTTCAATCACAATCTTAGTGTCCTAGTGGCCTCTAATGGTCTATTGGGACGACAATGGGGGTTCTTGGACGTTGAAAGGACCTGAAATGAGCTGGGTAGGACATCCAAGACGGAAAAAAAGGACATACATAGTGTTATCTCTTGACATCGATAAGGGTCTACAGCCACCAAAACCGAGTGAGAAGCGCTTTAAAAGAGTAAGGGGCAGCAGGGAACATGTAACATACCTTTGGGCTTGCATATACCCATGATTGAGCCAGCGGGAAGGGGAGGAGACCGGCGACTGTGGTGGTGGGAGGCAAGAGCAGGCAATTTCCTTTTTGGGCCGACGCAGCCAAGTTGCGATGTGCAGCTATCTTTGCGTTGTATATTCACTCTGTCTCTGCCGAACCATTTGCCAGTCCAATAATTCATTGCATTTGGAATTCTCTCTTCCCTTTTTTTCTGCAATTTTTTCGCAATCTCCCCCGGGCTGAGGAGCATCAAGGACACAGGACCTGCTCAACGGCTTGAGATTACTATGTGACCTCCATGGTACACCCAGAAATTTATCGGAAAGCCTTGCATTAGCTACATTAATCTTCCTTATGTTACTCTAGGTATCTTTTAGGTGGTGTCTGCCGATCTACATTGCAATTACAAGAATATTACGCATCCTCACTGACGTCCGGTTTATCTGCTGCCTTCTTTAACTGTTTCAGTCGCTTTGCTTCGTCTTCGTAAACCTATCACGAGGATGTTGAGACGAGAAGACGTGCAGTGTAAGAGGAACCCACTTTTTTAGCCTTGTTGTCGAGAGCGTTGTAAGCCTCCTTAACTTCCGGAGTCGTATGCTTCGGATTTTTCTGCATGTGCTCTCGCGCGAAAAGATTCCTGCATATTGGTCTCTCAACTGACTCTCATCCATGACAAAGGAACGGCACATACCGAGCGGTGTCCGCTGTACCGGGTCTATATGGCTTCAGAGGCTTTCGCGGGACAGCTAGCGCATCTCCAGCTGAACTGTCGGATGCGGCGACTACTTGTGCAGGCGGTGCTGGTGTGGATGCAGAAAATGACACGGATTGCGTTGGAGATGTCAAAGTGGCCGATGAAGATGCTGGAGTGGGCTCAGGCAGAGGCTGAGAAGGAGCAGGCTCAGTCGACGACGGCAGTGGAGGGGGAGCTGAAGGTGGAGGAGGCGGAGGAGGACCTGAAGCGTCTGGTACTGGTATTGATATTTGAGGGGCTTGATAGATCGTCAGCGACATCAATACAGATGAGTTCATCTTACGAGGTTTTAGTCTTGACACCGGAGGCACAGGCGTCTCTCCAAATAGACCATCTCTGTAATCGACATGAATATAGCGCAAAATTGAGTCAGAATTAACTCACAAAGGGTTGACTATCGTAATTCTTCGCTTAGGATTAGTTCTTGGTGAAACAAGAGCAGTGGGTGCGCGGGCGGGAACGGAAGCGGCATGCTGGTCCTCCTCCAGTGCCAGCTCGATATCGTCATCGGAACTGGACGACAAGATGCGAGGAGATGGAGAAGAGACACGAGACTGCGATGGAGAAGTATTATTTGATGGAACAGCAAGAAAAGCGGGTGATGGAGACCGAGATGAGGAATCTCTGAGTGAAAGAGGAATGTGAGTGGGAGAATGCGACGGATGCGGAGTGTGTGCTCGTCGAGGCAGAGGTCGGGATTTGGTGACCGCAACGACATTTTTTTTGAACTTCGGGTCCAAAGTTGTGGTCTTCTTAGCTGTTTGGTTAGTCCTGGTTCTCGCTAAAGCAGAAGGATTCGGGCGGCGATGAGAGTTGTGTGAAGAAGCAGTGATTTTCGATTTTTTGGGAGCTATAGAAGAGTCCGATTCCTCCTGTGATTTCCGCTTGCCGCCAGTGGTCGTCTTAACTGCTATGGGTGCCTTGACTTGTGATGCGATCTGCTCTCGTCGTCTCCGGCTCCATTGCGAGTACACGATGGTGGCCATCATATTGATTTTCCAATTACCGGAACAGAGCCCAAGATCAGGGCTGTAGGTTAGCATTTCATTTCGTAACCAGTTCACCGCTACAGATGACGCATGAGACCAAGTTGTAGGCGCCAAACCTCGGTCCAGCAACGTGACAAAAGCAGCTTGGATATGACCTCTAACCGAATCGATTTCAGCAGTGTCGAAGCGCTCGCCATCAGCATGCTCAAGAAAAGATAAGCTGGGTAGACTGGACTTGTCGTCAGAGATTGAAGTCAGGTCGGAATCGGATTGAGTAAAATCGGCACGGTCCCAGAAAGCGACAGATGGAAAATCGTCTTGAGAAAGTGAGGGCGAAGAGGCATGATGCTTTATGGGAGGGAGAGAGTTTGAATCCGGCGGAATTTCGATCTGTAGTGGATTCGGAATGATTTGGAAAATTTGTGGGATCGACGTCGCAAGCATGTAGTATGCTTCCCTGCAACGAATTCAACAACTGAAAAATAAAGAATCCCCAGGGAAGAACACACTGTAAGGTTTGACAACGCACTGACAAGTCGGAATTTGTTTGCAGAAGTCTTGCATATGTCAGGTTTCCGCTTGCAACTAGAGCGTTGTGATCAGCAGACGCAAGGGTCTGTGAGCGCGCGAGGTTTGTCTTTAACCAGTTAGATATAGTGCACAGGCTTCAAATGATTTACAAGCTCACTGAAGATGCCTGGCGGCCCCATTGATCATTCAAGTAAGGTGTTCGCGTTAGTGTCGGGGGGATTTGGAATGGAAATTCTGGAGTTGTAGCAGCCGAGGAGCTATTAGATACTGCATTATAATGAGAGGCCGAAGACGAGCTGGAGAAGGGTGGCCATTCCGAGGAGGGACCAGCGACATTCATTCCAAAGTGATGGTCAGAAGAGAAGAGTGTCACACAAGGAACACCTCACGTGTTGTGACCACAGGCACGTCGCGTCTCTTGTTCCAAGCTCTAAAAAAACAGAACAATAGTAGGATGATTGGCTCAACTCGAATTTCTTGTAATTAATCTTCACAAGCGTGCCCGAGACAATTGGAACAAAAATTTTATCGAAACTGACAGTGCAGAAGATGAGACAGAAAGACTACCTAAACTTCGTCTAAATTGTCGTCCTCCTTGTATCCCGTAAGATCCAGCATGTCCAAACCAGGTTTTTCAACAATGAAAAAGCTGGTCTCGTAGTCATGATACTTATCCTTTGCACCAGGAATGATACCGAGAGGAACCATAGCGACAACGGAAAGGATAGACTCCACAGGAGCAACTTTCAGATGCTGACCTTGACCATGCTCACAAACCAAAAAAGTATTGTATGACTCGCGCGCAAGTTCTTCATCCGGGTCAGAAAACAGGTCGACCAGAGCAAAGGCGCGCGGTTTTCCACGGATTTTGGCGCGGAAATAGAATTGTACTTCAGCAATTGCCTGAGAGCCCTCAATGGCCGCCTAGACTACGTTAGTATCAATGCAATGAAACACAAAGACGGCCTCACCTTTACATTCCGTGATGTCCGTAATTTATTCAAGGGACGACGCGACTCCTTCCATAATGATCGAGCGATCTGACCATTCGGAAGACTCAATCTGGCCCACCGTACGACACCAAGACTCCCTGTCATTGGGCCATTATTCTCCTCCAGGAATTCTTCAATGACGCGTCCCGCATCACTGTCCAAATGATGTGGAGATTCATCTCTCGCACGACGGAGACTGTATCCATCACCGAGGTCAACGGACCCGCGCGGCTCCTTTTGTTCATCGGGATCAAAGTCCGGGACCATGGCCTTGAGAGCATTCATCTGGCAGCGACGGAGCGCACGTTCCGACATATTTGCGTACGGCTGTGAATGAGACTTGATTTCCTGCCCAAGATTACCAATTGTCCTCTCGATAGGCCACTGGGAGTACAGAGAACCAGGGCCGATGCGGATTGCCTCTGGACCAAGATGGACCATGCTGTGAATACTTTGGCGGATGAAGTGGATTCTTTCGGGCATTCCCTGGTAATATAGTGTTTCGAATTCGGCCACGTACTCGATGGCGAGTTTGTGACATCGCTTGAGCTGTTCGCACGGAATTTTATTCTGGTTGAAGCAGCGGACAACACTGCAACCCTTGCAGAGATGACGCCATTCGGGGTCGGGCAAAACTCCATGAAGAAGGGCGGGGGCAAGGCCGATGATATACATTAGGAATTCCCAAGCCTTGTAGCTGCTGGAGAGCTTTTCGGCGGGGTTACGAGGGGGTCGGTCAAATGATCCAGGGAGATACGGAGTCGCATCGGCGACCGCTTGGCCATGCTCTTTCCATACTTTTGCTCGTCGTAAAATAGCCCATGTCCACGTCTCCTTGGAATCTGGCAGTTCACATTCAAGCGTGCCTCGCAACAACGAGATGATGAGATCTGTGTAATTAAGTCCTCGGTGCATGACATCACCTGGGAAACATCCTGGAATTCCAAGCATGTGCTCACGCTGCAGTCCGCTGAAGAGACTAGGCTTGGCGATTCCGGTAGCTTTGCGTCGTTCTTTGTAGTCTGTATTATTCTTAGATTTAAGAAGATACGCAAGATTGTGGAGGTATTCTTGTTCGGAAGGCTGTGATAATGTCTGCGGATCGACATCGGGATGGCTGCACCCTGAAGTGTATTGCTCAGCGTGGTATCTATTGCCATTGAATGTTACTCACCTTCAAGCTGGTAGTCATTGGGCCGTTTCATGATGGGGTAGTAGTGTGGTTTGCCGTCCTTTCGGCGACCCTTGAGAGGACAATATAACCGACAGCCGTACACACCGTGATGGCCGACAAGTCCATTGAACGGTGTCATACCAGGTCCATCAGCGGTCTGCAACAAAAGAAAGGGACGGGATGTAACAACCCGGTCATCATACGTGTCCCAAATGCGGAATCCCTCCTTCTGTAGCGCGGCGAGATGGTGAAGAGATGGGAATTTAAATGAATCGGTATGTTTTGGTTTATTCGGGCCTGGCCAGATCGAGTCGGGAAGGATAGCGCGGACTTTGAACCGCTTGTCGGTCGCTAGCTCGGCGATGATCCAGATAGAAATCCAACAATCCGACTTCTTGTTGCGATACAACTGTGCCCCATCAACAGAGCCGATCAGGACGACATCTGTTTCCTGAATATCACCGCGTATGACTGCCTCTAAATACGCCTGTCCTTGGAGATAGTCTTCAAGAACCTCAAATTCGAGCCTACCGTCCGCATCAACAGAGTCGAGAATTTCCTTGGTCTTTTCGCGACGGTAGTGCATGTTTTTCGCACTTTCGGGAGAGCGGAAGAGAGCTTGGAGCTGGGGTCCAATGGGGAAGGTATAAAACTCTTGTGCAGCGTCACGGGGCTTTCCACACAAGCACTGCTCACGCTCCGAGTAGGGACCTGTGAATGCAATACAGGCATCGGGACACATCTCCGAGCGAATTGGAACAACACCGCTCCATTCCGCGACCCTTTTCTTGATTATCGCATGCGAGAGAACGACCTCGTTTGGGTGGCGTCGTTTATAAGCAGCGCAGATTTTGTTGTACATTTCTACGGAGCCGTGAGTGGTTGCGTGGAAGATGTCGAGACAGAAGCGCATGGCAGGATCAGAGATGTTAATAGGTTCGGTAGGAGGGTCTCGTAAACGATGCAGAGTTTCGTCGTCAAGATCGCCATTGTCCAGCGATGCATGTTTCAAGGCTTCAATAAAATCCAAGGCCATTTGCAATTCCGCGATAGAGCTCGTCGTTGTTTGTTCTGAGTCCAGCTCGTCATCCGAAGTTTTAATCTCATCTTCTTCTTCGTCACCAGTTCCGGAAGAAAGATCGTCAATGCAGCTGGGATCGTCTATCTCAGATGCTGCAGGTGATGTCCGTCCGCTCGAATCGTCGTACTCAAAAGAGATGCCAATTTGCTGAGAAAACCCGACACAGGTTCAATTAAAAACCATATAAAAAAAAAAGTACATGTATAGAACAGTCTTACTGCAAAATCATCGAAATCTTCTTCAGTGTACGCGTCGTCCGTAAGCTTTGCTTTCTTCCTCGGGGGACTCTCATCTGGGATGATGGGATCCAAGCTGGAGATATCTTCGTCCAAATCCTTGTCCATCTCATCGTCAGAGCCGCCATTCTCTTCCCCATCAGCATCTTCTCCGTCGGCAGTTTCTTCCTCGGAATCTTCCTCGATATCTTCTTCCAAAAGCAGAGGCGTAAGGATGTGCTGAAGATACTGTTTCTTATGGCGTGTGAATGTTGCTCTAGAGACCCATTTCCCTCCGTGGCAGCGTACTTCGCAGGGACAATAGTGGTCGCGCGGCATTGGAAGAGGATCTGGGCGACAGCGGTGCTAAGTTTGAGGTAAGTAAGAAGGACACGGGAGAATGGAAGAAACATACGTTTTGCGCAAAGATACAAAGATGTCCAAAATGCGTAAAGATGCAAAGATGTCCAAAATGCGAAAAGCAGCGGTGAGCTGGGCGACTCAGTATCGATATCGATGCATTATGTGACGCAGATCTGACGTCAGATCTATTTATATTCAGGATGACAACTTTCAGCACATCCGAGCACAAATGAGTTGATCCCAGCACATTTGAGCAGATTGGGGCATACCCGGGCATAGGGACTTTTCACTGGGATTGAACAGCCATCCGAGTTTGGACGCCCGATGACGCCGTGATGACGCCGGGTGATCCGGCGTCCCCGGCGTCCTTCCTTCTTCCCATCGCCGTCTTTAGTTTTCTCGCTGCACAAGGCACGCACTCATCTGAACGCCCGGATCCACCTTAAAGCCCTGTCCTGGAGCTGTCCTCTTTGCGGTGCGAGCTCATCGGGAGGGTGGAATGAGGTAATGGTTAGCAGATGAGAATTGGGTTGGCAAACGGGTGCGTAACCATCCAATTCTGCCCTTGCTTCAACTACTTACAACATACTCGACTATGGGTGGCACATGGACACGCCGCTCCGGGTCACCTTGGTCCACGCCTCACCTATCGTCTACTTCTCGTCGGCACCACTCCTTTCCGGGTTCTCACTTGCCTGGGTCTTGTTGTCGCCACATCGCCGACTGGAGTTCCTCTGGAGTTCTCGCTTCCCATTTCCACGCCGATCTACCCAGGCTCAGGCTCAGTGCTGTTTTCCTTTCCGGCCCCACCAATCCGCTACCACTCGACGCCCGATGCCAATGCCCCACCCTCGCGGGCTGGTCCTAACTCTGCAACCGCACTCCGCCCCCCGCACCTCTCACCGCCCTACTCCGCACTTGTACACGTGCTCCACACTCCGCTTCAAGTTGTCCCGGTGCTCATGCCAAGCTCTTGCGCATGCACTTGCATCGCGCTCTTCCTCTCGCCCCGTCTGCGCTCCGTGCTGCCTGCTCCCATCCATCCACCATATCGGTCCAGCCCCATCTCCTCGCGCTCACCATCCGCCCCAGTCGCTCCCTCGCGCTTTGTCGCTCCTGCATTCGTTTCGCTTATCCGGTATGTAACCCATCCCACCTCTCTCGATATCGTGCCTCTTTGAAGTCTTGCTCTTGCTTCTGGTCTGGGCTCTGCACAGTGTGCCACTCGCCAGACCTGCTCGTGGAGCTGAAGCCTGCCGAGGACCTTTTGTCTTCTCTGCGGCGCTTTAAGCCTGAGTCAATACGACGACGAGCACTCGAACTAGGATGTGGATGGACTCTGTCTCTCACAAGCGGGCGAGCGTGCGAGCAGGGGAGCAAGTCGATATGACTTGGGAACGACTTGAGATACACCTTTCTTGCATTGGAAATGGAGTCGTTCTCCGGCGCCTCGCGAGTGCGTTCGTTCTTTCATTCCAGTCCTATTTCTTCATTTCGTCCTCTAGTTGTGCCTCTAATTCTAATTTTAATACCATATATATTCATATTTCAAGCGCAATTCGACTGCTGAGGCTGAATCTAAATGGAACGAGTCTGGACAGGGGACCGGTGCTGGTGCGTGGCGACTGGCCATGGACATATATCTTTCGTACCTCTTGGAAGTTGGATCGCCGTTCGGCTTTCATCCGTTTTTTTCCCCTTCGGCTTTCATGCTTTTTGGGGAGTCTATCTGCTCCAGCGTTCCTGCCTCGCAGAGCTGCGCATGATCCCCGCATCTCAGCGATCAACGGAACCTCGCCGGCAGCCATGCCACGACATACAATTTCCCCTCGAAATTATAACTGCCGCAATCCTCGTGGATCTCGGACGATTCTCACCAAGTGAGTTGATTATAATAACACGCTACCCATCATCTGGTAGGTAGGTAGGTAGGTATCATTACACGGCACGGTCCGAATCACGAACGCCGGTTCCAGGGATTTTCCCGGTGTACAAGCAAGCGGTAAATACACCATCGCCCCTGGACTCCTTCCTGCCATCTAAACCAAGCTCGCAGACCCCACAGGTTTCCCCATGCCCCACGGTAGAGCCTAGACAACAGAACGAAGCATAAATATTCCTGGAATTAGCCTATCAGTTATCTCGTCTACGATACACATGTGTCGCGTAGAAAATTTCAAGGACATCATGCACAAATTTCCCAACCAGTACGATTGTCGGAATCGGCGGTTCGACTCCGCATGAGGACGTAGCTGGGAAGGGCGAATCAGGTCTGACCCGGAGATTGCGTTGGCTTTGAGCAAGTACTCGCATGAGGTGCATTATTAGTCGGGACTGATTTCCTCTGGGAGTTTAACACTGAGCCTCCGTCCTGAGAAGCTCCCGTGTAGCTAAATATTCTCCGCGTTCAGGTGCAGACTGCAGACTATTTCACGTCCGGTCGGTCCTGTTGCGCATCCTATCGTGTATAAATGCCCTTGGCTCTGATCATAAATGGCCGACTGAATCCATTCAGTAGATTATTCGTGCCGCAACATCTTCCGCACTGCAGGAGTTGGTTGTCTCAACCGGGTCATCTTACGGACCAAAAGGAGATTATTCTCAGCCACGGACTAGGCTCGAGTTGAGCAAGCGTGAGCTGCGTATGTACTGCAAGAACACATTCAACAGCTTCTATATTCGGACTATGAAGAACAGGGAACCGATACAACGCTGTATGACTGGCGGTGTATGTTGGCTGTGTCGGCAACTGCCGGCTCTCGCGACTCTTCCTCTTCTCCTCGTGCCTACTCAGTCAGATCCAAGGTGACCTCAGACCTGTACTCCCTGCAGCGATGGATGAATGGACGGCCAGTAGTACTGGGTAGAGTTCTTACCACGCCTCTCGCAAATATTATATTGTTTAATAATTATTGTGTCTGGTGAGCGTGGCACGCACTAATGTTGTGCGGCGACTTTAAGGATGAATTTCAAGGGAGGGAGCATTGCGAAATATGAGTAGGGAAAATCGAGGTGCAGCGGACTGTATCAGATATTCGGCCTCAAAATCGGATTCGTGGGTAGTGAGGTCTGAGAGAAGAGGCCTAGCGTCCGGGTAGCGTAGCTGAGGTTCAGCTGCTGCACCGAGAACGGGGATGCAGCTCGGGTACACGAGAGCTGAGTGCCAACATATGCGTAGAAAAGATTGCTGGTACGTAGCTGAGTTTCAACAGGAGATTCCGGGTAGCTCGGCTTAAAAACGATTTGGGAATCGGTGGGAGTTTAGGTGAATCAGCATTGGGCTGACTGATGTGCTCCTGAGGAAATCCTCGGTGGGTTCCAAGGTAGACAATATTCTGTACCTATCTCATTTGTTTGTAACCAACCCTTGCCTTGGCTTCTGCTTCCTCAGGGAGTTACGCAAGATGAACACCTAAAATTCCTACAGATTCCGTCAACATTTGGAACTCTGTCCATTCACTCACCCAAGCTTCCAGGTGATCATATAATTAACGGCTAACCATCGCTTCATGATCACTGAAACTTCGGTCCCCAAAAATTGGTATAGCATTCCCGCCGATATCTATCACGAGAAGAGGAATGGAGATGGGATAGATCCCGTGATGCCAGTCTCTCATGGTCAGGGCTACACATATTTCCGGCTCCTAGGCTAGGGGCGTTCTTATCAACTGACTCTGATAAACGTAAATTCGTACCCGAAACGTGGTCGGGGGAACAGATGGGAGATGGGCCTGATGCCAACAGTGAACAAGTTGGTCGCTGGACTATACAAATGCTCGTACCAACCTTGGGACTAGAATTGTTGATGCATGCGGATGTAAAAGCCGCTTGCCTAGCCACGGCAAACTTGAAGTGACTCAAGGTGGGGTAGTCAACATGCCAGGTCAGCAATTCGGAGGAAATGCCAGATCCGCCCTGAAGAGTGAGTGAGGTACTTCTGGGGCAAAAGAGGGTCCCGGGCAATCGGCGATCTTGGGTACCTCTTCAGTGTCAAATTGCTTCAGATTCTGGGGGACTGGATCTGATTTTGGCATCAAAATCAGTAGTCAGTTCTTTTCAAGATCAAAGACGTTGGATGACGCCCTTCGCAAATTCAACGACGGTTCAAAAGCCTTTGCGCAATCGGGGCTGCGGGCAGGCCCATATTCTTCGGAGGCTTCCTCTGCATAACGTTTGACCACTGTCCTTTATGGCGTCACAGCTGACTTGGGTAAACCAGCGCTGTCCCGAATCGAACCGGCTGCGGCTGCGGAGAGGGCCGCGTTGCTGGTTGAGGCTGGTTGTTGGCACGAACGTCTTCTCGACATAACAGGGCCAAAGACCCCTGAAACATAGGGGCTTATCTGCTAAGCGGGACCGTGCCGTGCATTTCTACCTACCCATCTACCTACAACTACCTGTCGACCAAGTCAACAGTTGCTTTAGACTCGTAACCAGTCTGCCTACGCCGTTCTAACAAGGCGGGCTTGTTGCCGTAGGCAGACTGGTGCTTCTCGGATATGTCAATTGGTCTGTCGCGGAGTTTGAAATTTAAGTGACTTTTTCACAATCTTATTCCATTTACACTCAGTTTTTATGTTTATTTTTCGGTTGAAGCTGGGGTAATAAATAAAAGAATTATCCCTTTGATTTGGTCTTCTTATATTTCCTCTTTATGGTACAGAACACCGTAAAACCTGAGGATAGTTTTAGTGGAAATCAACTTCGGACCGTGATCTCCGGAATTGCCGCGGCTCATTGCGTCATCGGTCTCACTCAATGAACAACTTAATTTCAAACTCCGCCCCAGCCCAATTGGGATATCCGAGAAGTACCAGTCTGCCTACGGTAACAAGCCCACCTAGTTAGAACGGCCTAGGCACACTGGTTACGAGTCTACAGTTGCTTTAACTTATAATACGCCCTCAAGTTCAAACACACTGCGGAAATATTCGGGCTCCTGGCAGTTGTGGGGGAAATCATTGCGCTGCCGCGACTAAAAGCACATGCAAATTTCTGACATACGTTCCCCAGAAATAATTGTTATGGTTTTGGTGCATGGTAAAAAACAAAAAAAAAACGCTAGCTCAAACCTTAACTCAACTACGACGAACTAAGTCCCGCTCAACATTGAGTATTTTCGTTTACAGCTCTATTCAAAGCTATGCGGAAAACGTAAAAAAAATCCGGATGTTTGGCCGTGTTTGGCCAGCCCCTATCTGTTGTCTGATGCCTCATTCTGCAGCCCATGGACAGCGCTCTCGACATATATTCTCTTAGATATTACTCTGTAACTGCATTAAATGATCATGACTTGGATATTAGGCCTGAAAATTGGCTACAAAGACAATGCAGCTCAGATATTGGCGAAATAGGTGAGAATTGGCATTTTCGAGATGCCGTAGATCGGTCCTTCACTTACCTTCACTTCTAATTGCTCTATACCACTCTAGTATAACCTAGAGGAGGCTCCCGAGCGCACACAGGTTAATAGGCTGTCAGGTGCCAACGCTAGTGGTGTCATCTTGGCGGTCTGTAAGCACAGATTAGCATGTTATCAACCTACGCACCCACAGTATCCCAAAAAACCATTGCAATCTTCTTCCATTGATATCACAGAGTCATATGAATGAGAAGTGGGTGCAGGATGGATAGCGATGGTCGAGTTTTGCAGTGAAACTGCAGATTTCTCGGGTACCGTCGGTACGACGAGTTCAAGTGACATATGCCAGCATATATGGTCTTGTATTTTCACCAATGAGCAGATAATGGCTTCAGCGTGTGTTGTGGACTCGATTCCGTGGAACGGCGATGAAAGAAAGCACGAACAAAAGGTGAGGCGAAATTTAAGCGCCCGATTTAAACAAGGTCAAACAGCCGGAATTTTTTTACGTTTTCCGCATAGTTCTGAATAGAGCTGTAAAGTGAACCCGAAGTCGAGGTCAAGGCTTGGTTCTGAGCGCGACAACACTGAATGAAAAATTAAATCGCAAGGTCGGAGCAAGCCACCTGATGCGACTCGCAAGTTCATTTCCTACACAATGCGTCTAATACATAACCGAGCACCTTTCTGACCGTTGGACAAAATTGGGAAGAGCGTGGTGGCGAAACGGAGGCCAACGGAGTCGTCCTCGGCCAGGGAAAACGAGAATTTACCTAAGAGCTCGCAGAAAAATATCTGCATCTCCAGTACTCTGAGGCGCCATGAGATTAGCCCATTAGGAACGAGATCTTGCAACATCACTTACGCAAAACGCCAACTACGTGAGACCATGATTAGTGAGCAGTATATTATCTCATAGTGGCGGAAAAAACCTACCCGAGACATGTCCGTGGGCCACTCAGGAAACTCATACTGTGAACATCTCAGAACACAGCCAACAGCTGAACCCTAAAATAAACTCACAGATTTGCGTAGGGACCGAGCGCCTCTCCCCTGTATGGCGTCCCATCAAGCCAGCGAGATGGATTAAACTCGTGTGCGTCTGCACCCCAGCGCGATTCAAGTCTGCACAATGGAATTAACACTTTGTCAGCCGTGGATTTGAACTGGGCCACACCGTTGGTAGGAGGCAATCGCGAGCGTTACAATCTGCCCCTTGCGAACAGGTACTTCGGACACACGCTTTCTATTTAATGTGGTGATGCTGTCCGTCAGAGGGATAATTGTATCTCGGACAGCCTGGCGGTCCACGATCGCCTCTGCTGGATACAATCTTAAAATTTCCTAAACAGCAGTTAAGTTTGCTTGGTATCACTGATCGCCTGGCGTACTTGCCTTGATGAAGGCGTTCAACAATGGCATCGCATCGTATGCGATATCAGCGCTGTGGGTGGAACTCAGGGTCGATTGGATCTCAGCGCGGAGTTTTTCCTGGAATTCTGGAGCTCTGGAAAGCTCCACTAGGCCCAGGGCGAGCGCATTTGCCTAATAGTAGGAATGCATTAGCCCCCCGGCCCGATCGCTGTTCATTGGACTCCATCACCGTAGTGTCTTGCCCAGCGCTTGTGATAACAATGGTCTGAGCAGCCACCTCTTCCGGGGCAAGTGCATTCCTCTTGTCGGAGCGATTTAGATCCACTAAAGTGCCCTCTATCGGGGTCATGCAGCGCTTCGTTGTATGGAAATACGCACGGAGCAATCCAAAAACATCCGTGTCGGTCTCGAGTCCCTTGCGTGCCGCTTCAATTTTCTCCTGCACGATCTGGTCCCCCAGGCAGTCCGAGAGATATTTCGCAGTACGAAGAGTTCTGAAAGTTGGTGTCGGAAAATGGATGACTGCGCTCCAGATCCATGCAGGGAGGAGAGTGCCGATGGCGTCTGCCAGTATTTGGAACGCAGACTGACTGGATGCGAGAGCCCTGTATACGCGGTCATCAATAGATATTCAGATCACGGAGACCGCTTACAAGATGTGAAAGTTGGACGCTATGAATTCTTCACCTAAATCCTGTGTTGAACAACCCAGGACCGCTGTAAGAACCCTCAGAGAAAAGATCGCTCGCGACGCTTACACAACCTACCTTCACTTATGGTACTCAATGTAGCAAGACTGAGAAGTGGGCAGATATTTGTTGACACTCCGGCAGTTTCTTCTAACTGTTGGGTAAGCTGCCGGGACGTCAATCGCAGTTATTCCGGAAAATTAACCTCACCGCTTGGGCGGCTTTTTCAAAGACCGGTCGGTAACTTCGGACGGCAGCAGCGGTGAATCCAACGTTCAGCGCTGCACGGATCTTTTTGCGATATTCTCCTGTGACGAAGTCTGAGCCCTCCATGTGCATATCATACACATGCGTATACGAAAGCTTACCTTTAGCTGCCGCGACACTTTTTTCCCCGTGTAGTATCGGGACAATGTTCGCCAAGGCCGGACCATATTCGAAATGCGGGCTATTCAGAATGTACTTCAGTGAACCCGGATCGGATACCATCAGACGGTCTTGCTGTGGAGCGATAAGTCATATAACAAGTCTTGCAACCGGAATACACTGACACCAAAACACCCCTTTAACCGATAGAAGGGCCCGTACACCCTCTGCCAGTTGAACTCATAATCTCCATACGTTGAGGGTAGCCACAATTGAAGCATATGCCCTGAATGACATAATGAGCGCGGGACGCCACGGGTATGACCACCTCACCGAAAATCCACGATGGGGATGGAGGTCCTGGAATGCTGCTGATAATGCTCTGGCGCGGGAGAACCACATACAGCACCACGATGGAAATTAAACTTGCACATGCAGTTCCATAGCTCATGCCGAATTCAGTAGCGGAACTCACAAGAAACGCTGCCATGGGCGGGGATTCGGTTTGGAGGAAGAGGTGCGGCTCCATTCTTCGCTTTGTACTTCCGAGCTCTGCCGAAACTGATAGCCTCGATGACCACCTTTCAATCACAGTTATGTTAAACGCTCAACTCATGACAAACTTTTCCCACAATGCTTTGGATCTTATCACTCTCTCCTGTGCTAGTAATTCCTGTCTACTGGGTAACGTGGTCAGTACGGCGGGATTGCAAACATTCATGTCACAATCTCTACGCCCCAGCTGTGTTTTTCGTAGACTATAAAAGTGTTGAAGTACGAGTTGCATGTGCGCGCACTGCTTCGGTGTGGCGCACTTTGTTATTAGGTCCCTGCCGTTCATTGCTTCATTCTTGTTACTGTTCCTGCGCCTATTCCCGTACCTGACAAACTAAATTCGCTTAATTACTCTAGATTACTATTTATGCCGGTAGACAACAAACGATTCCCCGCGCGTTTGCAACGGGTTCACTGTGATACTGGATTGTTCTATTGATTCCATCAAAAAGTCCCGGCGAATGTGCCGCCCCGCTCCCAGGCCATCTCGCCCGACGTCCGTTGTCTTCGTTCGCACGCAAAGACATGCCAGGTCGTGATCATACATAAGGTTGCTCCTCACCTCTTGAAGAAAGAGCTTGGGACCAGATTCGAGGGCATAATTGACGAGGCTTTGCTTTCAGTAATTCAGAATACCTCCTAAAGATCGATGGTGCGCACGGCATATATTGATTACTATCTACATATTATTCACTGCGTTCGGCGACCCTGTCTGCAGTCGTCGGTAAAGGCCGTGAGGCATGTGTCGACATGGGACGCGGATCGGCGCTACTTGCCGATTGGCCGTCGGCAGACGCTCCCACATCGGGAGGGATTGACACATGTCTCCTACGCCATGCCGACGGGGTCCCTGAACGCAGTGATTGCTGAGTTCTTCGTGTACCCAGCTGGGCATACAGAGTCATGTTAGTCATGTTCGCTCGGCACAAAAATGTGGCCCACTTCTCTCATTGTCTATGCAAATAAATGCATGCTTGATACTTTTCATCCCCAGGTTGCTTCATTAGGCTCGCGTGTCTCGGTGACCCTGACGTTCTGGCGTACTCCCTAGCGGACCGCATGATCCGTATCATGACATACCTTGCTTGTCAAGGTAATTGTTTCACTTTTCGACCAACCCGCCGATGCCCGAACTCCGTATCCTTCCGATCCTACGTGTTCCAACTGCTGTCTGCCTATCAGTGGCGGCATCTAGACATGATGTTGAACGTTGATCCTGCCGACGGCGCCACAGAGAGTGTAACCCGACCCGATTTGTATTCCTCCGGATCGCAGTACTGTACTATTTCAACCAAATGTTCAGGTGACAGGTGACACAGGGTCGTGAACTGAACATTTTTGGCCTAGGTGACGGCGACATTCGGATTTTGAGGCCCAAATAGGCCGAAAAACATCAAAATTTCTGGTCCAGCATTCGCCGGATTACCATATATCGCAACTTTCCCATGATTGCCGAGGAATGAACACCAAAGAAAATGAACACCTTAGGTGACAGGTGACACCCCGTGAACATTTGGTCGAAATAGTACAGTACATATTATAATTTATCAATTTCCCTTATACACTACTGTATCAGGGGCACTATCACTCGGCGCGCTTGGTGCTCTTTTTGTTGTTGTTGACACACGCACTGAAGCAAAATATTCAGGCCAGCCTCTCCAAGCAAGGTTTCTTCCGACTTCCTAGTTGACAGTTCGGCTAAAAAAGATGGATGGGAGTGCTCCTAATGTTTGGGGCTATTGGAGGGCTTCATCCCCGTCATGACATTGCCGTTTGCACGTCTTCCCCACCACCCTTACACCCAAACAGGTGGTCAGATCAACCTTTTGCGTATCCATTTAGATCCGTTGCTGCCGGTGCAACACAGCCGCCGGTGTGCCGGTAGTTCGAACTCCCAAATTTTGTGGAGTTTCATGGTACTGTAGTATTTCGTTCAAATCGACACTGGGTGTGACGTGTGACCCAAAAAACCAATTCGACATTTCGACAACAGCCAAAATTTGGCGTGACACCAGCGAAATTTCGACATTAAATCGAAAATTTTGGCATTTTTGGGTCTTACAGGCAATCTTGAGCCCTGTGTGATGCTCGGGAGTCGGGAGGTTCGACAAACGGTCGCGTGATGCGTGACCCTTGCCGTATATTTGTCCTGTTGCGTTGGAACGTCACGCCACTGAAAGGCCTTATCTCGAGGATTCTCACCCACAGTACGTCGTATCAGAGACGCGAAGATATGATGGGTTCAAGGAATACAAAGATGTGCGGTCAGAGAGGCCATGAAAGCGCTGTTGATGCTTCAAGTTAAGCCATGTGACTTCGGCCTAGTCTCCCGTAGTCAGACTCCAAAAAATAAAATTTGAAGATAGCCCAAGAATTTAGTTATATAGAACTTCGGCCTTCACGATCGTGTTCCTGGCAGATGGAAGTTTGCTTGGAACTTCAAGTCAACTTCAAGATGGTAATCAGTCGGCGACTCATTGCGCCGGAGAAACTTGCTCGGACCGTTCAAGCCTTACTTGAGGAGGTTTGAATACCCCACAAGAAGCCAACCCACTATGGTTTCGTCTTCCCTCCTTCACGTGCTGTTGCTTGCCTGGTCTACGCCACATCTTCTGGACAACCGCTCCGAGCCCGACTCTCCGCGTTTTGTCTTGCCAATAACGGCGAAACTAAACACAAGCAGACCTCACAGGTTTGCGGGGCGCGGCGCCAGGAGAGCGTCATTCTTGCGTGAGAAAGTCCGGAACCGTGATCAGAAACGCCCACGTCGTGCGGTCGTCAACGAGCCAGTCGAGAATGCCGACACCATATATCTGGTGCAATACTTGGATGTTCGAAGAGTTTCGGGGATGGGAACTGACAGCAGGCATCCGTCGTAATTGGATCCCCTGGAACGGCCTGCAAGTCTGTTTGAATCATTTTGTCTTCCCTTGTGCCCAACGTTCGTTCTTAGATGAGTTGCTTGTGGATACTGGGAGCGCCAACATTTGGGTAGGGGCCAACAAGCCATATGTCGTTACCTCCACTAGGTCTGTAATATGTATATATCCTGCCGCCCGGATGAGTACTCACAGTATATCAGTCGATCCACAGGAGAGGCTGTTGTATGAACTCCACTATACCATCATAATTCTACTCAGGAGATGCAAATTCAGGCGGCTAGTAGCGGTCAGCTCATATCATTGCACACATGAAGTCTTGAATGAACACAATGGCCATAGCATTCGGGAACTTCAGAGGCAATCATAATATGATCAATCGTTTGTCCCATTAATATCGGAGGTAGGAACCGAATTCCTCGATCAGGTATTCCTCGCCGGTCTTGTGATGCCCAATAAATCCATCGGGGTCGCGAGCATTTCGTCTGGTATCACCGGCGTTGATGGCGTCCTGGGGTATGTAGGATGTCCGCCACCCACTTGTTTCAGCACTCATAAGTTTAATGTTTTACAGAATTGGGCCCAGCGATTTGAGTAACTCTGAATCGCCAGTATCTCACGAATATTTTGCTCAATCGTCCTTCAGCGATAGGTACTCTGTCGGCCAATCTATCGCAGGGCATTTCCACGATTTTGGAGACTCTGTTTTGTCAGGGAAGCATCCCGCAAGCGATGTTTGGGATTTTCATGGAGCCAACGACAAGCTCGGACGTCGCAAATGGTGAAATTACGTGGGGTAAAGGGAGCACATCATTAACCGTGCGCCTCCACTTGACCATACACGCAAAATTGGGCCAGCTTGGCGTAATGGTGTCAGTCGTTGAAATAATTAGAGCATCCATGCTCTGGTTTCTGATTCAGGTGGCTCGGCAGTCCGACTACGACCAGTAAGTTTCCTTTTCCGAGAAAACTGCTGTTTGACCTCTATCGACTGACAGAGTCACCTTCGTCCAACTTCTGGGGAATTGATATGGCTGTGAAATACGGTAATACTTCAATCCCGATATTAAATTTGACTGCAGGGATCATCGATTCGGGTAACTTAACATTGTAACGGAATGGCTCAGATTAATCATTACACAGGATTTCCTGGCACACGACGGGTTTCTTCGATATAGGCAGCCCACAGGAGCGGCAATAAACCCCAATACCCAACTCTTGACCGTACCCAGTATGAATAACCTGCAAAACCTTGTTCTGGTCGTGGGTGCGACGATATCAGTTCAATATTTCTCGTTAACTACGCTACGACAAATAGCTGGCGGTTCTTTCCCGCTCTCGCCCAATGCACAGGTTAGTTCATAGAGCATGTTATCGGATTGTGCTCATGGTGTGCGTCGAGATTTGGCCAAGAGCTCTGAACACGGCCATCGGTGGCCAGGCAGGCAAAATATATCTTGTGATAGCAGACCTCGGAACTACGAGTGGCCAGGGGCTGGACTTCATGCTCGGTGACAGTTGCGATTTACGTCTCATGTGAAGGACTCATAAAGCGCATAGGAATGATCTTTAGGCAGCGCTACTACACTATTTACGACAACACCAACAAACTTTTTGGTTTGGTTAGCACAGCTTTCACGAATGCCACGACAAATTAGTTTACCGTACTGTAGTTTGTTCTACCCCCGATTGAGTCTTACGAATGCCACGTTAACCAGGAGGAACTCAAGCTGTATTAATAAAAAGTGCGATTTACGCGCATGAGCGATTAGCCGATGTGTATAGTTGTAACATTCCGTCGCCATTAAATGCCCGATGCACTTCAGTTGAGAAGATCGGGAGAGGTTTCCAGCCAGGAAAATGACGCTGTGTGCCCCAAATCGTTTGTAAGCAGGATTACTGCCTGAGCGGTCGAACAGGAATTGAGCACTCTCACCTGGAAGCTCTCCTCTCTGCTTGCGAGCGATGTACTCCTCCGCCGCGGCCCAGAGGTCGACGCCACCCATAGCGCCGCTTGCCCAAGTCTCCGCAGTCCAGGAGAAGTTCGTCAAGACGAGACGACGGAGATGTTGGTCTGGAATATCATATGGTAGGGTGCTGGGTTTGGCGTCTGCATTGCACAGGGCGACGAAAATCTTGAGTTCCGGGCACTGATCGAATACAATCCGAATCGTATCACAGACACTGGTAGCGGGCCCGGTTATTTCGGGAACGGTCAGATGGGTGAGCGACTTCAGGGATTTCAGGCGTTCCCGGATCTGCTCGTGGTCGGCGATCGAATCGAAGATGTGGAGGTGCGTGAGGGATTCAAGAGCGGTGTCCGCGAGGTTAATAGCGTTGTCGCCAAAGAGGAGCCGCAGGGAGCCTGTGAATCGCTCGAGGTGTAATTTACGAAGGATTGGAAGTAAGGCAGGCGTGCAGAACGGGGCGACGACGGTCAGGTCTGTGAGCTGCGTCGAGATCCGGAGGAGATCGTGCGCATCTGCGATGGAAAGCTTACTACCTTCCAGCCATATGTGGCGCACATATTTGGCGAACAGTTTGTCTCTGGATTTCAGGGCGTGCAGCGCAGCGCGCGCCGTGTCAGCAGCGGCCGGAGTCACAACAACAACTCGGTACAATAATGGCTTAATCCTAAATAAAAAACGCTTTAGAGGCTAGGTTGCGCTACAAGCAGAATTATATACCACGAGCCAACGCGCTTCGAAACGCGGAGGAGATTTGGCATTGTGCCCGGATGATAGATGGCGGTCATCTCGAAGATCTCCTGCTCTAGTTCCACCGGCAGTGGTGGGTCGGTGGACATTGGGTGGGCTGGTGGAAGAAAGGAGGCTTGTGGGCGTCTGTGTCACAGTCAAGACCACTCGTCCAACTCTCGGTAAAAGGAGAGTGGATTGGGGAGTGAGGTATTGGTCAAGAATGCAATAGAATAAAATGTTAACTACTACAGGCAAATAACTACTCTACTTATAGTGTTTAACGAGCCGTGTGAACTACAGAATATGAATATATACAATATCCCGTCACCACGTGTGAAGGCTGCGCCTGTCATAACTTATTAATTAAATGTGTGTCCCTCATTTTTTGTGTGCTGTATCTGCATGTGATGTCCAACTCATGTTTCCAGCATCATATTCGTGTCTCAGGCTGGATGGTCTTTGTGTCGGCAACACTGATTGTCCACAATTGGTGTTGTCACAATAAGACCGTGTCCAGAAACAAAGTCGGAGTTGGGCTATACCCAACGAAAGGACAATTTCGTATTCCTGGGCGAGAATTACGGTCGTAATCGTGACAGCCTGCACGGCAACCTCGTGGCGAATAGAACCAACAAGGCTGTGCAACATCCAGATTGAGGGTGTTCTTCAGTAGATGGGTGGGCTCTCGACGTGCTTTTGAATGGGTGAATACAAAAACCTTCATCTTCTGTGAACCACGACTGAAGTGTGCGACCAGGAAGGGTCAACTCGCCACGGACCAACCCCGCATTCTTCTCTTTGAATGGAATCAATGCCTGAAAATACTTGAGGAGCTTATATTGAAATCTAAAACGGACGGAGAGACCTTTTTCCTCTCGCTTGCCACAGAAATAGTTTGAACTCCAGGGGCAAGTGCAATGATCGCGGGCGGCCTCCAGCAAGTAACAATTGTTACCGTGTCATCCAGAAAAACAGACGAGTCAGCCACCGCCGAGAATTGCGGTGGACACGAGGAGTATGTTGAAAGCTGTAACAGTCTACAGCAGCAATCAGACCTTCATCAAGTCCGTGTTCTTCTCCCGTATGTTTTCCTGTACAACAGCACTCCGTTTTGAGCCAGATTAGTATCTTTCATTGTCCGACTACTATGGAAGTAGATAGCTGTATCTACGGACTCGTGTTTATACATACAGTCTCGAATCCTGTATTCACCTCAGACATTGTTTCAACGCTGAGGTGAGCTTTCATTTGTATTTCCTTTCCTTCTATTCTTACTGATGTACTTGTAGTCTTACTTTGATTTAGGTATGAATATATATTGGATGTTGTTTCAACGCTGAGTCTTACTTTGATTTAGTTTCAGCTTACAACAGAGTATTTGCTGTCTACGGTGGCAGCACTGTATTTGCAGACAGGGATCGAAAACTCTAGATCTGCAATTCGCCATTGGTTCGGCACTGGGTGTGGAAGGAATGCAGAAGTCTGGCCACACATTTGGCTCAGGAAGCGGCAAAGTATTGTACGGAAAGCGCTGCAGTGTGATTCAGGGAACCGAAGGTCAGCGTCGTGAGGAGACGGCATTAGCGCCCTAGCGCCCAATTACATAGTGCCTGAGCAAAGATCGATGTCATCAGTGTGTGGTTTGAATTGTCCAGCCAAATAACGCACAGCCCTAAGAACCTTTTGCGCTGTTCCGCCTAGGGTCTTGTTTATTAGTTCTGAGGGTATTATAAACCGTTTTTTGAGTTTGGTTTATAAACAGGCCGTTTATAAACGTGTTTATAAACCACCCACCAAAATTGCTTCCAGAGGGGCTGGAAAGTGGTTCACAGCAGATTTTTCGCCCCCAGACAGCAAGGGGAAACAATTGCGAGCGATTCTTCTTTTCCTCACCGAAAGATGGTTCAGAAACGCACCGACTCAAGATTTCGGAACCGCCTTGACGTCACAAATGGCGCTTTCACGTAGACAAGGTGGTTTCTACCTTTGAACATTTCTTTGCACTGCAAATCAGGCGATTTGGTGGGCAGAATGTGATATTTCATCCCATTTTTTTGGGCCTGACACACCTTGCACACACATTCCAGAGGTTCCCACGCCATTTAAAAACAGACCTTTTGGCCCGACACATTCATAAACCAGTTTATAAACGAGGCTAATAAACAAGACCCTAGTTCCGCCATCATCCATTTTCTACAGCTCCCATCAGCAGTTGGACATTGCTATAAGAGCGTCATAGAATCAAACTGGCCCTGGTGAGAGCAGTTTCGAACAGACGATTGGTCTGCTTTGGTGCTGAAATGGTCATGGCGCTCTTTAGCGCCGAAATTAGCGCCGAAATTTCTACGTGCAGTTTGCTTACCTGGGATTTTCGTGGCGATTGAAAAATCAGCATCCTGTTTCTGATCGTTCATCATCCGTGCAATTTTTCCGTTCCTCAGGCAAGCGTCCGGGACTGAACAGAAATAGCAACGCTGACATCTATGAAATAGAAGCAGCTCCACTTAAGTTCTAGGCGGTCCAGACCGAACCAAGACTTAAGTTCTCGTAGGACTTAAGTTTTCCCTAGGTGTGCCTGCGCGGCCATATGCGCCCCTTATCGATGGGGCAACTTAAGTTACATATAGACGGAGCTTAAGTTTCCCCCCCCACTTAAGTCCCATCCGCAAAATCATTCTCAAACCCGACACTTAAACTCGTTGTTCAGACATTTGGACCACGCGAGTATAATCAATCCCCCCCCCCCTGAATACGTTTGAGGCTGGTTTCGCCAAGGCATTCCATAAAGCTCTTGCAGGCATGGGATAGTCCAACTGGCGCTTAGTCGATATTCCGAGGAGATAGAAGCCGTAGGAGGTTGCGCAGTGGTTGCTCCAGGCGTCTTGTTGATATATGAGGATGAAGTGGCGCACTTGGCATTCGGAAAACTGGACAGATGTCAATCTAAAACAAGTGCGATGGATTGAGAGGTGAATTTAATGGTTGGATGGATCCAATCAATGCTCGCTTTGAGGGTACTGGGGATCGAATAAGACAGTGTTCGTATCACTGTCTCGTTCGTCTCCGAATTCTGGAAGGTGGAGACTGGCTGGAGACTGGAGACTGGAGACTGGAGTTCTATTGCGTGCCGTACCTGGCCATAAGGGCTACGGGGCAGTACTACTAGTTAACTAGTACATGGGCTGTTCGTGCTAATCTATTGGTTTCTATAAAAGAGTGCGTTTGTAAGTATCGAGGGAGAAGAAAAAGTAGAGAACATAATGGGAAACATGGGGTATCGTGCATGAGTAAGACTTGGGGATGAAGGTAATGCTATGGGTGTGTGTTGCGGTACATGCAGGAGAGGAGATGGATACGTGTCAAGGGAGAGAATTATATGAGATATAGGTATATGTAAAATACAGAGAGGAAGGGAAAAGAGAGAGAGAGAAAGGACGATGGAGACTCAGCGGAAGCGTTTCGTGAGGTTGATAAAGTGGATGGTGGGCTTGAGAAGTTTTGGGTGGTTGAGGATGGTGCGGACGTCCACCGCGCCTAGAATTCCGGCGCCGTAGGAGGCGGATTGGAGCGGGGGCCGTAAGTGCTCCCATGCGGGGCAGTGGAGGAGGAAGTGCGCCCGGGTTTCCGAGGCTGCACCACATGCCTCACACGCCGTGGAGGGGGAGAGGCGGCACTTGAAGCGATGGGCGTTGAGTTGGGAAAAGTCAGTGCGCAGTTGTGACAGCGTGGAGATATCGGCCCGGGGTGGAGAAATCCGCTACGAGGGCATTAGCCTGAGAGACCGTCATGTTCATCGCCAAGCCACCGCTTGCACCAATATTGGTGCCATCTTCGTAACCTATTGGACTCCACCGAATCTTCCGATTCGTGTCCTTCATTGGAGCTAAATGTCCGCGATTACACCGGACTCCGACCTGAACTGTTTACCAAAGCTCCCGCATGTTGCGGCATACTCCGCGTATTTAGAGATCCACAAAACGCCGACGGATGTGACATAATAATAGCTAATTCGCGGTTCCAGACTCGGAATATGTTCGGCATCAGTTGCTAAAAGACGGCCAGTACCAAAAACTACGCAAGTTCGAGCGCACGGTAGCTTGAGATTTCTCTCGAGGATATAGAGGTGGTCTCCTGCTTGGACTTCTGTGACGGATGTGGAGATCGAGGACCTAAAATTGCACACTGCAACCTCAATTTCTTCTCCTTGTGCCAGGAACGACAACATGCTGGTCCCAGACCAATCATTTCGGAAGACCTCGGCATTTGCGGCTCGGATTTCGGCGTTGCGCAGGAAAGGAAGCTGGGCTATCATTTCGAGGGGTGGGGCCGGTAAATATCAGTGTCTGGCGACGATTCGGTACCGGGGAAGCTCACAACTGTTTCATTATACTTCCCTGCATTTCGAGAGTGACGACGGATATGCAGAGGAATCGCAACTGGCGGAGATGTGTTATCAGCCCAGTGTGCGTCCTATCCATATTCACCTTCGGATTGACCGTCGATCCGGCCTATTTATGTCTCGCTCCTTTAAATAGCACCAAATCTATTTCCGTTATAGCCCATCTCTATTTCGGTGTCGTCCTCCTCCCTCGCCACCGTTTTCTATTCTTGTCGTGGTAGGTATGTATGCTAGGTTGTCGTCATTGCTCAACACCTCCTAGTTGACAGTTCGGCTAAATTGAAGTAGTTCAACTTTGAATAAAATTAACTGGCAAAGATGCAGCCCGCATCCTCGATGTTTACAGCTGTTTGCACAATTGATGACAGTCGGCGTGAAAAAAAAAAACAAGAACAAACTTTTTGACCTCGGGCCACTGTAGCCTCATTTTGCTCCCTCTGATCCGATTTCAGAGATTTTTGCCTATGTAGAACTCATTTTTATATGTCTATGTATGCGTAGACGAGCTTGGAGGACTGGAAACCATTGTCCCGATGATCCGCTGATTCCCCGAGGGCCGGACGGTACTGCAACATACATGCAAATAGCGCGCGGTTCCTCTTTGCTTCTCCTTCTTGCTCGTCCCTATGCTCTCTCCTTGCTCTTCAGGTCGCAAACGAAAACTGTCTGAACGTGCCGCTGCAGCCCTGGATGATAGCGACTCTAACGGTCCACCAACACCCAAACCGAAAAAGGCAGCAGGTCAAAAAGCAGTACCCACCGCCGCAGCAATTTCAGCTCCCAGCTCTTCTAAGAGTCACTCAAAGTCCTCGATCTCTCGTGCCTCGGCTCCTAAACCACCCAACGAAAAGTCAAAGCAGAAGCTGCATATTGAAACAGACGAAAATTCAGATGGCGATGCGCCTCACTGTCCTGCAAAAAGCCCAAATATCTTGTCCGTGCTGTCGAGGATGGGTCGGGTTTTTCTCTGATACGTCCCCTCTGGCGCAAAGAGGTGCAGATCTGCATCTGGGGGTCGTCTTCGGTTGGAAGGCGCTGAGGATCCGAGAGCAAGAAATCTTGCAGCTAGGGCTGCTGACCCGAACCGTAAAAAACGGTTATATGGCTTCCGTAATACGGCACCCGTACCGTCACGTCGGCCCTTCCATCCCTCCATTGGACGGCACGGGTTTGGCCGTACCGTACGTCATTACGGCCGTCGAAAATACGGCGTTGAAACCGTATTTACGGTACATGTCCAAATGACCGGGAATCAAATTGAAATCAACAGCCTCAGATCAGTAAAACTACACTGTTGTCTTTGACGTCTTTGGCGTCTTTGGCAAGACGTCAAAGACGCCAAAGACATGTTTTCCCCAAAGACACGCATCTTTGGCTAAGCTATGTCAAAAGTCTTAGCCAAGACATACGTCTTGAGAAAGACCTAATAGTAAAAGACGTAACACGTCTTTGGGGAAGATGTTCTCGAAGACGCCAAAAGACTCTTAAGACACTTAAAGAGAGGGAAAGTAATATATATTGCGGCGTAAAAATACAAGTTAAGGCAAGCAAATGTACCCCAAGTTACTGAGTCCTTGCGAGCTGAAATTCCATAGCAGCCGATGCCGAATCATGGATGTCGTGCGCACAAGATAGAAGACTGTGATGGGGTGTAAATAGCATAAAACCAGGATCACTGAGCGTGCGTACATTGTATGAAGGTGTCGATTCTGGGGGCAGGGGGAGGAATGAGGCTTGCAGACTACAGATAGAAAGCCTAGAAGGACAGAGTCAGCGACTGTCCAATCATCGATCGTAAATGATGCTTACCCAAATTATTTGAAGTCAACGCTGTTGGCGGGCAGGATGTTGATGGGGGGACAGTGCAAGAGTTGGGGAGATTAGTAAACAAAATGAGTTGCCACATGTGGCTTCAAGTGCAAACATGCACACGGAAGGGGGCCACAGGCGGCGGATATGCGACGCAGCGCGGAAAGAAGCCACAGGTAGCTAGAGATGCGACAGAATGTTAAAGGGAGGGCTTAATGTGGCGGGGATTCGACGCGGTGCGGGAAGCGAGCCACAGACAGGCTCGTGGAGTACAGTCGCGAGTAGCCTCTTGAGTGGCCTGGCATTGAGATAGATTGAGGGCTTGAACCATTGCGGGCAGTCAACTTGAGATCTTGAGTCGTTGTATGCACTGAACCCTTTGCTTTAAGCTGCGGAGGACCAAGGGGGAAAAGGAGGGAGGACGGGAAGCGGGCTTGAAGTGGGGAGAAAGGCGACGTGATGAGGGGAGAGAGCAACAAACCATTTGATGCCGTCAAACGAGAAGATTGCGCCAGATTGCGCCATGTGCCTGCATCAAAGTGATCATCGCCAAGCGGAGTTTGAATGACTGAGACAATTTCCAACAATTCTGAGTCACTGTGCAAAGTCGGCAACCAACTACTAGTACGCAGCTTCATGTATCCAGTGGACGGGACTATGTCACAGCCACCTTACTCTCGACTTGTGAAAATTCCTTCTCAGATTTCTTTCCCTATGTGCCTGGTGCCGAGGATATCAAAGATCCGTACCAAAGATGTAAGATGTTCACTCCAAGACCAAGATGTCCGAAGACACCGAGCCAAAGACCAAAGATGCCCTCCCAAAGACGAAGATCTAAAAAGACGAGTCTCAGAGACAAAGATGTCAAAGACAACAGTGTAGTTTTAACTGATGGAACTGGGACAGAACTTACCAGAAGGCTGGCTACAACAATCACAAGAGATCATTTGTGATGCTGCCAACTCTCAGGAATAGACGAGACACTCGGCGTAGGCTGCATTAGCTAATGCCAACACTGCCGTGCTCAGCCGGACTTGAGAAGACCACCGCGAGTTGATGTTTTTCAAGCAAGTTGATTTTTTTGCATCCCAGCTGAGTAGAGTGTTTCAAAACAATTGTAATGGGGTGAAATTGATGCGGTCTTGGGCCCGAGGTGGCCTTTGTCTGAAAGGTTGTGTTGGTTCGTCCTCGGTTCAAATGTTATTGCAGTCTCCGTGTGTACATTATTTGCTTCTCTGGAATTGTGTTGGGAAAGTTGGTTGTACCGTTTTTCTACAGGATAAAACTCAACTTGGGTGGGATGAATAAGCCCGTTGAGATATGGAAATTTTGAACACTGATGAGTCGCTCATTTCAATTATGCATCTCAGACCTACCATACCTAAATGCGAGGCTAAGGTTATGAGTGGGCCATTTGGCACACCTGGGGCAACCTGTAAAGGTCTTTTGTACAATTTTACGCGCCGTCCTCCTGTATACGGCCGTTTTTGTGCCGTACCGTACCGTCGAGTCCCAGGAATCTGTGGCAACGGGACGGCATATGGTACGGGTAAGCTAAATACGGCCGTCCCCGTATACGGTACGGTCCGCAGCCCTACTTGCAGCGTGTCCAGGTCGACGGTGCCTAAATCGCCAATCCGGCGGAAGGCTGTGGCGTGGTCTGGGATGGGATGCTGCTGACGATTGCAAACCTCATGCCACTGCTTCCACCCCTCATGAAGCGTCTCGCAGTCGTCGCTCGCGGGGGGGAGCATCCTCAGCACCCGCTTCCGAAGTTGGTCGATGTGGGGCCGAAGGACTTTGCGGGGTTCAATGAGTCGGGTGACTATGCACAAGGTTAGCTCGGAGCGGGAATGCAGACAGATAATGCACTGTAGCCCAACCGCTCCCTCTTAAGCACCTCTTTTTCATGCGGCAACATACGTCGATCGGGAAGACAGGTGAGGTTGAAGAGGACGTCATTGTATCCTAATCTCCGGTTCAGCGTAGCACCGAGATCAGCAATGATATAGGTACCTCTTAGACACAAAGCTAGACACTCGTGCATTTCAACGAGGTCGTCCGCATCAATCGTCTGTGCCTGTTCTGCAATCGCGTGTTCTTATCTTGCAATGGCATGTTCCTGTTGCTCGATAAAACATATGTTGCAAGACCGTGACCGTCTGCTTTAGTTTACTTGCTGCCACCTGTGCGTCCCCCAGGCTAGAAAATGTGAACTGTAAGTTGTGGGTTGGTATACTGCGGCAGCAGCCCATCACATGCCATGCTTTGAGCTGCGAACATGACTACATAGCCGCGGGAGAGACCCGGTTGTCTGCTGTATTTGGCGGATTTTGCAGGCGCTTTTACATCTTTCCGAGCAGTCCATCTCCCTCTCTTCCCTGCGCCCATCCCGCTTCAAGTTCCCGTCGTCGGCCCTCCTCTCCTGCTGCGATACGTCCCTCGTCCATTTATCTGTAAGCACCGCCACATCCTTTCTTTGTCTTCGAGCTAATTTTCTTACCAGGCTCGGCCCACACTTTTTTAACTACACTTTGTCAGATAGAATCCTACATTAAATAAATATGTAGCTACCATGGAGAAAATTTGAGACTGAAGATCAAGAAACCCTGAACATAGGCTGTGTTAACAAGGCCGAGTGCTAGACAAGCGGAAATCTCATTTTTTGCGTGAGTTTTGGGCAAGAATTTGAGGTCCACGTGATGACCCTTATCCGATAGTGGTCCCAGTGGAGCTTCACAGGGCCTCATGACAGTGAAAAGTAGGTCTTGGGGATGATTGCCGCTCGGCTGAACCATTTCAATCTCCAACTACTTAGCAGATCGAGATTTTTAGACTCTGTCTATGTCAAATGTGGGCCTTGCCCTGCCTTGCATCGACCAAATATTTCCTCAATGATCACTAAAAAACCTACTATTTCTCTGTGTAATGGTAATTTAAAGAAGTGAGAGTAACAGCCATGTCTTGGGAACAATTTGAACATCCACTCTTTGTTGCCGTAAAATCAAATAATGGTCATTGAATCAGGTAATATCTTGATGTAATAAATAAAATGCTCATCTGCTGCTATTTGCTTCCTTGTGAGCTTCTCTGAATTTTTTGGTATTTTATTGTGCATGAATCAGCCTCAAATAGGCAAAATAAATTGCCTGCACATTTGGTTCCAACATTAGCCGTTGTGAGCCTCCACTGTGTGTCGACTCTGGCAACTGCCCAAATGCGCAACAAGGAGAAAAGAGGAGACCGAAACAATAGTACGGACGAATGGCGGAGCATAACTTCAAATCGGACACCTTCGAAATGGACATAAAAGATTGCGGGATAAAAACGCCAGCAGAACTCTCAGACACAGCGACATAAGCGTTGGTAAAGGTGTCACTGGCAAAATCCGCAATTCCATACGAGACCGCACAATGCTCCGCTCGCACAGAATTCCCTGTTCTCGCGTCCCCGCGCCTCCTTTTCGTGTTTCTACGCTGCGCTACACCATCACACTTCCATTTGCAGAGAGGGCTACTCGATTTCCGCCGCGCGATGCACACCCGCTCGCATTTCCGCCGCGCGATACATGCCCGCTCGCATTTCCGCTGCGCGCTCGCCGTTTCCCGCACGCCCAGGTCGCTCGCATTTCCGCTGCGCACACGCCCACGTGCGCTCGCCGTTTCCTGCACGCCCGCTCGCCGTTTCCTGATTCCCCGCACGCCCACGCCTGCTCTTTCCTGCACGCCCGTTCGCTGCCTCACGCCTCCTCCTCTGCCTCGCGCTTCCTCCTCCGCCTCGCGCTTCCCCTCCGCCTCGCGCTCCCCTCCGCCTCGCGCTCCCCTCCGCCTCGCCTCACCTCCGCCTCGCCGCGCTTGGCTTCGCCTCGCCAGCGAAGCCGAGCCAGGCGCCGAACGCGATAAAAACTGGTTATAGGACGAGTAGGGTATGGATATGGAGCTCGAAGAACAGCCGTCAAGGAGGAGTAGGCCAACCAAGAATGGTATCGATATGACGAGGAGATGAACTCCGTCAAGGAGGAGAAGAACAACCAAGTCAAGAATGGTGTCAATATGACGAGGAGACGAACTCTGTCCAGGAGGAATAGGCCAACCAAGTCAAGAATGGTATCGATATGACGAGGAGATGAACTCCGTCAAGGAGGAGAAGAACAACCAAGTCAAGAATGGTGTCAATATGACGAGGAGACGAACTCCATCCAGGAGGAATAGGCCAACCAAGACAAGAATGGTATCAAAATGACGAGGAGACGAACTCCGTCCAGGAGGAATGGGCCAACCAAGTCAAGAATGGTATCAATATGACGGGGAGACGAACTCCATCAGGAAGGAGTAGGAAGACCAAGTCAAGAATAGTACCGATATGACGAGGGGAGGAATTCCGACAAGAAGGAATGGGTGAAACAGAGCGAGAACAATATCAACGCAACAGGAGGATGAATTCCGCAGTGAAAGAATTCGATCGACTCAAGAACTGCGCTGTAAAAAGGTCTCCGCGCTGGAAAGGAGCTATCCAACTCGGGGAAAAGTAATAGGACAAAGGAGAAACGGGGTCTACGACACGAGAGGAGCTTGACCAGGCAGACGACAACGTTATAGGAGTACCTCCGTCAAAGGGCACTCCACCAGCGAAGGAGAGGAGGAAAGCGGACTCCTTCAGGCCTAAAGGGGGTAGGAGCTACCTTGTGGGCTGAGGGCTGTGTCTGGAATGAAGAACACATGTCGGGATGATGTGCCGGTGGCTGGGCAAAGAGTATAAAAACCTAGCGTATTATTCGAGAATGGCATCTTGTATTTCCCCACCTAAATTCCTAAGGCTTTCACAAGCCGAGAAAGAACTCTTCCTCTGTCTTCGGACACGAGACGGACACCAAACCGAAGTACCACAAGTACAGGTTAAAGCAAGACCCGGAGCGCAAGGAGTGGCCAATCAGTCGCTTCCGGTAGGGAACTCCGACCAGAAAAAGGACCAGGTCGTATAGGAGATCCTGAAAACGATAAAACGCCACGTACCAAAGGTGGAGTGGTATCAAAACAGCCAGCAACAGAATTCCTGTTAGCGTGTAACTGTTCCGACCGAGTAGTATCGGAAGGCAAACGGTCCTTGACTTGGGATAATTCGGAGAAATCCAGTACCCATAGCCATCTACCAACCGGCACGGTCACCTCGTCAGCGAATAACTCGCCTCGAGGTTCAAGCGGAGACATAAAGAAAGGGGTCCCAAAGGAAGGGAATAGCAGAGTTTAGGCTACGACATTCGAAACAGGCCCCGAGGTCCCGCACATTAAACGGAGAAGAAGATCACAACGGAGAAATAAAACCGCAGCTCAGAAAACCCTACCCACTGCACAGAGCAAACACCCGGAGGAAGTAACGCGACTCTATCCGCGACTCTTTCCGTCCTCCCTCAATAGGAGCCTGTATAGGATACGCAACCGAGTTATCGGACCCCGGAAGGCTGAAAAGGAACGAACTCCGTATCCCCCAGCGCACTAAGGCTTCTCAGTGCTCCGTGCTGAAAGCCTGTAAAAATAACAGATCCTGCCCACCCATCTAAAGATCTATCCCTTATAAACTTAACCCATCGTACTTCGGAGGAATAAAAACCACCCGACACTTGCTACACAAATTTCCCCCTAGAGGACGATACCTTTTCTGCAGTACTGTACCCACAGACGTAACATTCGTCTGACAGTCAAGAAACCGCAGTCCGCATCACACCGTAAACTGCTAGCTAGAGATAATTAGACCAAATGGAGAGATATGCAAGGTACATGAAACATGAAAGAAGGCAGTGCATAGGGCAATCAGTAATATGCCAGTTGGTGTCAAGCAACGGACTCAGGATTCCAGCACAGCCCCATCTTCATTTGACAGGTTCAAACATCTATCAACGGAGTTAAGGAGGCTCCGGAGTCTTAGAGAGAGGGCAAGCATCACAGCTTATGTGTATTAAGTGCGCGATACCATCAGCATACAAGATAAATGCCTACATGTCTTGAGCCCCATGAGCCACCTCCCAAGATGCCCCCCCAACCTACTGTTGCCACAATTCGACTGAACAACATTACAACATGTTTGAATCTCACTATATCCACTCTGGAAATCCTTGCCAGCAGTCTGAAGAGCCCCCTCTTGACGGCCATGGCTAATACAATCCAGTCTCTATTGAAAAATATGCAGGTACATTGTCAGTGAATCTGCTGCAACATAAATCTCAGTCATTCATGACAGACAGTTAAACAAAATAAGAGTGAATGTAGCCAATTGATGGAGCAAACTTATGAGTTGCTCAATGCAATTCTAATTGTTCACATCAAGTCAGATACAGGAGGAGAACTGCCACCAAGTGTGTTGACTCACATTGGAAAGTTCACAGAGTATGTTGCTTGCCTTGAAAACAAAAAACTCTGTTTAGTATTGACTCCTGCTATCAGGACTCTCCACAAAATCCACACATTTGTTGAAGCTCAACAGAATGGCAGCAAGGTCAAGAAGTTTTTCCGTCAAGGCGAGATGAGCACACTGCTCAAGGATTGCAACAAGGATCTGAGATTTTTCAGGTGTGGCATTTGTTTGGTGATTCAACTACTCAATGAAGAATGTGATATGTAGGTCCCAATGGTCAATCATATGAAGGACATTACACAGATGCAAGAAGATGCAGAAAAGCGAAACACAGAAGTTGTTGCCATGATTGAAGCTCTGTCGGATATAACCAGTTCAGATAGATCATCCTTGGTAAGGAAATTCTACTCTACTGAGAGAATCAAATAATGAGTGTTGCACAGATCAATGGGCTTTATTCAGGCTCTTATAACAGGTCAGTTTCCGATGAGCTCTCCATCATATCTTTTGTATCTGACATATATTCAAGCTCCAACTCAATCTCCATGCTACCATCAGAGCCCAAGATATTCCATGGACGGGACTCAGAGCTTTCAGACATTCTTCACCTTTTCAACCAAGGAACACCCAGGATTGCAATTTTGGGTGCCGGTGGAATGGGAAAAACCAGTCTTGCAAGAGCTGTCATCCATCATACAGAAATTACTGAGAGGTATAATCAGCATCGTTTCTTTGTTGCTTGTGATCCTGCAGCAACCCAAGTGGAACTTGCTGCTCTTATAGGAGCTCAAGTTGGACTGAAGCCGGCAAAAGACCTTACAGGCCAAGTCATCCAACACCTCTCTAGCAGCGTAGACACTCTCCTGATTCTGGATAATCTTGAGACATTGTGGGAGCCAGTTGAGACCCGAAGCAAAATAGAGGAATTTCTGTCACTCCTCACAGGTGTGGATCATCTTGCATTGGTGGTAGGTCTCAAGGATTTTTCACCTCTGCTTTGAACTCATGATGGCTAGATTACAATGCGGGGAGCAGAAAGGCCTGCCAAAGTAGCATGGACTCATCCATTTTTGCCAACTCTCAAGCCCTTGGAACAGGATGCAGCACGACAAACATTTATAGATATTGCAGACAGCACACATGATCCAAAAGAGGTTGACAAGGTCCTCTCTCTGACTGACAATATGCCTCTTGCAGTCAGTCTCATAGCTCATTTGGTTGACTCTGAGGGCTGCTCTCATGTATTATCCAACTGGGTGGAGGAGAAAACATCTTTGATCTCAGATGGATATGACAGAACATCCAACTTGGACTTGTCAATTTCACTGTCCTTGTCAAGTCCTAGACTCAATCCCCATTCAAAAAATCTTCTGAGCCTCCTGTCAATGCTCCCTGATGGTCTTTCCGATGTTGAGCTGGTGCAGAGCAAGTTCCCAATTGACAATATCCAGGGTTGCAAAGCAGCATTGATTCGTACTGCCTTGGCCTACAGTGATGGACACAAGCGGCTGAAAGCATTGGTACCCATCAGAGAGTATATGCAGAAACATCAGCCACCTGGAGATCACCTCATTCAGCCTCTTCTCAAACATTTCCAGGAATTACTCGAGTTTTACATGAAATACCGAGGAAATGAATCAAGTTCTAGCACAGTTGCTCGAGTATTATCAAACTACTCAAACATACAAAATGTCCTTCAGAATGGGTTGCAACAGGGTCATCCAGACCTAGTGAACAGTATTTACTGCACATGCTATCTGAATACTTTTAGTCATCGCATTGGGCAAGGACCTACTTCTCTCCTTCAACAGATTCAGAACATCCTTCCACACCCATGTGACCATCATCTCGAAGCTTACTTTATTACTGAGTGCTTTGATTCATGGCATTTGAATATTTTAAATGAACATACTTTGGTGTCTAAAACTCTGGAAAGCCTCAAGGAGTTTGATGATCCAGATCTTAAATGTATGCTCTCTGATCAGTGCTGGGCTATTGATACTGACCTGACTTGACACAGGCAAACTCTATAATGTCTTGGCAAACTGTTATCGAATTAAGGGTGATATATCCTCTGCCAAAAAATCTGGTGAAACTGCTATATCTTTAGCACTTTCAACTGGGAACACCAAATGGCATTCACAAGGATTGCGCAACCTTGCATGGCTTGAATGGAAAATTGGTGATTACTCTGCAGCTCAAGTGCATGCAAAGGAGGCCCAGAGACTAGCCATAATTTCTGCAGATTTATTCAGAGAAGCATGGGCACTTGATATTGAGGCTATTTGCTGCAATACATTGGGAAACTACACAAAAGCCATGTTTCTCTGTATTAGGGCAAGAGACCTCTTAGGTCTTTGTGGCATGTCTGGTGGAAACTTAGACCATAGCATCATGGCCGCTCAGGCAGAAATGCACAGGCACAAATCAGAATATGTTGAGGCTCGCAGTATCCATATTAGGATTCTTGAAGAAGCCTCTATACAAGATCCCTACAATTATGGTTTTGCTTTATTTAATGTCGCTGAAATTGATGTGTCGATTGGTGCTCCAAAGGATAATGTGCAAAGGAATTGTGACACAGCCAGAAGATTATTAAACACTGTGGGCGATGTTGAGGGAGTGACACTGTGTGATATTCTTCTTGCAGATCTCTACCTGATGGAGGGAAATTCATTGGCAGCACAGACAACTTTTAAAAGGTGCCTGAGAGTAGCTCTTCACTCCCAAATCCAAGCTTATTGTCTAGAACGGCTTGGTGATACCAGTCGCTGGGGTTGTTTGTATGGGATGTCGAGCTGGACAACTGTTTTTCTTGTTCATTCCCTCAAAAGGACAGAGAATCTTGGAATCTACAAAGCTTTTCAATTCCTTGGAGATGTCTTCCTTTCCCAGAACGATGAGCATACAGCCACCAATTTGTTCACAGTTGCTCTAGAGGGATTTACTCAGATGGATGTCCATCGCAGCAGAGCTGAATGCATGCTCCGATTCGGAGATATTTCTATGGGACACGGTGACCTGCTCAAGGCAGTGGAGTTTTGGGAGAGAGCGAGACCCCTGCTTGAACATTCCTCGCAGACCAAACAGGTTCATGGTATTGATGAGCGACTTGCTGCTATCAGGGAAGATGTCCTGGAGCAACACAGGAAAAACTTGGCTCATCTGGCAGAGCTCAGTGCACCAGCTGGGACTATCAAGGAACTGGAGGAGGATCTATCTGATGTCAAAGACCTGGATCAGATGGACATGGGTGAAGTGAAAGAGCTTGGTTTGGTTGCAACCTGAGGCTTGCAGGAATTGTGTACCTTTTGTTGATGATTTTCTATGTTGTTATTTATGGTTACTGATTCGCTACATGGTTCGGTTTGAAATGAATGAGAATATTTATTTGGGTGTAATGTCATCTTAGGAAAATAATGTTCAGTATTTAGGCAAAAACACAGAAGGTAGAGTCGAGATTGATCTAATTTTTTTTCCACAATACCACAAAAAAAATTCCCTGCCTTGTAGGCCCCACTGTAGTCTAAATCCCAAAGATCGACTAGTGTATGATACATCCGTTGGTTTAAGGAGCTAAACCAGTATTCGTGTTTCTGGTCAGTCATCCTCTCGGACGGACTCGCTATGGTCCTTCGTGGGTTAAGCCTATGGATAACCATTCGGGACTCATGTTATCCCTTAGATGCGCATAGAACATAGTAAAATCGCAAAATTGCGCCTATTTCACTAGTGTTCCATTTTCCGGCTTATCAACGGTAGTGACTATTGTTGGGTGTCGCCAGAAGACAAGGAACACATACCCCTTGGCCATGCACATTTCACCATGTGGTCGGCCGCATCGGTACATATTCAATCTCTCAGAATTTGCAAGGGCTGATGTCGGGTTGTGAACCAGGTCAAAGGTGACTGTGACGACGACACCCCACCTAATCGCAAAATCTTCGAGACCAAGAGCAACCGACAACTCCCACCCCTTTCCCTTCTCCAGCGCCATGCCGCCGCCAATCAGCCCGTCGCTCCGCCTGCCCCCGTGATCAATAACATTTTCCCCGAAGCACTGATTCAACGCCTCTTGAACCCCACTGCCCCTGAAGTTCCAGCGGCTCTCACTCGTGCTCCCAACCCCCCTCCCCCCATAATGAACCCATGCTGCTCCCTCCAAACACGAACGTCGGTGCCAGCATCACTATTCAAGCCTTTTGCGATGTCTATGATCTTGATATGTCGATCCGCGACAAGCTCCACGTGCATGGATTCAAAAATGCGGATGTATTTTATCTTGTGAAGCTTTCTGATCTGAGAGGAATGGAGTTCAAATTTGGGGAAATAGCGGAGCTCCAAAATGCCGTCCGTCAGTGGGCGGTTGCATTATAGCTCTAAAGTATCGTGTTTTTTTTTTGTTGACTTCGAAAATTCGCATTACACTAGAAATACAATGACTCGCATGTAACTCTGACTCTAGAAATAACCAGCATGCATAAAATAGCCTTGCGAATCTTCCGGCGTGATTATCTCCATCGCGATTTTCATATCAAAGATTAGCGACGCTCCGGTGGAGGCAGAAAATATATCGGAATGACGGCGAATGAACGCCTTGATCTTGGAGAACACTTCTTCAATCGGATTGAAATCTGGAGAATACGGCGGCAGGTATTCGATTCGGATACCTGGCAACAAGTTAGTGAACAGTTTGCGAGCAAATCAATCACACGCACGGAAACGTTCGGCAAGCTCCAATATTTCCTCACCGTGATGAATTCGCGCATTGTCCATCACAAGGACAGACAACGGACCCGGGAACGGTGTTGTGAGAGGCATCTGTAAAAAGTGAGAGACAAAACAAATGCAGGGAAAAAAGGACTGACGACCTCATGCTCTATGAATTCAAGATAATCTACCCACTTCATTGATCCCTCAACAACTTTGTTGGCCATCATACCGTCGACCGTCAACAGCCCAGTCCCCGTGAAACGGGTTCCACAGACAAGTTTCTCCCTTTTCCGTGCTCGCCTCCCCTTCTTGGCTCTGCCATAGTTTCGGCTGTAGGTTCGATCATTCTTCGATGTCTCGTCGAGAAAGCCGAGGTAATGTGCAGGGTATTCGGTCATGCGACGGACAAAATCCATGCGGACTTTCTCGTTTCGTTCGGCAGCAATCTTCTTGAGCTTCTTTCGGGAGACGCCGAGACGTTGCAGTTCACGGAAGATGGTGGTGAAGTGAACAGATATGTAGTGATTCGTCTTTAAGAGGTTCAAGAGCTCGTTGAGAAACCAATCGGGTCCAAGATTGACGAGACGCAAAATGTAATCGATATCATCTCGATGGAGAAGGCGGCGGCGGCCCGATTGACCACTCTTAGGTTTTTCTACCCATCCAGTCTCCCTCCACAGCTTCCGAGTCCGCCAGAAAGTCGATTCGGAAAATCCCACTATCTCAAGAATGTCGGAGAGCGGCAGGATATCACGTTCGAAGAGGTTCATGGCGGCCAGGTTGACCTGCCAGTGTATGGTGTGGCCAGGCATGATTGGCAAGAGTGATATAGGTACAACAAATTGTGAGTTGAGCGCGAGTAAGAGTAGGGCAAGACGAAGAAGCGAAGAGGATCCGCGCGCTGTTTGCGTGTATGTTGCAGTACCGTCCGAGTCCCCGGGAATCAGCGGATCATCGAGACAACGGTTTTCGACCCTCCAAGCTCGGCTATGCATACATAGACATATAAAAATGAGTTCTACATGTGCAAAAATCTCGGAAATCAGATCAGAGGGAGCAAAATGAGGCTACAGAGGCGAGAGATCAAAAGTTTGTTCTTGTTTTATTATTATTGGCGACTGTCATCAATTGTGCAAACAGCTGTAAGACGCATCTCCAAAAGACGAGAGAGATTGAAGCATACAGAAATTTCGTGAGAGCTTGAGTACTGATCCAATAATTATTCCACTCAAGGCATTTCCGGCGGCTCTGAGCGACCCTAACACCAACCCGTTTTTTTCTGTGGAAAATTCGACTACCTGGATTGCATCACTTAGCTCTATCTCCTGCAAGATGACGCACTGTAGATTCAAGTCTCGTCAAGCACTCGGGGGAGGACATGTAGTCATTCCGAATACAGAATGTGTAGTTTTACCATGTATCTATTTGTTTTGTGGTCCCGCGGTTGGAGACCCAGGAGAATGGCGATATATATGGAATAGTTTGGGCCTCAAATCATGGTCTGAGAAGAAGTCAGACATGAACTTCAGATGAACTCGTCGCATCAAGTAATTGTGCAACACATAGTTTTAAGTAGCTGATAATAAATTAACAAACTCTCCACCGACGGAAGGAAGGCGCAAGAAAGGATTATGAGTACTACTGAACCGTGGGAATTACTTTGTGATTAACTGTTCTTCAAGCAAATGGCTCTTCTGCTGTACTATTTCTCCATAATATAATATTTTTGCTCTTTCCCTCCTCCTCTACCCCTCCTCTTTATTTAACTGCTTCTAGCCCTGTGTTTTTTCACTGCATGTTCAACTTTCGTCCCCGTTTGTACCAGGGATTTATTGCCATTTTAATGCTTACAAAATCTGGCAAGTGCACTGGCTCTGTAACCAACGTAGACCAAATGTTTAAGAGCTTTCCTTCCAACAGAGATGAGACTGTTCTGCTGTCCTGTTGATAGTGTACGGAGGGGGCGGTGCTAATTTCAGCATCCTTGCGGCCACATAAAAGCGAGGTATGAACTCAAATTTTGTTGTAGCGTCTGTTTATAAGATACTAGGGGCAACATACCACCAGAGGATTCTCATGCATAAATAGGGCCAATCCTCCATCCTTTCTGGTCCCAGTCCTATTCTTTGATCGGATTTAGTAGGACTGGGCATCAATGATAGGACTGGGCGAGTCCCAGTCCTATTCATCTCGTCGATACTCCGATCTCTCTCTCCAGCCACTCTAGCCCCCGCAGCCCGAGGCCCACGCCCAAGCCCCCGTCAGCTTCCAGCCTCGTCGTGTGGTCCGCACTCCCCACTGTAATCTGCACATTCCGCAGTGCGCACTTGCTCGTGTACCCCATGCTCGCACTTCAGGTGTTCATGCTCCGATACATGATCCGCTCTTCACGGCGTGCGGATACCCAGGCTCTTGCATCGCGCTCTCGATCTCGCACCTCTCGCTCCGTATGCGGTCCGCACTGTCCTCGCCTCAGCCCCTCCTGGCTTGATCTCTATCTTGTACCTTCTACTTCTCGCTCCTTGCGTGCACCATCCGCTCCCTCGCCGCTGCTCATGCTGGTTTCCTTTTGTTAGCTTACATTTCCGTTTAGGACATGCTTATTCCTTATCTCACGTATCCGCTCCATCCGATCTACCTCCATTCCGGATCCATCGCTATTCATTCCTGTTCTTTCCCTCCTTACGCTCGATGCTTTTACATCCTCCGCGCGATGTTCTCAGCCATCGGAGTCGGTCCCCTCCCGACTTGGCTCTGTCTCCTCTACTCCTCTACGCTTCCTCAATGGATTTGAAACTCGGAATATGAATTGGACCAGGAGGATCACGGAGCACATGGGGCAGGCGGCGCTCGCAGCACCCGTGGCTTGGGGTCATGAACGAGGATGATCCGTTGTCGTCCGGATGCACCCACCGTCCGCAGCTCGCTTCCCGTCGTGACTCCCCCGCGCGAGTGAGATAGCCTTTTCTTGCAGTCGAAAGACTTTGTCTTTCCTGCGCCTCCCATTAGTTCTTTCTAGCCCCACTTCTAGTTGTAATTATAATTCTAATAAATCTACAGGGAACGAGTTTGGACGTGAAGGGGACCGTACGCGTGCCCGTCCTGATCCGTGGTGACTGGTATTTTATTGTGGCGATTTCCGCCAGTGCTCCCGAAATCGATATCGTAAGTCTTATCAGCTTCACATACACCATCTGCGATCTGTCTTTCCACCACGCCCCGCTCCCAACAAATAGGGCGTGATCAGGCGGTAGTCAGGCGGTAGCTCGACGGTGGACTCCGTTGGTGATCCGAGTCCGAACGGCGTGTATACTCCGGGCCGCATTTTATACTTGGAATGATCCCGTTCGATTAGGGCTAGTTCAATACCTTCCAAGAATCAATTATTTTTGTTTGTTCACAAGAGACCTTATTGGTTTTCTCTCCGTACTTTACCATGACCTCGTCCTCCCTGATCAAACACTCAATTTAAATTCGGCTGACCACCTGCGTTCTTGATGCACCTTGAGCTGTTCTGGGGCAAGCTGCGAGTAATCCCCCATGATCTGCACATACAAGGAGTGCACCCAATCATCGCGATTGGATCCATCTTCAATTGGAACCCACCAAATTCCAAGCAAGTGCGGCATTCGCTTACAGTCAATGGCAGTACTGAAGGCGCTGATTTTGGATGATTGGGTGTTGATTTATTGTCCATGGCACCAGAAGCCTCCGCACAAAACATGCAAATAGAGTGGAATTACGGGGAGAGTCTAATTAATTGACAGCAGGATATTGTATTAGGTCCATTCCTCAAACGGAAAGTGTGTGGGCAATGGCCGACAACGACGGTGCGAAGAAGTACTCCCCGCCCCTCGAGATCACGAAATCTGCATGATACTGAGTAAGATCTTAGCACCAGGAATTGAAGGGAATGGGCTCGCCAGTGCTGAGCGTGAAGTTGCGCCCCGGGTCAGTGGGATCGAGACCATTCACGGGACGTTCTGCACCTCCGGCAGCCCCTGCAACGATATGCTGTGAGTGCGGTTCAAAGTCTCACCCCAGGGATTGGCATTACCGATGATAGGGTCAAAGCCGACACCGTCCTTCACGAATCTATCGGACATGACATTGAGTGACTCGATAATATATAGGAGGCAAAGAGTGCTATACCTCGGATTATTGGCCCACATCTCCTGAAGGAATTGAAAACCATTCGAGATGTTGGACTGGTATGCCACTAGAGTAGATCACAGCATGAGAGTTGATTAAGGCGACATATACACTGAAGCTGAGCCCACCGAAAGCCAGGCCACGTTCAATTTTAGTCGTATTTGAGGAGGTCTCATCCGGGGTGACTATTGAATGGCAACTTATTAGCTCGAAGTTCCTTGTATTCACATGGAAAACTCACCTTCAGGTCCATATGGGATGCCTGCGCGAACTATATGATGGTAGAGTTCTCCGGCAACTTCAGGTCGGCACGCGGGCGTGTCTTCCGGATGTGGGCAGAGAGCGGACATCTACATGAAGCAGGCTCAGTGTCATGCACCTCAATCCTGGAATTAGCGCAGTCGGACTTACTTCGATTGGTCCGTCAGATTCGATTTGCGCTGTCCTGGTTCCGCAAAAGTAAAGTCATTATTACGGCTATCATTCCTTCCGAGTGCCGGGTCGTCGAACATGGGACTCAGGAAGACCGGTGCGCCCTGTAGACAGAAACAAAAAAAAAAAATTAAGGGGCATATGTAATATGGAAAATTGCCGGCAACTGACGCTTTTCCAGCGGCCAATCATGCGGGCTCCCAGGAGATCCGAGCCCTGCTCCGGTGTCAACCCCGGCTCAACAATGGGATTGTCTGCCAAGAACTTGTTGAACTCTGGAACAAGCTGCTTGAGCTGGCGGAATACAAGGAAGAGCCGTCCTTGGCCCAAGCCGGACGAGTGGCATTATCACCAGGCTGCCCAACGATAATCTCTCCGGCAGGGACGACCGCTTGCCCTGGTTTCGCGCCGGGCAATGCATTGATAGTCGGGTTCGAGATACCGTCCAGGAAGCCAAAATCTGCAGCGTTTATGGTTAGAGCGTGATAGAAGTGACTATGCAGACAATTACTCACGTTCGTGGCCCTTGTTTGGGGGCGCGCGCATCGCGCCGCGGAGTGAGTATTTTTCTGTGATGGTATTTCCAACTTGGATTGCAAGCTGGCCAGCGTGCGATTGATGCTATGTTCCGTGTCGGACCCAAAGAGGATAACACCGTGGATGCTCGTGCCGACGAATTGCGGGACCCAGTTCGTCGTTCCCGGGTCGCGAGACTCTTGGCGTCGTTCACCTGGCCAGCCGCAAACGGAGGATCATTGAGGTTGTTGGCTTCGCCGGTGACGTTCAGGGCAACAAGCCCGGTATGCGAGAACGCGATGTTTACCAAGGTCGAAGGGGCAGCGGTGACGTTGTTCAGGATCTGCGTTGTGCTTGTCACAAGTGGCAGGATGTCGCGCTTTAGTTTCGCCTTGAAGGCCTCGGTATTGGAGATGCTGAAGAAAAAGAACAGCTCAACGGGCTTGCGCATCCCAATCCTGAAAGGTGCAGTCAGCCCGGCATATGGAGCGAGCGTGGGGAGAGTGACACACAGTATGTCACCTTGAATATTAGTCAGGTTCAAACCGGTAGCAACTGATTTGATCTGCGCCTCCCCGGCGCTGGGCAGCGGAGGAAATCCAGGAGGGTCTGTTCAATCTCGTTGAGTCTGCGAACATATTGAGCGCAAACGGGACAAAGAATTACTGAATAATATAGATGTTGCCCTCTTTGCGTGTGAGGAATCATGGATGCCAGTCGCAGATACAGCCAGTCCTAACGAAATGAATGTAGCGAGGGTATGGAGTTTCATGGCGGGAATGGGGATTGCGAGTGCGCATCCTGGTCTTTATAGCTCTTGGGACATCGGGAAAACCCGCTGAAACGGGTGTGAGAATGCAATGCAGAGACGAAAACAGCTGGTAAGCACCAAGAGAGTTGATACATTCGGACTTGTATCTTTTGGTCAAGGTCCGTGAGCTGCAACAGCACATAAATCGAGGCCGCGATAGATTTATATCTTGCCCACGCATCAGGGAACGGGACCAAGAAATGGACGGGATTTTATATGCGTATTGCATGAATGCGGGATAACATGCCAATTGAGATGCGGGAAATAAAATGTGCACAGCTCCTAGGGTGACTTTCAGACACGTCCGAAGTCGTCGGAGTCACAAATACGATGATTTGCGGCTCTGATCTGCCCAGCAAATACCTATGCAGTGTTCCCAGCTATAAAACTCGGCGAAGGTGAATAGAGGGAGACCACGGAAAGCAAACACTCAGCATGATCAGGAGGAAACACGAAGTGTTGTTGAGCCAATGCAGCCGATTCATGGAAGACCGTCGGTTTAGGGTCCCCGGGACCGGTGATCTTGTCCACTAGAGAGAATCGTTCAAAAATAACCTGGCCGAGAGCGGGACTTGCTGACTTGGAGTGAACTCCAACGAGGCCGTGCATCGCGGAACGCAATAAAAAGCTAACAGCAGGTGTGGCTGAAACACAACACTCGGGACTCGACGTCATAGATACAATTAGAGCGTGGTGATCATTGCTTTGAAGGCAGCGAGGAGAACAAGCAGGCAAATTCGAAAGCACCTTACTCTTGGGGTTTGTGGCGGTGGAGCAGCACGGGGCTGACACAGTTGTTGACCAGCATTCGCTGATGTGGCATGCTGCCCAAGAGTCGGGCGATGACAGCACAGCCAACAACCACCTTCGTGGGACATTGAGAATCCAAGAGTAATCTCATCTGCAGACCCGTTGATGGGCTATGCATAGGTGGAGCGAGAACAGGTGGTCCGAAAGTCAGCCGGAGTCATCCCAATGCCATTTTAGCCTACTGAAACGCGCGAACAAAACAAGTTTAAGATATGAACACACCGGTGCGGGGTTAGAGTCACAATATCCGCGGGTTCAGGACGTAGAATGGAGAGGAGGACAACAGCAGATCCTCTCTAAAGGGAGAGAATGAAGTGAATTATCCGCGTTCAAAACGAATATTGCGAAGAGGCCGGTCAAGATACTCTTAGTTTCATAAGGCAGATAATGAGAGGTTCGCGTGGATTGGTTCCAGCGTTGAGCGAGCTGCGATGGCGGGAGAGAAGGCGCAAAGACGTGATGATCGCTGACTCATCAAGTCCGGCCGGCACCCTAGTGATCCGGCATCCTTGCTTCTTCCTCTCATGGTCATTTTCGATTTTCTTCCCGCAGAACGTACCCGCCGACCTGAACGCCCGGATTCACTTCCAAATCCATGACCAAAGCTTGAAAGGGCCAGTCCACTGTGAGGTCTTGGCGGAAAGAGGCGTGAGTTGGCTGCGATCCCCGTGGTCGGTTAGCAGATGCGGATGCGGAGGTCGGGTAACGGGTGCATATTCATTCGAAGTTGTCTGCGCTTCAAGTGTACACCCGTCCCAACTAACAGACTGGACTATTTGTGCTACAGGCCCACATGCCGCTCCGAGTCGCCTTGCTGCACGGCTCACATATCCTCGCCTCAACTCCGTGGCGATGGCGTCTGCTTTTCGCTAGAACCACACCCTTTCTATTTCCACCGCCCTCGCCTTGTTCTTGGTCAGACTCCTCTTGTTCTGGATGGATTTCGATCGCCAATCCGCCGTCGCTCATCGGCCGCTTCCCTGCTTCCTTGCTCTTGCTCTTGTTCTTTCCAAGCCAAGGCCCGACGCCGCCAACACCCGATGCCCGACACTGCGTGCACCCATTCTCCCTAGCAATTGGATGTTCCGATCGACTGACCTGGTGCGCTGCGCTCCATGCGGCCTCAATCAATCTGCATCTCGATCTCGCCACTTGCACGGTACACATCGCGCCTACCGGCTGCTCCCACCTCTGCTGCGCCCCTCCCCAGGATCGAGCCGATCGCGATCTGGTGCAGCTAGCTCTCTAGTACCTCTGCTTCCTGTGTGGTACTAGGCCGCTCGCCATCCCCCTCCCTTGGGCTCCTGTGGCTCAGCTCTTTTGCTTTCGTTTCGCGCAACGTATCCATGATCGAATTTCACATGTATCTTATATACATGGCATTCTATCCCGTCTCGAAGCCTATATCTATATCGGTTCGATTCATTCTTGGCTTCGATTCTCCGCGTTTCGAAGTCTCTCTCTTCTAGCTTGGGACTGGTCATAGGGAGCACTCTTACCCTCACAACGAGCGAGCATATTAGAAGCGAGATGGTCTTCTTTCTCTGTTCTCTTTCGCTCCTCTGCGGCGTTTTAACCTGTGATAGAGCAGATCGGCGCTCCTCTTCGTCCACCTCATCGGTTCTACTTTCTCAGCTTTCACTTGTCCATCCATGAGTCCTCATTTCGATATTATGCTGGCGGCCACCCACCCTCTGCCCCTCTGCCTTTGTTGCTTGTCTGGCTCATCTGGTAGCTTTGAACTCACATACCCCACGAACTTCAGACGTTCTTTTGCCGTCCATCTAAACCTCGGACCAAATCTGGGCTGCCATGCGCACGGTCCTCTCTCTCTCTCATCTCATCTCGTGGGCTAAAAACCCGGTGTCTTCGATGCTACCTGTGGTGTCCGCGCTCTCTCTCGTAGAGTTCAATGCTCTCAGATCCCATCAGCCTCATCCGAATACTTGTACCCCCCCCCCCCCCGAATGTACCAATTGATACCTTGCTCTGGACGTAGATGACCCTCTCAGTGAAACTCTGTTCCGCTACAACGCGCGCATCTCCAATCAGAGCAGCCGGTAAAACGCAAATGTGAATCGAGACAATGATGCATGGACCTAATTTCAATCAAGATACGCATGGATCCAATTCAAAGCAACAGAGGCATGGACCAAATGTAAATACAAAGATCGATGTATGTACGGAACCCCGAGTGTAACGGGCGGAGGCTCACCGATTGAATTTGTACACTGGTAAAAGATTCAACACATACACATGGAGGCCAGCTGCGATCCATTTCCATTTTGCTCCCAGGCCTGTAAATTTGGATGGGACGGCTCTATGGCTAGAAGGCTACGGTGGTTGTGTTCCGGGCGCTCGGTGAGTAGCAGGGGAGGAAAAAAATTAAACACTGCAGTGCGTGGCAAGGACCGGCTCCCGAATCCAATCATAAGGACCTGCTCCCGATTTGAATAGGTGTCATGCTGAATTGGTGTGCTGGTCTTTATATCCCCCCTGTTTGCGGTGAGATAGACGAGTCACAAAGCACGGAGGGAGATCTGTGGAACGATATACCCGCGATTTTGGCGTGAATTCAATCAGGCGTCGAATATGAAGCCTGAGGGTTGAACATAACTGGGGAGGAATATTGAATCTGGATACATCTGAACAAGACGTGCCTTCGCTTCGCTCCGGCGTAAGTGCAGAGGCTAGCGATTATCATGTACACTACAGTTGCGGCAAAAAAAACTTGTCCAAAAGCCGTTTTGGCTCATTTCTTGACCAAATCACGTCAAATAAAATCCTGCCATGAAGTTCTAGTGTTTTCATGAGCTTTCACATAGTATCTCACCTCTGTAGCTGACCCTGAATAAAATAAATAAGGGCTTTCTGAAAAATCGACTTTGCAGAATCATCATGTATGCAGAAAAGGTGCATACAGCATGAAAGTACTTGTAAAGGCAAGCATATTGGTACTTTAGTTCATGTGGATTGATGGGGATTTGGGCTCAGAGTGTGCAGTGCAAATTGGTGACTTTGGCCCAAATCCTCATCAATCCACATGAACTAAAGTACAAGTATGCTTGCCTTTACTAGTACTTTCATGCTGTATACACCTTTTCTGCATACATGATGATTCTGCAAAGTCGATTTTTCAGAAAGCCCTTATTTATTTTATTCAGGGTCAACTACAGAGGTGGGATATCATGTGAAAGCTCATGAAAACACTAGAACCTCATGGTAGGATTTTATTTGACGTGATTTGGTCAAGAAATGAGCCAAAATGGCTCTTGGACAAGTTTTTTTGCCACAACTGTAGCTGACCAAAATGATTGACCAATCAGTTTTTGGACCATATCTCGGCATTGAGATTTCTGGGTCAACCAAAATGTAGGATCATGGAGAAGGATCCTAAGGACCGTTCTGTACTACTAAAATATATTGATGTGCCATCATTCGGGTGGGCATTTTGCAGGCCACATATCTCATGATCCCCTGTGTATTTTCGCACAATTCAAAATGTGGGATGGTAGAGAACCTCCTGAACTAAAATATGACACCTTTGGCTCGTGCTCAAAAAATTCGTAGCTCGAGTTGAAGAAAATCAGTTTTCCGGTTTTTTCCGTATTCGGCCCTCAGTGATGGTGCATCAATATATTTTAGTAGTACAGAACGGTCCATAGGATCTTTCTCCATGATCCTCCGAATGCGAACACAATTACAAGCATGAGAATTTCTTCGCTCGACAAACCCTCCTCCTTGGTCTCAAGCGGCATTTTGACAAGACAGTCCGAAACATCCTCCTTCATATCTAGCCGTCTCTGCATCTCGTCAGTCATATCGCCGTACACATGATTCATGTCTCAGTTTAGGTTGAGTGCACGAATGCGCGTGTGTGTTGGAAATACGTGGACTTTAGGGCCATTGCTGCGCATGACAATACGAGTTCGGCGCTGCGCGGGAAGGTTTTTATGTTATGAGTGTACAGTATACACTGACTCGGCAAAAGTATTGGATCACGTGAAACTGGAGAAAGATGGTCTTCATGCTCAACTCTGGGCACTTTTGGATTGGGTCTCCCATAGTCAAAGGATGGTCCATGGAATGTAGTATACACATATATAATATTGGACATGTACAGTAGGAACCTGGAGCTATAGGTAGAATTCGGTCGTCAGAGGTGATCCAATTATTATGCTGTTTTTGAGTGGTAAACGAAGTTCTCGTCAGAAAAAGGGTGAAATGGCCAGAAAAAATATGGAAAAATTACCAGGTGTTAATAATCGGTCGCCCCACCCTTGGCCTTCAACAAATCGCGCACTCACTTCGGCATGCTGCTGTATAATTTGTCAATCACCTCTTGATCTATGCTCTCCCACTCCTCCTTCAATGCAAGCCAAAGCTCCTCCCGGTTCTTCGGCAATGGGTCCCTAGTGCGCACCATACGGTCCAGGTGATCCCATAGATTCTCAATGATGTTCATATCCGGTGAATTCGGGCACCAGGGAAGGATATCAAAACCTTCGAGATCAAACCACCCCTTGGCGTGCTTGGATGTATGCTTCGGATCATCGTCCTGCTGGAAATAAATGGTCGATCGGTCCAAATCATGTTTGTCGAGAGTGCCGAGGAGGGATTTGGTAAGGATATCCGTGTAAACGAAGCGGTCCATGATGCCGTCGATGTGATGCAGTTCCCCGACGCCATGTCGGGTGACACAGCCCCAGACCATGATGCTCCCACCACCGTGCTTCAATTTCTTTTTGGTGTATTTGGAGTCGTTGGGTTCCCCTGGCATCCTCCAGCACCACTCCCTGCCATCGGAACCAAAAATGTTGAATTTGGACTCATCTGAAAAGATGACCGCCTCCCAATTCTCCACCTCCCAGTAACAATGACGCTCTGCCTAGTCAAGTCGCTTCCTCCGTTGGGCTGCGGTAAGCAGAGGCTTCGATCGACGCACGTAGGCCTTAAGACCACGTTTTTTGAGCGCCCTGCGGACTGTATCGACGTGGAGATGGGGAAAGAACTTCCGTTTCAGGTCTGATGCATTCTTGGCTCGACCAGAAGAGAGCATTCGAAGGGCTTTACGCATATCACTCTCGCCCAATTTGGTTGGCCGACCCGTCTTTGGTGCCTTTGAGTCGAATTCGTGGGTTGGACCATAACGCGCATTGATCCTGGACACGGTGGAGGGCGCAACATTCTCTTTTTCAGCCACCTCCCTATTTGACTGCTGTGCCTCCTTCAATGCCACTATGGCGGCCTTCTGAGTAGCAGATGTGTCGCACATGACGTAGAGGGCGATGTGTGTGCAGTTAGAATGTCGTCGGCCGCGTCGTTGTGGTGGTTCGAGATGAAAAACGTGATGCCTTCCAAATGCGGCAAAAGAATTGGATCACATGTGCGCGAAGATTATGTCATTTCCAGGCAACACCCGCGCGTTCGACCATGACTTCACACAGGTAAATAAGACACCTCTAGGTGTCCCTAATGCAGTACAGAAAGCATTAAATATGTGTGTTTTGTAGGCTCAGCAGGGCTGTAAAATTTTGAAAACAGGTGATCCAATACTTTTGCCGAGTCAGTGTATCTAAGGCCATACATAACCAAACAAAGTGCCATTCAGTGGAGAGGAGGAGGCTATATTATACTGATGCGATCCCACAATCGGAACTGCCAGTTTACTATGTATGACATTCCTGGCCTGGCTCGGACCAGAGCAGGCAGGCTGCCGGCTATAACCTCATGGGTGGCTCATCACAATTCCTCAGAGTGAGCCTTAACTCCCAGGCAACCAGAATTCATTTGACCACTTTCTCAACTCGAGTTGGTTGTCTCGGAGGGTGAAGGGCTGGCTGATTGCAGCGTCAGCTTTTATGTTGGGAAAATTAATGGCGTCTGCTTACGATAGTCTAACCCTAACTCAACAGTCCCTCTGGGCACGCATGCTGAACTAACTACAGAAATAGAAAAGAACAAGAGAAAGGGATAAAAAAGAAAAGGACAATTGAAAGGCCGGCTCAAAGCTTTAATTCAATTGTTTCTTGGCGGGGGGGGGGCGATATAAGGCTGGATTAATTACCGCCATGGGCTCACTGTAGAAGACCTCGAAGAGATCGTAGGCAAGCTTCCCCAGGAGCCCAATATTTTTTCCATTTACAAGGAGGTCCTTAAAGACCAGTCATCAGGTCGGGGGAGCGCTCGTATCCCATTCAAGCAATTAATTTCATCGTGTTCAGATAAAGCCTCGTCTATGGACACCCGCGAGTTGGCAGTCTTCGTCGCCAAGCTTGCCGAGGAGACTTAGCGGTATGGAGGTGAACTACACGTTTTTCGTCCACTCTCGTACGCTTACTCTTGTCCTAGAAATGGCCAAGAACATGAAGCGTGTCGCCTTGTTTGACCAGGAGCTGACCGTCGAGGAACGTAATCTCATCTCCGTTTCGTACAAAACCGTCATTGGTGTCCGCCGCGCGTTGTGGAAAAACTACTGTACTATTAAAATCAATTCGTCAGTCACGCGTCACGGGGGTGCTTGACGTGACGAATTTTGCAACCTTGTCACGCGTCACGGAGGCTCTTGACGAATATACTTTTCGTCACGGTAGGTGGAAAATTTCCGCTCAGGGGGGCTTGGAGCAATTTTCCTCAACTGTAGGCACTTCCCACTTAATTTATTGCCTATCTTCAAGGTTTTTGGCTTCAAATCGTGGTTCAGAGCAAGTTTAACTTGAGTTTAACAGCAGAAATTCCATTTTTCCACATCACTCAAACTTATGTTGAAATAAATTGCTCAGGTCATTCCTAAATTATTCCATTGAGTCACTGTGCATTCACCACAACTCCTGGAATATTTTTACGGGTTGACGAAATTTTGGGGGATGTCACGCAGCTCGAGCTGCCTTGACGAATTGACGAATTAGAACTTTGGGTCACGCGTCACACCCCTTGACGAATTGATTTTAATAGTACAGTATCCTCCATTGAGCTGGAGGAGTCGAAGAACAAACGACGGCGCTCCTTGATCGAAGGCCACCGGAAGAAGATCGAGAAGGAGATTTCCAATATCTACGAGGACATCCTCGAGGTGCTCAACAAGCACCTTATTTCTTCCGCCACTTCTGCAGCGTCCAAGTTCTCCTCCCATCAGATGTAAGCCCCGGCTTCTTACGCTGGCGAGTACGCAAATCTGCAAAAGGACCGCCGAAAGTTTTGATGTCTTTCTATCATACAGTCAACTCTATCTTAACCCATCATTGTGATAACCCACACTCTGCACTTTCCCATACAATTTTGCTGAAACTGAGGTGGTTTACAATTAAATCCCATAACTCTCTGGTACTCAATGATCCATACTTTTTTGGCAGCAAAAACTCATACTTTCGTGATATTTTTGGGTCAAATCAGTGATATTTCGACTAGAATCAACCTCATCAACCACCATTCCAGAAGGAGACAGCTTTGGGACACAACACAATCCATAGAAAAGGACACAAACAGGGTCCAAGTAGTTCCCATATCATTATACCACATGTTGTTTTGATATTACTTGGATATTACTGCGATTTTGCAGCTATATAGGGGCCTCGACACGATCGGCTTTTGTCGACGGTATTCCCACGCTCTCGCAGAACCCATACTCTGCATTAACCCTTACTTTCCTGCTCCACCAGGGGTCATGGGTTAACACAGATTTGACTGTATATCATACTGATCCTCCCGACTATGGCTGCGACCCCAAGAACAGTGACTAGCCCCAGGGACGCGAATTTCTGAGACACCTCCTTTCCTCTCCTTTCGTCCTCTCTCTACCCATGGCTTCTTTTGATCCACCAGTTATTCTCTCCCTGTTGGGGCTATATGTCATCTGTCTCAACACGATGAAGACTATCTCGAAGAAGAGCGTAGGAACTCTCTATTGAACTTCGACATCGAGCTATATTTCATGCAGGTCAAGAACCGCCTCAGTAGCTGGGTCAGGAACCGGCAAACCAGTCACAATATGCTCCCAAACTTGCTGCAAGTCGAATACCTGAGAGGCTGAGATGCACCTTCATGCCTGGGAGCTCGACCTTCAGCCAGTTGTGACTCATGGACGAGCTCTGCTTTGTCTCTCGTCCTCTTCACGATCACTGACAGCTCCACAGGTAAAGGGCCTCACCCGAAACCCTGTACGGAGACAGTCCCAGACTCGGCCGAAATCATTAGTCAAGGGAACAGAGGACCTCACGTAAAGCGGAATCTCAGTGGGGTTCAGCGACTGGTGATGCCCGTAAAGAAACCGAGTGAAAATAAATATACCCAGCGAAGTGAGGCAATTATACTATGGAAGTGTCCGTTACTAAATATTAACTAATGGTTTGGATCAGAAAATAAGAGTGCTATCTCAGCAGTGAAGTGCTCCGTTGTCGTTGTTCACGAACGTGTCTGAATGAACAGCTATCAATGATACGGCCTCAAACCTTCTCTTCAAGTGTCGGAAATCCCGGTGAATGGTAATGTGACTGCATGAGCGGACCGTACTGGCGGCTATATCGCATGCCGCCGCTGTGAAACAGGTATGGTCATGATCGACCGGAATTTTGGTCTTAAAACCAATTCGCCGGTATTCAAATATGGCATGGGAAATGGGCCCACCGAACAGCAATCAGACCCGTTTAAACTATAATCTTCAAACCCAAGATGATTTCATGGCGGTGAGGGCGGGAAAACTCGTGTGGGATCCGGTTCCGTATCTCCACGCGGACGGACACCTCTGGTGTGCATTGTTTGGATTGGGATACTCGTTTGTCCTACATGGTCTCATTCCTCTTCGTTGAATTTACAGCAGTATGGACTGGAATTTAATGAGAGACTCAGTCGAGAGTAAAAGGATCGACTATATTAAATATACCTAATGAGAGACTACCAGAGTCAGTAATAGTAAGAACGTAAGAACATACCTCAGTCGAGAGTAAAAGGATCGAGTGAGGTTGTTTGTACTACGACGTGTAAAGTAAACAGTCCATCGGTAAACAACCGAAATAGGAAAGCGAAGGAGATGAATCTCATCAGAATTAACATTACAGCTATTGGCAGTACCGAAGGCGCGGATCGAAAATTTCTGTTTTGGGCAGTTTTTGATCCTTTGCAAAGAGTTGTCTCTAGCTCACTCAGTTCTGCACTGTTTGACTTGAAACTGAGCTAGAACTCCCGGAATAATTCAGGCGCAATTAGTGATAGAGCTAAATCTGGAATAATAATCTATTTAGGAATGCCCCCCAAACCCAACTTCCCACGCGAGATTTTCGTCTACAGGCCTCAAATCATGTCCAATGGGTCCGGCACTTTTTAGGGAGCAGTTATTATACATTAGGAACGTTGTCATAGAGCCATAACTAATTATATTTAGGTGACAACTCGAAGAACTGGAGCCAAATATGTATTTGCTGTTCAAATTGTCTCTAAAGCACAATAGATGTCCTTTGTAACAAATATAATTAGTTATGGCTCTATGACAACGTTCCTAATGTATAATAACTGCTCCTCAAAAAGTGCCGGACCCATTGGACATGATTTGAGGCCTGTAGACGAAACTCTCGTGGGGGAAGTTGGGTTTGGGGGGCATTCCTAAATAGAGTATCATTCCAGATCTAGCTCTATCACTGATTGCGCCTGAATTATTCCGGGAGTTCTAGCTCAGTTTCAAGTCAAACGGTGCAGAACTGAGTGAGCTAGAGACAACTCTTTGCAGAGGATCAAAAACCGCCCAAAACGGAAATTTTCGATCCGCGCCTTCGGTACTGCCAATAGCTGTAATAAACTGTGTAGCCCGCTAACGCGGCAAGGCCCGCTATCTCGGGTCTCGGTTCTACTTGAAAAACGCTCAATTACTTCTAGTGCAAATAACCAAATTGTCCAGTGACATTCAACCATAAAGGTATACAACAGGGTTACATATTGCGAGTGCCGGGGATTTAGATGTTACAGGATGACATGATGAGATGGGAAGGAAAAAATGAGCGGGATATTTCCACGAGGGCCTAGAAACCGTCGAACGTGGAGAGCGGGGTTGCATTTAGACCAGTAAAAACGGACATCACCTGTTCACAAGTTAACAGTAGAAAAATCGATTTACAGCTAATTGCAGTACCGAAGGCGCGAATGAAAATTTTCCTGTTTGGGATGTTTTTCAAAGAATTCCACAGATCTCGGTCAGTTCTTCATGGATTTGGATGAAACTATGCTAGATCATTCGGGCTAATTCATTCGCAATTAGTGATAGAAAGAAACCTGTCCAAATACTTTATAGTGGCTGATCTTGGATATCAGGCTATTTGGGGGTTGGATGCCTTCTATCAACCCCAGTACATGTTCAAATGGCCTGGTTTTGTGAGACAGAAGACTTGGATGGATTATAAATGATATGATAGAGCCAATATTTCATAAAAGTCATGGTTGCATTCAATTCTCACAAGATTTCCAGATCAGAGCATATTGCCCATCGTCCAGAAAAGATTACAGGCATCATAGAGTGAATTATCTTGGATTCTGGCTCTATCACATCTTTCTAAATGTATGTTAGTTTGTTGTTGCAAAAAAAACAGCTCATTTTAACATGTTTGGACTATGCTAGACATCATTTATCACAGAAACAGTCTGAGATCACAGGTCAATCAAGGTGAAGTATTTATTGCAAGTATTTTTCTACCACTAATTGCGAATGAATTAGCCCGAATTATCTAGCATAGTTTCATCTGAATCCATGAAGTACTGACCGAGATCTGGCTTTGAAAAACATCTCAAACAGGAAAATCTTCATTCGCGCCTTTGGTACTGCAATTAGCTGTAAAGCTAAAACTTATGCAGATGTGCCAGGAAAAGCTGGAGGGAGTCATTGTCGTTGGAGGGGCATCCACGAACTCCCAAGTAATAGGACAAGTGTATGGAAGAGCCGTTAAATATAATGGCAAGGATGATCTCGACGTGGCAAAGGGAGGCCGAGAATGAGACACAAAAATGCTGCTCGCAAGTGTGAATCCTGGGGAACGGCAGTTTAAGCTGGCGAAGCTGGTGGTTTGCATTGCTATATGCGCATGGCCAGCCCCGCATTCCATCCTTCAAACGATACCCCAGAGCATTGAATATCAAATGAAAAATCCAAGAAATTATGCTCACCATGTGTCAAACCGGAAAAGCGGGATAAATCTGGAACTTGATTTAACCAAATTCCAGCTGTGGCAGTATCAATTGGGTTAATGAGACCAGCATCACGTGTGAGAACACTGCAAACAGGCCAATTTTTAATTACCGCTGAAACAGAAATGGAAAGATTATAGTTTATCGATTCACAGGCTCGCCGATGCAAGGAGAAGATAGAATGGAAGGTTGCCCAGGAACCAAATGCAACCGCTCATTTGTCGTGTTGTGAGTTCAGAGTGTGCATCCACAGGGCGGGATCGGAGAGCGAGGAGAACAGCGAGTGACCCGAGGAGGGGTGAGGGGGCCTACCTGGAATTACCAAGGGCCGAGGAAGGCAGAAGTGGCGCACTCAGGCATAAAAAAAGTCAGTCATAAACGAGTAACAATTAAAAGAGACCATTAATCGGGTGAGTAGGATACGAGAAAAGACACCATGTACTGTCGAGGCGATAGCCAGAATCGATGAGATTCACGGATATGGGCGGCCCAGTCGAGGTCAAGCACGACATCGGTTTCCAACCCGTGGGAAATATTGCACTTGACGAGGCTCGAATAGGACGAAAAACTTGGGATAGCGGTTGTGAAAAGCAAGCGGTTGCCCCTTACTCCAAAGAGATTTTGATGGAACACCGAAGACAATGAGGATTTTGGTGATCGCTGGAAAGACACGCTACCAGAAGGCAAGCCTTCGATATAGAGACATAGTGGGCTTGGACGGGCTTGAAAGCAGGTGAGGCTTTGGTAGGGAGATGGGGACGGGAAGGGGTGATGTACAGGAGACTCGAGAGTTTAAGAATAGGCGACGGTGATACGGCCCACGAAATGTGAAGGCTGAATCTCACGATTTTTGCGATTTCTAAGGCTAAAGCCTAGCCCAGATATTGGCAGAGATTGTGCCCCTAGGGCCTGTACAACAGCCCTAGGGCACCTGTTCTGGTGATACTAAAGGAGAGCTAGGGTGAGCTCCGAACCACTGGCTGTAGTACTTTAGTGCAAACTAAGTACACTATCAAGGAGATAAACATATAAGCCCAAGAAGTCCAGCTAGGGATCATAACTCTACTAGGAGTACCAATGGCTGCACAGGAAAGGTCCTAGGAAGAGAGACGGGACAGCTAGGGAGAAGTAGACGCCTAGGCATGGATATCGTACTGTACCGGCCTGTAGGGAGGCGACGGTCACGGTCACGGAAGGGCCGTCGCGTCGCCGCCGTCGAGGCGGGTCACGGTCACGATGGCCTCCGTCGCCAAAGATTCGCCGTGACAATTGGTAGAAAATAAAGCAAAATAATCTAATTTGCAGCTCTAGAGGTAAAAATGAGTAAGTTTGATTCGCGCCACAGTAAAATTACCTGAAATTGATTCACAAACGCTAAAAAGGTCGTGTAAAAAAATGCTCGTCGCCAACTTGGGTGACGGTCACGGTCACTACTGGCCACGTCGCGTCGCCCTCGGACGCTGGGCCATGTCACGCTCGTCCGGGTGTCGCCTCCCTACAGGCCGGTACAGTATGGGAAGCATGCTTCCTAGGAGGTGTCTAGTCGATAGTGACTAGCCGGCTAGGGCCAGTGAAGTGCCCTAGGGCGACGTTACTGAAGATTTGTCGAGTAGTAGTTAAGTTCTACTTAACCAGACGGAACGAGTACTCTGAGGAGCGTGCTCTGACAGTCGAGACGAGGCTAGGAGACATGTGACATACGCGACGCGGTCGCGAGGTGCCAAACAAAGACAAGTAACTCTTTGTGGCAGCAGTGTTGATTGTAGAGAAGGCGGACGCCGAAGTGTAGGCATCCTAGCGGCGTGATGGCGGATAGAGTTCCGCATTATACCTCGTAGTGACCTAAGGAAGCTTGGATTATCAACCAAGCCGGAGACATTCGTCCCCTGCAGGAGCAATCGGCTGGCCTAGGGCATTACAAATATACCCAAAACAGACCTAGGGGTCAACCTGGATGACTATTTCGGCCATTCCATCATGATGATTCAACTCGGCACTCAAGCACCTGATTCTTTCTTATAAAGCACCTCATCTCAGTTACTCAATTTGTATTATCTCATGTATTTCGCAAAGTAGTATAAAAGGGCAGAAGGAACCCCACAGAAGACCAGTTCATTGCACCCCCAGTTCGCCTAGGCAGTTGCCAAAGCCAGCTTCACCAGTGGTAGTGTTCTCAGGTCGGCTTCGCAGAGAATAGCACTTTCTCTGTTTGTAGTTGTTCTATAACAATTGGAGTTTAGTTGTTGGCTCAAAGGCTTGAGTTGTGATTTAAGCTTCAGAACCTCGAGTGACCTGTGAGAAGGCACCCTAGGAATCATTGGACCATTGTTAGCTTGAGGCTGCGCAGTGAGACGCTTGGGCATAGACTTATCTGTATGGGATTTGTTCTATAGAGTCAATGTCATTCATTGGTAGACCTTCAGTAATTGTGAGACAGTGCAAACGTTCTTTGGTTTAACAGCCAGAGTCTGCTACCTGATAGGTGACGGTGGTATCGTGCAGCTAGGAGCTAGGTAGTTCCCTAGGGGCACACAAATTGTTGTATCTGTAGCTGGCTAAGGCTGCGCAGTGGGACGCTTGGGCATAGACCTATCTGTATGGGATTTGCGCTATAGAGTCAAGGTCATCCATTGGTAGATCCTCAGCAGTTGTAAGGCGACGCGAACTGGGTTTCTTGAGGCTAGAAGGCGCTTAGGACTCAAAACTATACAAATCTACAAAACACCTGTAGTACCTGTTCATCGGGGCCTAGGGAACGTTGCGTGAACGGTTACTTTCGAGAGCGGAAGTGTACTTGAGAACATTCATCGGATTATTCAATTGGAACTTGGTTACTGTTTCTGAGAGTTCAGACTACGGCACAGACCCACGAACATAAAGGAAGCGCTAATAAGAGGGCAGTTGTGTGTGTGTGTGTTAGTGGTTTTTGGTGGTGTTTAGCATCCCCTAGCCGCTATCGCATTTCAAGCGTACTGTTTAGCGCACCGTTTCAACGGAAAGGAGTGTCATGGTCGAAGACTGCTTCCAAATAAAGGTAGATTGAAAATGACATCATGTTGTCCAAATACGGGAGTGAAAATCCGGCTTCGATCACTTTTTTGAGCTGGGTACAAAACCCACTATCAATATAGATAGCGGGAATATGATCTGAGGCGTGGGGGATGCAGGACGCGCAGCATGGGAGATGCACATCGTCTGCGAGGCTCCCAAAGCGTTGACCGATCCGTCCCGGGAAATGCATTTTTCAGGTCCAGGTCAGTAACGTATAAAGGTTTATTCAGGTCCTGTGCCTTGTCAATCAGACAGAGCAGCACGAATGTGCTGTCATTCGTCCGAAGGTGTTCCTGGAAGCCATTCTGAGATTTGGGAATTGCGCCGATGTCCTCAGCACCCTCGCGGGGACGGCGGTCAATTATCAATGTGAGCATCTTTAGCATGCAGCATTCTAAAGCACTAAGACGATATCCTTTCGGGTCCGTGGGATCTTTAGCCTTCTTGAGAATCCCAATCAGCAGGGCTGTCAACCAGTATTGTGGGATTTTGCGGTTCTTGACGCAGTATAGAAAGAACTCCAATAACTTCTCGTTGGGTATTTCAAGGCAGTCTTTGTACGAAAATTCATCCACACCAACCGCCGTATCCAAGCCGTGCTCGGATATATGTTGTTTCATCCATTCAATATCCTCGAGTGTGATGTCCCATGTGTAGGATTGTCGTGGAGACGTGTCTGGGAGCTCCGTCGGAAGTTCCCGAGCCATTCGCGCGTTGAAACGCAAGCTGGTCAGAATTGAATGTCATAGGTCGTACTTCAGGATAATAATTCAAACGCTCCTCGAAGTCACGGGCCAGAGCGTTGAGTGAGACCTTGACTTTTTACGGCGGGCATCTGTACGCTTTCGGGAAAAATCCCAAAATTCTTTGATATTTTTGCACGCCAAGAGTTCAGCCTGAAATCCAGATTGCAACTCGTGCACTTTTGCGCGTCCCCGGTGACTTTCATTGACCTTGTCCTCGGCATCCTCCTCCCAATTCTTCCACGGTTTTGGCCTTTCCGGGGATATTTCCTCGAGGTCTGTTATCACCTTGCGCATACTCGGGAGTGGAGCATACAAATTCGTACATTTCGCAGTATCGGCTGCGTTTGGCTCAAACAATGTAGCGGATTGTGGAACCTGGAGGGCAGCTTTTGCGAGAGAGTAGGCTTCCTGATCATTCTTCTCTTTTGATTCTATGTGGACAAAAGTTGTCCGGCCATACCTTTTGCCCAATAGTAATACCGTATCCTTGAATATATCCCCGTTCGGACCAGGCCATCCGATAGCCATCTTTTTTGCAGCAGCATAGCACAATTGGCGTATGACCATCTTCGACGTACAAAAATAACGAGCGTCTTATCCAAATCGACCTTTCGCAGTGCCTCATGGATCGCAAATATCCGTCCTCTGTCAGCCGTGGGTTTTCCCGGGCCTGGTACCTTAACACAAATCTTCAATGTTGAACCAATGCCGAAACATATTCCGGCGCCAGCAGACTTGGTTCGCACAGATCCAGGGGCAGCACCTCCCACGTAGATATGTATGGGTGACGAATGAGAAAGGACAGGGTCGTAAATCGAGTGCAAAGCTTCGTCGGGGCTTTCTCTTGCATCCATCGTTGCTTGATACAACCTGTCGACTTCTTCCGAGCCGAGGAATTCTGGGACGGGTTGGTGTACAAACGTCGGTACTGGTGCACGTGAAATTGCTGCAGCATCCAGGGTAACACAAATGCGGCTGTGGTCAGCCCAGCCATCTTTGGGGTCCGGCGTAGGGCATTCGGCATCAAAACTCCGAACGAGAGGTAGCAATGCTTCAGAAACCAAAGGATAATCAATCGTCGATTTCCCACGAGGTTGGTGGGGTGTGAAACGGCCGGGGGAATTGGTTTCGAGCGAGGTACCGTTCAAGATGCAGAGTCCTGACTTCTCACATTCGTCCAGAATTGCCAGTCCCCGTGGATTTTCTGTAGCATCGGAGGAGTTCCGGGGCCAAGTGTCTGCAAATTTTTCTATTTGCCGGCTTCCAGTTCGGCCATTGATATCTGTCAGCAGCAAAACTGGCTTTTCCACGTTTGGAGTGCATGGCGCAACAGTTTCCCAGAGTCGCTCAATTGGCTCCACATCTGTCCAGCCTTGCCATCGAGAGGTCACCGGTGGAATGTACGCCCCGATTAGCCACATAGATCCAAGATCGAGGACGAGGATATCAGGGGAACTCAAATGAGATTTAACGAACTCAATATTATCCCGAATCAGTAAAGCGATACCTCCGCCACGCCGATTGGTCTGAAGCCGGGGCTTTGGCGGGAGCGAGACCAAAGAATAGCCTCGAGGAACATCCGCGGAATCCTCTTTGCCAGGAAACATATCAGTTTCCGCGAAGAACATAATATCGTACGGTGTGAGTAAAGACCAGAATTCAGCACTTGTCAGTTTAAGAGTGAAGTGATAAAATATATTCCAGAACATAATCTTGCCGCCGTCGTGGTCATATTACCCATACCTACGCCATCCATGGAATCCGTAGGTCCAGTGCGTGTCCGTCCATCGCCACGATTTGTCCTGCCAACACCACGAATGGGGGATCCCGAGGTTCAGGTTCCTGTGGCCAACAGTAACATCCCGCCTGATGTAAAGGATCCAGCGGCCATCGAATCCGAGGAGCTTGATCTTGTAGACGGCACGGCGAGTTGATGGGCGAGCGGAAATGTTAGCACACAACTTTGTGTCATACCACATATCCCGGGAACTCCAGAACGTAAACGGAGCGCAATCGGGCCCATTTCATGGCAGTGCGCCAACCGAGGGACATGAGCGCCAAATACTAGTAAACGATCGAGGCCATCCACATGCGGTTGTCGATCATGATCGACAAAGTGCGGAACGTTCGGGTCCACGCTTGTCCGATCATCGCCACAGATGCCAGCGAAGCGGCGTCGGTCGAGCATTGTTCCTTTATGCTTGAAGACGTTGACGACCCAATCCTATCTGGTACTAGAATCGCAATCTTGGCCCAAGCCGATGATATTCTCCTCATCTCGCTCTCAGCCAAGGGACTGCAGCGCAGACTGAACGCACTCAATGTGTGGTGCTCACGGAACTATTTCGTCGTAAACATGGTCAAGACGATCGTCATGATATTCGGGCCCGCACCGGTAAACCTTGTGTTCAAACTGGGAGAAACCACTCTGACCGTCAAAACTCGGGAAAAATATGTTGGCATGCACTTTCGAACGGATACTCGAAATATGTTCGAAGATCACTACAAGGATAAAGCAAGCACAGCGCGGTACTGCGCGCACAGGATCATGGGAATTGAAGACTCGACGGGTCGCTTGACGTCAAAGGAGCTCAAGACCTTATATATGGCACGAGTGGATTGTCACCTCATCCACGGCTGCGAGGTCTGCCCAGACAGCGAAGACATTCATGTCAAAGAACTCTGCGCAATCCAGATCGACTTCCTTAGACAAATATTGAATGTCCATTCCCATTCCATGCTCGCACCGCTCTTCACCGAGACTGGTATTATGCCGCTTCGAATACGTGGATTCATTCTCTTGCTGGGTTATCTGCAATATCTCCTATCCCTCTCACTTTCTCATCTGGCGCGAACATGTTTAATTAGTTACATTGAACTAGCTGCCAAGAAGAAAAAATCATGGGCTGGAGATGTACTAATTGCGGCATCCAAACTTCCATTCGCTTGCCCCCCTTTAGACTTCGCGTCCGCAACCGAAAAAACCGTTGAAGCATATCGGAAGGATGTTGAAGTGCGAGCGCTTGGATGGCTACAGCATGAAGTCGACTCGTCAGTTAAACTCTACCTACTACACGGTCGCCGTGAACCTCAAAAGGACAAGCCGCCTGCTCAAAAGACTTTATATCTAAGGCATTATCTATTCATGGTCAAGACACAAGAACACCGGGAAGCTCTGACTTCAATCGTGCTGTCCACCCATCAACTTGCCTTGGAAAAACTGCGGCACACGGATCATGCACTCCAACCCGTTCCCAGAGACGAACGCCTCTGCCGTTTTTGCATAGCCAAAGTTGAAAGCCCGGAACATGCACTGCTTGAGTGTCAAGCTTGTCCTCAAGTTGTCAATCTACGCAATGTGTTTCTGGAAAAGATACTTCGCGCTGTGCCAAAACTGGGTAGGAAAATTGTCGAGCTCAATGTGATAGACTTCTTAAAGGCCATTATATATGAGCGCTTGACAATCGTACTGGTTGGGAAATTTGTGCATGATGTCCTTGAAATTTTCTACGCGACACATGTGTATCGTAGACGAGATAACTGATAGGCTAATTTCAGGAATATTTATGCTTCGTTCTGTTGTCTAGGCTCTACCGTGGGGCATGGGGAAACCTGTGGGGTCTGCGAGCTTGTTTAGATGGCAGGAAGGAGTCCAGGGGTGATGGTGTATTTACCCCTTGCTTGTACACCGGGAAAATCCCTGGAACCGGCGTTCGTGATTCGGACCGTGACATGTAATGATACCTACCTACCTACCTACCTTGAAGTCCACAAGGGAGCCAGAGGCCAAGGGTCTGTCCTGGGAAGTCACCGCGGCCAAAGGATCCATGGATGGGTCTTGCAGATGGATCAGCCTCGAGAAGGACCACGTCGGCCAATCCCGGCAAATACCTGTCTTGCATCGGTATCCCGGACGGCCCAGCCATGGTAGGAGAGATGAAGGCCAAGTTAGGGTCATTGGGTAGTCCAGGGAGTGAGTTTTCGGCCATCCATGCTGATTCCATAAAATCGCCTTTTGGGACGCACAGCTCGGCATTTCCGCCGAGTCCTGCAGCAGAGTGTATGAGATCGTACCCCAGTGGTACATCCTGCATTGGGGCCAGAACCAGGTGAGCATTCAGAGTTTTGAAAATTGACATGGTGGTTAAGGAGCAGGGGATGTTCAGAGCCGCTTAGACACGGAGTGGTACCAGGATCGGACGAGCCCAAAGCCGGTGTTCAGGCTGAGTCGGCTGGATGTGGCCAGGCGGGTGAGAAGAGTCACTATGCTTTTGAGCCTGGGTTTTGGGAAGCAGACCAAGGAAGACACGGCTTGCCCGTGGATTTCCAGAGTAAACATCTGTTTCTTCCATTTTCCCATTCTCTTCCCGTCGTCTAAGGCCCTTCACTTTCCCAGTGCGTTCAGGGACAAATGGGCTTAAGCTGCATATTTTGCGACACAACGTGGGGAGGCCGAAAATAGACGTACGGAGCCGATCTTTGAGAGCAGCTCCTTCCATGTACGCTGACGGCGACGGCGAACCGGGAAAAGAGGATGCCAGAATGAGTAATATGCCGTTAACTAGCAAAGTCATTGGCAGCCACCGATGGCCACCACTGGTTACCGGCGGCCGTTGGCAGACGCTGATGGGCAGTGTTGTGCATTGTGTACCACTGGGATTGACGGCTTCCACCAATCACCACCGGGGATCACCGGACTCCTTCGTGTTATGTCGGAACCGAAGGCGCGGTCAAAAAATTCCTGATTTGGGATGTTTCCGAAGAATTCCCCATAACTCACAGTTCTTAACGGATTGACATGAAACCTAGCTAGTTTTGCTAGGCTAATTCATGCCAAATTAGTGATAGAAAGAAACTTATGAAAGTATCTCATATCGGATGATCTGCGATTTTGGGCTATTTTGGGGTTGAATGTGGTCTAGAGGGATCAGGACATGTTCAAATGGTCTAGTTTTTTGAGACAGATAACCTGAATAGATTTAGAAGGATGTCATAGGGCCGGGATTTTAATCACGGTACTTGGTGGCTTCAAGTTACCTAATATTGACCAGATGCTCTGAACAGCCAACGGGCCCAAAATAATTACAAGTCACCAAGTGCCGCGATTAAAATTCTGGCTCTATGACATCCTTTTAAATCTATTCAGGTTATCTGTCTCAAAAAACTAGACCATTTGAACATGTCCCGATCCCTCTAGACCACATTCAACCCCAAAATAGCTCAAAATCGCAGATCATCCGATATGAGATATTTTCATAAGTTTCTTTCTATCACTAATTCGGCATGAATTAGCGTAGCAAAACTAGATAGGTTTCATGTCAATTCGTTAAGAACTGATTGAGTTATAAGGAATTCTTCGGAAACATCCCAAATCAGGAATTTTTTGACCGCGCCTTCGGTTCCGACATTAGCTGTAACATCCATTGGATTCCAACGTATGCCGCTGGATTCCGCCGCACACTGCTTGATGTGTTCCAGTTTGCCCTGCCCCAATAAGGAAAATACGCCTTTATATTAACACTTGATTCTGGGCAGTGGCGACGGGGGGTTAAGAAAGCATACTACATACTAATGTATCTCACAGTTCACTTTACTGAAAAATCTTCAGCTACTGTGATACAAATATATTGGGTGTAACGTATTACCAGGGAAGGAAACTGAAGTTGTGCTTCATCTGGGCAGAGTCAGTTGGCGGCTGAAGTCCGACTTGTGATGGAAGATAGGCTACTTACTCGGAAGCCTTGGACTCATGTAACCGTTGTCTAAGTAACAAATCACTATAATAATTGTCTTCCGTTCTTCACTGATGTTTGACACAGACTTTGACACAAACATATTATCTAATAAAGCGACTTTTGAGACCCCACTACACCGTAACCCACAATGATTGTTTTATCACCACATCATTGGATCTGGGCGGGCGAGTTATGGCGCCACCGGAACTATATGTTCAAAAATGGCAAAGCTAGTTTAAGAAGTCCTGACAGATAACATTTGGGTATACATTCAATTTTATGCATTTCACAAAGAAATCAGCGCCTGGTGAACCACTGGATTCCGACGATTCACGCTGGAATCCACTGAAACCCACTGGACTGCGATGTGATTAAGTGTGTTGAAAGTGCTGCCAAGCACCAAATTACATGGGAATGCAGTGGGAATTAGTGTAAACCAATGGAGAAACCTTCGAGGATAGGCCACTGATACACAGTGAGATCCAACTTTCCTCGAGGGCCAGTGGATTCCACTGGGACCCTTTGCCTCGGCACTGGATGCCGCGGAGACGCAATGCCGACCAATCCCGATCAGCCGGTTGCTAGCTCCGCGTATATTACTGGCCAGAATGTGGACATGCTTGGTAATCCATGATCTGACAGGGGACTCCATATTTACCACAGAACCCGGAAGATGCCAGAACGTGCAACACGCTTGGTAATCCATAATCTGGCAGGGGATCGAACTTCCGTACTTATGGAAGGGAGACCTGGAACCTGAAACGATTAAACACTATGTTTAAATTTCGGCCAAATATCGGCCGGATTTATCTCTTCGGACTTGTAAATTTGTGTCCACCTTTGGTACCCTTTGAAACACAACTCGGAGGCATGGTACCGCACGCCGCGCAGTGAAGGGATGCTAAGCTCGTGACCAGTGTGCGTGGTAACGATGTACTGGGCGTGAGTGCTTAGCTCCTAACTGAGCTGTTGGGGAATTTGAAATTTAGCAGGCGCCGATCACGGCGCTCACAAGCCTTGGCGTGAACTAGCGATGTAAAAGTTCGGTTAGGTTCAGGTTCGGGGCACTTTTTTCCGAACCACGAACTCGAACCTCACGTTCGGTTCAGAGACTTTTGGAACCTTGAACCTGAACCTTAGGTTCAGCGGTTCAAGGGCATTCGAACCTCGAACCAAACTTTTTTTTGCTCTTATAAAATCCTGGTTCGCAATGCAAGCCAAATAGATTTGCATAGACCACCAGATTGTGTTGAACAACCGAACTTGCTTCCGTCGGTGACTGAGGTTGGGTACGGGCGTCTCTGAGTAGTATCTGAAATTTGTCAGCCTCTAAAGCAAATTGCTTCCTATCAAGTAATCCCGTATCTCTTGCCTATTCCAAGGACATTAAGAAGAAATCTGAACAGGCAGTTCTCTTCCGTTTCAGGTTTCATTGGGGCCCCTGTTTAGACCAAAATCGATCACCCATCAAAAAAAATTCACGTTCCCCGTCAGCTAATGGTCCGCCGATGGCAAAAGCGCCGCTACTAGGCACGAGCCTATAAGGAGATGCACTAAGCCTAGAATGTCACTTCTGCAGCCGCCATGATGGCAGGATAGTGTAATTAGCGGCGCATATTGGATTTTTCTTTTTCTCACCATGACTGAAGAAGTAGTTCTGACTTCACGTTAACGCATACGTTCGTTTATTGCCGATTGAGAACCCGCCTCCCCGCCTCCCCCTCAATTTTTAATACTTGACGTGCGACATAATTGATCGGGGTTGGGATCTGCTTACGAGATACTCGGGTCGCAAGAGCTTGCAATCAATTTCAGCTCAGGGTCTGGTCAGTCACGAAGTCACCGCCGTTCTTGCTGCCGTTGGCACGGTGTCGTACTTAAACCCTTGACATATGGCAACGCGGAAAGCTTCCTCCTTCCCCACAGACAATGTCAGAATACGTTCTCTAGTACGCACCAACACCTCGCGATACTTTGCATTCTCATGCCTGATTAATTGACTCCAGCACCGCGCCCATAGTTAGCAGCAAAAACTCAATCCTATCTCTACCTCTAATTTTGAAAAACGCAGCTCGCCGGGACGCAGGCCAACTGGGCGTTGCTGGCGACGCTCGCTGTACAGGTTTGTGCGTAACAAACTGTTTTTTTTAGCTTATTAGTTTTCCTCTGATCGAATTCCATTTCTCTAGATACATTTCACAGTCGCTTCCCGAATGAACGGCGTTGGATAAAGATGCTGGGTGAGTCCCTCCTGCTATGCCATTCCTTTTGGCACCAGCCAAACATTTTTTCTCTCTTTCGACAGTGTACACAGTCTTTCCTCTTGAGCTCGCCCAAACCGCGGTGTCGAGCCATTACGCGTACTGGGTCCTTGCTCTTGGGTGGGGCAACACCACAGCCTTGGATATACTTCCGTGGTCGTGTCTCGCGACCCCCATATTCACTGGTATCAGTGAGTTTGCTCTTTCCCCCCCCCCCCCTTTTTTTTTTTGGTGGAGCGTTTCGTGTGGTTTGGTGACAGCCGACATAGTCGTCTTCCCGCGCCCACTCTGTCGGATCAGAGGGAAAACTAGAAACCTCCAAACATTGCTCTTTCCCCTTACCTAACCTTACCCGCCCTTTGTTATATCATCGTATCTGATGTCTCCACTCTCCAGCGGCAGCCTTGGTGCAAATATTCTTTGCCTGGTCAGGATACTAACTACCTGTTGAGGCGGATCCATTGAAAGCATATTCTCGCAGGCGGATATACCGTCTCATGCACAAGACCGTCTGGGCGTGTGTCGTAACGGCTGTGATTCTTCTGGTGCACTTCCTCGTGTGGCACGCGCCAAGCATCTTTGTATTTACGCTGACGTGCGAACCTTAAGCTAGCGCTGATGCAGGGTGTGACGATATTTATTGTGGTCGCACGGTTCGCTCATGCGACGGCGTTTTCCAACCTGGTGAAAATCAGGGTCGGCGTCAAGGTGAACCATCCCTCCTTTTCCGACCTTCCCACTGGGGTCCACAAAAGTACGCTGCTCATCTCTGGGAGACTGACTGTTCTATGCGTTTGATAGGCCTGGCTTATCGCCGCCGCCGTCTGCGACGTCCTCATAACAACGACACTAATTATTATTGTGCGCCCATTGTCCTTGCCTGCTGCGTTGAATTCATATTCTGACCCCCGTCAACTTTTGCTTCGAATAATGTACATCACAGTTCTATCAATACCGCATGCAGATGCCCTCGGAGGAGCGCCGCACCGACACCTTCATGGTGAAACTGATGCTCACCACCGTGGAGACAGGCGCGGTGACGACCGTCACCGCGTTGATATATCTCGTTCTGTTCCTTGTATACCCAAAAAATAACCTAGAGGAGACACCGTACGTGCTTTCCGTCAAGTACCCATGTTGACTCAGGTGATCCACCCTGGAATGCAGGACGTTCATATTGGGGAAATTGCAAGTCTCTCCCATGCCCCCGGCCCATATCACTGACGTTATGCATGTGTTTTCAGATACGCCAACGTCCTTCTCTTCACTCTGAATGTGCGGAGATTTTGGACTAACCACGTGACCGAGGCGCAGCATGGGGTCGGCACTTTTACCTCAGTCTATGTTACATATGCTACAAACACTGCCTCGGACTGCATTGACTCACATTGAGGTAGAGGGCTCTAGTTATTTTTATTTTTATTATATTTACTATCGTCCCCTACCATCCCAGACAAACCTAGAACTCGGACACACCATCATTTCTCACTTAATACTCGACAGTTTCCCGAGATGTCTGGCTTCATATAATCTTTACCTTCGGTACTGGAAATAATTGGTACAAAAACCCAAATATTTAGCATGGTTCTCATCTGCCACAACAGAAAGACACAAGGTAGGCCAAATTTGGTTGAATTTCGGTATTTTGACCATTAAAATGTTACATACATCGTCGCAATACAGCGAGAACACCATTGGAGAATGTATACACATCGTATAGACACAAATTTGAAACATGAAGTGTTCAGGTGCCTTAGATATATCACGACAAACCGAAAGATCATTGCCTGCGGTCCAAATCTGATCCAAATCATGTCAAGAATTTTGCATCCTATACAAACCCTTCCAAGGCATATATTGACTTTTGCTGGATACTGAGCCGATGTTCTATATGTAAGATTCTCCCACCGAACACAGGTTCGAGGCCGGCGATCAGAATTTGACGGGTTACGTAGAACTCGGGCACTTGACCCATCAGAAAAAGCAACACCGTTTGTTCAATTCTTGTCCGTTTCTCGAGAATTTCAAATTTGGAACTTGGGTAAAAGACAGATCTCTGACGATTTACTTCCTCAGCTTGAGCTAAGAATCCTTTGATATACAGATATTCACCAATTTTCCCTAAGTGTCCGAGAGCCACTGTAGGAATCCGACCAAGTGTTCACTGCGTGTCACTCGTCACCAATAGTGTTCACTGGGCAAGGTGTTCATTCCTCGGCAATCACAGAAATTACTATATATGGTAGTTCGGCGGATGCCGGACCGAAAACTTCTGCGTTTTTGCCGTTTTTGGGCCATAAAATCGCGATGTCACCATCGGCAATACCTAACCCTGATTCCAGCACCAAGGGAAGAACACAAGAAGAACCGCGAATTTTTCAAGATGAGAAGATTCCTGGACAGTCGCGAAAAAGTGAGATATGGCACCGATCGTGAAGCTAAATTTGTTTCGAGAAGGAGAATCCATGAGATTTAAACGCTCGCACAGGTTGCCAGTGCGGCGCTGGACGAGCCAATGAACTCGAGGGGTCAGTGGAAGATCGTCCACATCATCGTCGGCCTCAACAGTCTTCAGTAATGCATCTGATATGCCAGATGCCACTGAGGGCTGACTACCACTGTCGATGACCTTGGCCGCAATGAAGGTTTCGAGGACGCCAAGATCTGGATCAACGCGTCAAAGTTAGACATTTTACGTTTCAGAACACTCACTGCAGTCAATGTCGCCCTGTATATCAGCAGCGACATCATAAAACGCATCTAAGACAACTTGTGTATTATGGAGGGCGGTCAGATCAGCGATGATAGCCTTATGATTCGCGTGGAAAGACTCCATGTCTGTGGGAACGGCGCGAAAACGTTTGGCCACATATAGCGCCCCATCTACCTCCGACTAGAAAAGAAATCAGATTTTGGTAAAGCGACTGAAGACCATGATCCCTTACTCCGAAGACTAGTTTCTCTTTTCCTGTGTGCAATGGATTATCGGTTAGGCGCCCTTTAACTAGGGTTTTTCCGACCCAAGGGAACATGTCGTCGGCGCCGCGAGTCCAATGAAGAAATTCCAGTTGAACGTCGGTGGCAGGAGGGGCAGCCTTGGCAGGCACCCTTAGGCCCATATAGTTCGAAGTCCCATGTCGTTTAGCCCTTGGCTCGTCATCATCGTCTTCGTCGTTGGCACCGCTCCGACGCCGCTTCATGATTGTGCTTCCAGCCTTGGGCCGCGTACGTTTCTGGAACTAATATAAGGAGGGTTAATGCTTAGAGTCAAGATGAAAGCGTCTGGACGACTTACAGCATCATAATCTATCATAAAAATTAGCACAATTGCGGTCCCCTTCACAACAGACTTGTATTTTCTTGGGATATCCAGGAGCGTGTCACTATTGCGCAGCTGAGAATGAATGTCGTAGAAATCTCCGAGTGTTCCATCGGTGCTATGTTCATGAAGGTTCACATGGTTATGCCAGAAAATGATCTGTACGTATACTGAGATAACAATTGAACAGGCAACGGAGGCGCATACCGAATCAAATTCGCAGGGTGTGCACCATCCCAGGCACTTGGCCAGACTTTCATTATGTCTTCGACCACCTCTGCCAAAAGAGGGTCAGCGAGGCGACTCAGTTTATAAAGTACAGAGGGAAAACTAAATTTCGAATGGCGTACTCTCTTTGTAGCTCCGAGAAGTAACTCCGATTCGAGCATACAGCTTGTTAATTAGCCATGGAAGGACGGACACATTAATGTATCGTTGTTCATTATTGCGGGGGAGGCTTTAGTTGGGTTTGAATAAAAACAAAGCGCCCGAGCGAAAGACTCACTTGCGTGCTAGCTGGGCACCACCAGGAGGCGCCTGGGATCCACAGTTTGTCCGCATCTGCCATGCCTGCGGTCGTACTTGATTCACAGCCGTTCTTACTCTCAGAGTATTTTCTTGTGACGTCGAATTGGCGGCATCTACATCGACAAGTCGAGGGTGTTCGAAATATGGTAGTGGAGGAGATTCACCTAGTCGTGCACATGTAATACATTTCGTTAAAACATTCTGTCCGAACTTGCCGCAATGCAGGCATTGCGGACAAGCCTGAGAGATTGAGCTTCAGACTGATATGAAAGGGATTGACAGAATAGGCTTACTCTAAGCCTAGCCAGTGCAGCAGCATCATCAGGGTTGTTGGTTCGAGTTCTAGCCAGTGCTTCACAAAGGTGGCAAAGCGCCGTCGCTGTTTTGCGTGGAAATGTGTCACCACATCCATCACCGAGGTCGGGACCTTTGCAGAACTGACCATCTTGATCGGCCATAATATGGGGCAACAGGAGACTTTCAGGAAAGGCAAGAAGATGGTGGGGCAGGAAGAGAAGAAAAATCACGAGCTTTTAGAAAGTATCCTCCAGTAAAGTGGCCGAGGATCCATTGTTTCCATTTTTTCGACCAAAACGGAAACTTGAAGCTGCAGCCACAAGCCATCGCTCATTTGGGCATTTAATATTACTTGTTCAAGGCTCCATTGTTGATATGACAGCAATTGGCGATGCAGCCATTTCTTGATGCAGTAGGCCAAATTTTGACGCGTCCAGTTACACCACGTGATTAGAATGTAACGCGTCAGTGACTTGCCAGAGTGCCATCAATTTTGAATTGATCGACTTATTTGACCGTTTGCAGAGCTATTCAGAGCTGTCATTGTCCTCAAATTTTATTCGCAGTACTAAATTGGTTTATAATCAACTGCCCCTACTTATTTTTCTTTGAGACTCGACGCTGTGCGGTGATTTTCTTTCCTCCTTCCATTATATATTCCGTGCCCATATTTAGCTGGTGGCATATGCGATCGTAGATATGGCCAGAGAGAATGGCCTGGATGCCCTCCTCCCCATGGTCCCCAACACCACTGGTTCTGATGAACATTAGGTCAGAAATTGTGAAAAGTTTCAGAGCACGAAAACAAACCCGTCGCGAGTATGAGTCATGATATCGAATGAGACACAGCCCGATTTTCCATCCCGTGTACGTCCCCTAGACCCTTTTCAAGGTCAGCAACTATGAGCCATGTTGAGACGTACCCTGAATATCGGCCAAAACAAGGGTTTGCTGGCTATACACATATGAGAAATGCATGAAAGCGTGCCCTGTTTTGTTATCATGGTTCGGATGCTGCAAAGTGCCACTCCAGCGCTCTATGGAAGCACCGCGCAACGGCTCAAGCAGCCACGGAATGGCAGCATCCGGGTCGTCGTCCAAGGAGTGTAGAAAAGATTCCATGCTAACACCCGACGCGGGGGACAGGCCATTGTTATTGATCATTTCTCGGACGAGGAATCCCTCGGAGAAAATAAAATCTAAGCCAATATTTATGGCACCGGAAAATTAAATGACGGACTGGTCGAGACTTCGGCCTCGCTCTGCAGAGCTCCTCCCAAATTCCTGTGTTTGCAGCCGGTAACTTTGAAGATATCCTCCCAGCCAGCTATCAAAATGCAGAGTTGAATCTCGTTGTCGATGGGTGCGACAGTTCCGAATGTGATGTGGATGGGACTGGGACTGATATTTGCCTTGTCCTGAAACAGGGATGAAAAAACCTCAAATAAAGAAGATACACCTGACAATTACTTGGCGGAAATGAGCTGTGAAAACAATTCCAGAAGTCTCCACTCGGATCATTCCCAACTCGATGAGTCAAAAGACCGTGATTCACTAGAAGAGGATGATAATGATGCACAGAGCCATAATCCTGGTTTGGACTCTGTCGAGGATGATACTTCATGCAACTCGGGAGATGAGAGTCAGGAGTCCATGGGACATGTTGTGAGCATTTTGTCCTTTACTTAAAATATGAGCATAGTCTCACAGTCAGACTCAAATAAACGAAGAATTAAGAGAGTCGAATTTTTTTAGTTTTCAGACTGAGCATAGCTAGGATCATGATATTCATGATGCCGAGAACTTCCAGCCTGGCTTAGATGCTGGTCAAAGTTCACATTTATACGGAGATTCAGTGAGTCCATAAATATTTTTCAAGCGACTGAACTTTATTAATTCCAAAAATTGAGAAATTTCTAGGCCGGTGGAATAGTGATTTCACGACACGCAACCTCCCGCCCTACGTAAACACTGCTGAAGTAGCTGAAGGAGCGTAAAGTTGCCCCGCGTGAAAAGGAGAGGGAGCTCGGTGACGATCATCGAGACACACTACGTGCTATGGCAAATCTGGCATGGACATACCATGAAGTCGGCCAATTTAGGCAGGCAAAAGTTCTAAGGTTCGCAGTGTTGGAGAAACGAAGAAGCATTCTAGGAGAGAATCATCTAGACTCTGTTGGCCATGACTTGTCTGGCAGCTACATACCACCAATTAGGCCAGTTTGAGAAGGCAGCCGCCCTTGAGATGGCATCGCTGGAAAAGCAGAGAAAACATCTGGGTGAGGATCATCGAGACACTCTATGTACCATGGACAATCTGGTAGCAACATACACAGAACTAGGCCAATTCACACAGACAGAGGCCCTTGGGCTTGAAGTGCTCGAAAAGCGGAGGCACCTTCTGGGTGAAGATAGTCCAGTCACTCTAAATGCCATGGCTCGTCTGGCAACAACATATCACGACCTGGGTCGGTCTGAGGAGGCACAGACACTCTTGGTTTCAGTTTTGGATAGGCAGAGGAAACTTCTGGGCGAAGATCACGTAGACACTTTAAGAACCATGGGTAATTTAGCACGCACATGCCGCGACCTAGGCCAATTGCACGAGGCGGAGGCCCTGTTGGTTTTAGTACTGGAAAAACGGAGGGAACTGCTGGGTGGAGACCACCCTGAAACTGTATGGGCCATGGGCAATTTAGCAGTTATATGCTCCGAACTAGGCCGGTTTCTGCGAGCAGAAGAGCTTTGTACTGGGGCCCTCGAGAAGCATAGGAAGCTTCTTGGTGAATATCATCCAGACACCACTCGGATTATGCGCAATCTTGCATCGACGTACCACAAGCTGGATAAAGTGCCAGAAGCAGAAGAGCTGGAAAGGCTTGTTGAATATCACGAAGTGTAGATAACATGTCTCCTGTAGAAAAGGACATCATTTTGTTAAATATTTCGTTCATGTTCTGGTTGGGGTTTGTTGGAATTTATGAAGTCTATAAGATAGGTTGTTTGCGGTTAAGAGATCTAGCGGGATGCCAGTAGAAGTCGAACATTCAGATTGATATATTTCATTTATTAGCAAGCCCGCCCACAGCCGTAGCAGGCAAAAACACAAATTTATATTCGTCACAAGATGTGTGGACCTAGTTCGAATCAAGAGACGCCTGCATCAAATTTCAATTGAGAGACACATGGACTGACCCGATCCCCGAATCGAACGGGTGGAAGCGGGTGGTGTAGGAGCCTAGTATTGGGTGACTAGGCAACCAGGGTACCCAGACTACTGAGTCGACTGAGCGGTACATATCCAAGCGGTTTTTTGCTGATGTACATATTAATACTGATACCTCAAATATGACAAACAATATTATATATTACAGATGCACCTGGGCCGTGCATGGCAGGATCCAACGCATGCCTTGGCAACCCCGCCCGTTCATTTTCCCCACCATTTTCTGGGGTACCACTGTTCCCCTTCGTCGTCTGCCCCAGTTCAAGAGATTCCATCATTTCGTGTTTCTCGCTCTCGCTCTCTACGGTCGTCAAGGGAAGCTCCAGGACGGTTGAAAAACAGAGCGCCGCGCCTCGAGTACTCGAATCCAAATCGCTCGAATTTTTCGAGCCAGGGTGTAGCTCACGCATGGCCCGGAGGAAGGACTATGTCTTAATCAGCGCCGGAATCTTGCCTCAGAAATGACCGATACGCACTGGATCCGTGGCAGCGAGCAGGCCATAGATGAGGGGGCGCGCGGAAAACAGTGCGACATCTAAGGACTTGAATATATATGGTGGCAACCGCACAAGAGCAACGCACCGCCGAGGTATAATCTCGAATTCTATGGTGAGATGAGGCCTTCTTCACGGTCAATTATAATCAGATATCGACGTACGAGTTCTGTTTGTGCGGTGGAGCTCAGTAGATGCAGATCCAAGATCGACGTAGATATGCTCAGTAGACATGACACGAAGGGGTATAGGCCTGTCAGTGATCCTTGTGTCAATTAAGAGCCTGAAAAGCCGGATGGTAGCTTACCAATTCGAAGAATAATGTTGCGGTTTACTTTGGCTTCCGCGCGAAATCGATGGGCCGTCGCGAGCCTCTGTTGTCAATGTCAGCATACTGCGGAGGCATAATGTGAAGCGACGGACTTCGTATGCAACTAGATGCCCTACAATGATCAGGAAAGCGACGACTTCTCCAAATGACGCCAGGAGCAGCCAGACCGTCCGCGTTCCGATGAACCAGCGGAGCCTGGACGCCAGGTCGGTGTTGCGATACCAGCACAGCTTGGTGGCGGTATCCCATCTGCGCGGTTCTGGGAATCAATTGGGCATTCCACGCATCTGCGGTCAAGGGACTAACCCAAACTGGCCAGACGCGTAAGGCATGATGCTGCATACGCTACTGATGAGGGCCGTTCCCATGATGTAATATTTTTCCATTCGTTGGCCGTTGAGGTGGAATGCAAGTACCAATCTGAAGAGTGTTACTGTGCAGTTCCTCAGGAATTGACCAGGTGGTGCCTACGGTAGATTGATGCCTATGCAGAAGAACATTCCCGCAGAAAACATAAGACTTAGCTGCCGGTAGTTAGCTGTGACATGAGATGCAAGTTTGAAGCGGAGCGGCCTAGTCTGCTTACATTCACCAAGAACATAAGAAAACTGCATTCCCAACCGAACGACCGATCCAGCGTAATGATGGAAAATACGATGCCGAAGATTAGACTGCAAAACGATGGTTTATGGGTTGAGTGGGCAAAGGTGAGGGTACTCACTTTGCGAGCAGAGCGTACACGAGAAGACGAAAACTGACCCGGTCTAGGTATCTCCGGGATACAGGATACCACGCCGCGTATGCGTATAGCGCGAGAAGAACGATGGTGAGACCGGCGGCTGGAAAGATTAATCCCAAGCAGATCCGTGTGCTTACGCGCCGTCAATGTGCTGAAGTGTACAGTTTGCAACGAGGAGTGCATACCTGGTTTGCACGAAGGATGACATGGCGAAGGGTACGGAGGATGGGAAAAAGCGGCATATGTATGCAGTTGGCAGGCACCAAGTACGTTACTATGATCGGAACGACGAAGACGCCAAGCCAAAGTTGCCCCTATTTTTGTGTGTCCGATTACACACAGGAGGCATCTGCCACCGCTTATGGATCCATAAGCGGCAAGCGCTTATGTGCGGCTTATGGGCCGCTTATGTGTGGCTTATGGTACTTTGCTTTGTAATCTAAATTGATCTGGCCTGTGTTCGAATCTGGTGGCGTGCATTCTTTTTCAAAATCAGGTATTTGCCTGGAGCAGTCTAGAGAAGGTCAAAATACAGTGTGCCTCAAATGTAATAGCTCATTGAACATTCTTGAAAGTGAAAGCCCTTTCAAGAATTTGACAGTCAGGGTATGTACATGGTGAAAATTATCTCTGGGGAAAAAATTAAACCAGGCTGAGGAAAAATGACCATTCTCAGTGACAATCCTCTCTGGGCCTATATGCTCAGGTCTGATCAGATCTGGTGCATCTCCTGATCTTTTGATTGAAGATATTAGTATTTGAGTTTTTTTGCCTTGCATTGATAAAGTACACTGAACCAATTTCAATCAGATGGCAAGAATAAATAATCCCATGGTTAAAACTGGCAGGGACCCAAGGTCCCACTGGCTGAATGCTCTCAATGTACCTGGATTTATGATTTTCACACATTATAGTCCATGCACAGGGCTGGCATATTAACCACCCTCAAAAAAGGGACAGTGCATTAAACTCGTTGGCAAGACAGTAACAACTATGTGTAAAGTCATATATGTGAATTAAAGAGTTCTGATGTACCTGCAGTTAACAAAAGGTTTTTAGGAATAAGTCACCTCTCGGTACTTGAATGAAATTGGTTCAATGTACTTTGCAAAAAAACTCAAAAATACTAGCATCTTCAATCAAAAGATCAGAATATGCACCAGATCTGATCAGACCTGAGCATATGGGCCCAGAAAGGATTGTCACTGAGAATGGTCATTTTTACTCAGCTTGGTTTAATTTTTTCCCCAGAGATAATTTTCACCATGTACATACCCTGGCTGTCAAATTCTTGACAGGGCTTTCGCTCTCAAGAATATCCAATGAGCTATTACATTTGAGGCACACTGTATTTTGACCTTCTCTAGACTGCTCCAGGCAAATACCTGATTTTGAAAAAGAATGCACCCAGCCAGATTCGAACACAGGCCAGATCAATTTAGATTACAAAGCAAAGTACCATAAGCCACACATAAGCGGCCCATAAGCCGCACATAAGCGCTTGCCGCTTATGGATCCATAAGCGGTGGCGGATGCCTCCTGTGACATCCCTTGAGTTCTCATACACGTCTGAGGGTTCAATTTTTTTTTTCGAACTTGTAATGAATACAATTTACAATAGAAAACAATATTCGCTCACCATTGATATTTCTTAAGGGCAACTGTGGCAAGTCCTCGTCGAGTACCTCCTTGCCTCTGGTGGCCGGGACTTTCGTAGGCCCCCGTGGATATCCCCTGGACTAAAATATGCAAAAAATATGTCTTCTTTCGTTTAGCCGTAAGTTGTCGTAACTGTAATCATTTTAGCTTGCCGCCGTGAAACACAAGGTTGGCATCGCTTACACCCTCTGCCGCTTTCGTCAGCCATATGCATCAACCGGTCCCGTATTTTTTACAGAAATACATCCCGTAAATACTTTTATGTCCCCCTACCGTTGGACAGGTTGTTTTAACGTGTTGCGGTATGTACGGGGACGGCATAGGTCAACCCGTAAACGGGTCCCCGTGACTGCCCGTTTACGGGCTTTTAAAAGCTGGCCGCCATCGGTGAAAAATGATTTCTACAACGGCAACATTGACGTTGGTGCCGTTGGGAGTGACACAACGGGGACCATGGGTCGCCACATGGCGGTGTTCCAGTACCCGCAGGGAGGACTGATAGGAGCGCAGAGTGAACTACTTGTGATATACTTGGCTGCTCATAAAAAAAATTGACCGTAAATATGCCGTAAACAGACGGTACGTACGGGGCCTGTCCCCGTTTGACCTTTCCTCGTCGGTATTGATTGACGTACGGATCTGGCCGTGGCGTAACCAAAATAGCCCGTAATTCATTCGCCCGTGGGAGCCCGTGGGCGTATTACGGACGGGTTGATGCCTAGGCACTCCGACTCAGCGGATGCGTTGGGATGCACGGAGAAGTGTCGAGTGTCGCTATACAAGTGGCAGAAAAAACGACTGTACATCTTACTGCTGTTAGAGCGCCTCAGGGTCCTTGTAAACGGAAACGGTGAGTCGTCTTCAATCCACGGGTGCTGCGCGACTGCCGTACACTGACGCGGTTGAGGCGTCGGTGGCTGTGCAATTACCGGGGCAGATCTAGTGGGGGTAAAGTGCCAGTCTCTTATAAACAGACACTACAACAGAGTCGAAGGCGGACAGAGGCATCAACCATCCCATGCTCCGAGACGCCATGGTCTCTTCGCCTGCAAGTACATGAGCGGACTGCGGCAGGGACGGGAAGGAAGAACTGACACCAATAATCGTCCTGCCATGACGGTGGAGCTTCGAAGACAAGAGAAAAGATACACGTCGTGCCGCTGATGTATCAAGTCGGGCCGGGGCCGTATGATCCGGTATCCCATCGTCATTATCAATTTCTTCCCGCAGAACGCACTCACTTGAACGCCTGGATCTACTGCCAGCTCCATGGCCAAAACTCGAGGACACTAGTTCTGTCCTCCTTCTAGTGTGATCTGCGAGCTCGTCGTTGGTGGGCGGAAAGGCGCGAGCTTTGGGACGACGGCACGATGCCCGTGGTGGATTAGCAGACGCAGGTGTGGAGGATGTGAACAGGTGCGTAACCATCCAGATTTGCCTCGTCTCAAGTGTACACTGCGTCCCGCGCACCCGATACTAACAGAGTACAACTATTTGTTCCACATACACACACGCCGCTCCGAGTTGCCTTACTCCACGCCTCATCTACGCTCGCCTCGAGTCCGTGACGACGGCGTCTGCTTCTCATTAGAACCACTCCCTTTCTAGCTCAACCTCACTCGCCTTGGTCTTGGTCGGAACATTTTGTTCTGGATGGAGTCCCATCGCCGATCTAACGTTGACCACCGCCCGCGCATCGGCTGCTTCGAGTTCTTCCCCAACTAACGCCCGAAGCCGCCGACGCCCGATGCCTGACACCGCTCATACCCACCTTCCCGTCCCAGTGGATATTTCGACCCAGACTGCCGGGGCGCGTACCCACGCTCTTGCGCTGCGCTCTCGATACCCCTCCTGGCGCCATACGCCCCGCCTCCGCCGTCCGCTCTCCCGTATCGATCGCGATCTCGATCTGGTGCCCAGGCTATCCAGCCCTCTCCCTTGCCTGCGGCTTCGCTCCTCTGCTTTCGTTTTGCGAATCCATTATCGTATTTCATACATGTATTCCATCTCCAGAGCCATCCCGAAGCCCATATCAGTATCACGTCCATTGATTCTTCTGCGATTATCTGCACTCCGCCCGGTGCTCACCGGACGCTGTCTCCTCTGCTGGGAAGAATCTTACCCTCACAGCGAAAGAGCGTACTTGGAAGCGCAATGGTCTTCTCTCCTTCTGTTTTTCTTTCCGTCTTCTGCGCCTTGAACTCTCTTCCGTCCGCATCCCATCCACCTCATCGATTCGACGTCCTCTGCCTTTACTTCTCAGTTCTCAAGTCCTCGTTGCGATATCATGCCATCCTCTGTTTCCGTTGCTTGTTTGTCTGCTCAATGCCCCGCTTCGCCCGGTGAATCCCCACCAATACCGTCCCAATACGAATCCCGACTTCTTTCCTTCGTAGTCCATCCACATCCAAACCTAGACTTCATCCAATCTCGAGCACTCGAACTCAGCACGATCCGCACGTTGCTCTCATCTCATCATCTGGGCTCAAACACACTGACCATTTCCAGGGGTATCCGAGCTGTATGGGCGATTTCCTGTCGTCCTGTTCAATGCTCTGAGATTCCATCAGTCTCATTTGAATATTCGCACTCGTCCTCGCTGTACATCTACACAATGATACTTTGCTCAGAGACTAAGCTCTGCACGTCGATAGCCCTCTCAATCAAGCTCTGTTCCGCTACGACGAAGTAGACGTGCGTACCCACCTTTCGATAGCAAATGGTGTTGTCTTTGGCAAAAAATGTTAAAGTTTGAAAACTGTACATAATGAACGCAGCTGTCCCATAGCCAATCCGTACTGTATCAGCACGCCGAGCCGCAGCCGCAGGCTGAGCCAACCGGGAAAACACAACTTGAAATCAAGCGTGAGAGGCATGGACCAAATTAAGTAAATTAAGAGACGCATCGCATGTATGGCCCAAATTTGAATCAAGAGACGCATGGACAAATTCGAACCAAGAGGTGCATCAAATTTGAATGAAGAGATGCATGGACTGGCGCCGAGTCGAACGGGTGGAATTTGGTGATGGCTTCACCCATTCACGAAGGCTGTTGATGTTCTCACCGATAGGATTCAACATATAGTGTATGAAAATTATTTGCTTACAACTCTCCAGCAAACAGGGTTTAGGTGATAACTTACCATTGAAACAGAAACCTGCTGACAACTGTCCAAGTGGAAACATCTTACAACCTGGGTTATATGTCAAACCGCAGAGAACGGAAGAAGGACAGTGAATCTGCATGAGCCGATATGAATGGTATATTATTGGTGGTGTCGATGATGCTGTACTATTCGACCGAGTGTTCAGGTGACACGTAATGCGGGCCTCTGAACGGAATACCCTGGTGTGACAGTGACAATGAGACTTTCGGGCTCAAATACGTCGAAAACTACCAAAATTTCGAGTCCGACAAATGCCAAAGTGCCAGTTACGGAGGAATGAACACTTGGAAAAATGAACTGATGTGTACCCTATGAATATTCGGTCGAAATAGTACAGTATCGGCTGTATTGGGAATACCAGGAAGTGCGGTGGTGTTTTTGAACCGCAATAAATCTGTAGTCTCTCGTAGACAGGCGCTCTATACGAACACTCTTACCTCGCTACATAGTCCCTTGGCGCGCGTCTTCCAGTGTCGACCGAAGGCCCCCACAATTTGCCAGCCAATAAAAGAAATGGTTAAATTCGCGACATTGAACACGAATCAGAGCCTAGAGGTAGAAGGTAGAAGGTACACCAAATCAAAATCTCGACCCAAACTCCCCAAGAACAAAATCTCCTTCCAACAAGTTCAACTCCCAGAAATTACCTCGTCAAGCGGGAATTAACTGCAGTGGAAAAGTGTATTAATCCCACAGACGTCTGGCTCGCTAAACCCGGTGCACAGCGCAAGGTAGGTCCCGTCAGAACTGGTAACAGAAGTCTCGAGAGTTCCGCATCCATGCGCAGCTAATTAAATGTCTTCCCGTTCAGCTGGAAGGGGCGTTCGCAAAAGTTGGCTCCGATCTACGCACGCATCCATGAGCATGGACAAAACAGACACTCCCGCTGCAAAGAAACCGCTTACGGGCCCGAGTATGACGTTGTTGCATTGCGAGGCTCCGGCGACCCAGGCCACGACGTTTCCGGAGGCGGCGTTCTGTCCAATGTTGATTTGGAATGGCGCTGCGAACGCGAGCGCCGTGGGTGCTAGAGCCATAGCGAGGGCTAACGCAATGTTAAGCTTCATGCTGGGACGGGATTGGTTTTATTTCGACGCGCTGAGGGGCAGTCAGTGGGGGTTGCACTCGATGAGCGAGATCTACTCACTGGATAATAGGTATCTGTGTACTGTTGCCCAAGATAACGCTTCGTACACCTCGCATTATATAGCTTTTCCCTACAATTTTGAAACGGCGTGGCACTGGCATTCTGGGCGCCCCGGAGATATGTATCCCAATCTTAGTGCGGAGGTGCCGGATCTTCTGCCTTCCCAGTACGGGGTCAACAGTCCGGAATATATTGGCTACACATCACATCAAAACTGCGCACAGTGTTGGGTTAGGAAAGGTTCTATTTTCAAGTCAACTTCTGCCTCAGAATCATCGGATACTTCGGCTTGCCAAGATATGTGACTTCAGGATGTTGGGTTTGTATTCTTGACATAACTCCGGTGTGGACCTTGACCTGTCTGACAGAGAGGTGTGATCTGAGAGAAGGATGGTGGCCGCTTTCTGCCTCAGTGCCTCGAGGGTTGCCGCAAAATTAGGTCCAGTGATCTTGTGGAACAAATACGGGTGCGATGCTCTAGTTATTTCAGGCCTCGAGGCCTCGGGGATGAAGTTATCTATGTTTTACTTAGCGAGTTTACTCTAAATGCGGCGCAGACCTTGCCTTCATATATTAGAGACTTTGCGGCGGCCACCAGATCGGACTGGTGGCTAATTTTCCTGGACAGTGGGCAGTTCTGTCGGACCAAGGCGGCCACTATTTCTAGCTCTGAGGGAGACCATAAAATAGTGGCTAGGTAAGAAGAAGCCACCCCGGCATTTGTCCGTGGTGAGAGCCACCAGTTTCATATGGTGGCTACCGCAAAGCCTCTATTGTGAGCAGCGCCGGGCCTCAGTGACAGGCCGGTTGACTGCCCCTTTAATTTTGATACCACCAAGTCTTTCAATTGAGCAATATAATTGGCAGCTGACTGACTGACTGATTGAAATTCTATTTGTTGCTGTACCAGCCCATAAGGGCTACGCAGCTGTGCGTACACTAGTCTGGGGGTGGTAATGCTAACAGCGGATCTTACTCATATAGGGGTGTTCCTGGGCTGCTCGCAGTTCTTCCCATCCTCGCCGCCGGCCTTTATGGCACCAAGGAGGCCGTTGGCTCGAAGCTTAATCTTTCGGACCTGATCATTTCTTCCTATACGACTTCGTTGACCGATTCCGTGCCCACCTGTAACAGAAGCCACTCCAGGTTCTTGCGGGCCCCGGTCAAAACTGTTTTACCCGCGACGGAAATGGACGGCGGCCCGGAGGAATCGCGGCTAGTACCGTTGTGCTGCCGGAGCAGGATGAGGCGACCCTGACCCGCGTTCGGAAAGGCATGAAGCGGGCTCACAATCACTGGATCCATCTTGCATCCCAAGCAGCAAGCTATCCCTTCCCACGCCGAGCCAGCTATTCCAGATCTGTCTGCATGCCAAGGCGCCACTGGAGCAGATGAATTCGTTCATGTTCCGGTTGGTTGGTATTCTACTTGCGCTTTACCATGGGATACCTGCGGATTCCGTGCCCCGTGGGGTCATTAGAACGATGCGGACAGACCTCATGGACATGCATATGGATGCTCCGCAGATGTCGAACGGTCTACGCTCATTGCAATAGAAGTATTGCAGTATCCTATATGGGTATAGCCTTTGTAGACATCTGACAGAATGCCATGGCCAGAAAGTGGATTTTTCAACGTGACTCTGAATTGGCCGTGGACTAATGACTAAACGGGAGACAGGATCGCGCAAAGATGCCGGATTTATCGATGGAAGGGTCCGAGGAGTTGAATGAACGGACGTAGAAATCATTTTGGTAACCCGAGGACCACGATAGACTCGGATGGATAGCGGTGATGGGAATCATTCTGTCGGTGAGTGTAACGCTTCGTTTTGTCTTCTTCTCTCGTCGGATTCATGTTCACTGGATCTTTTTCGTGTCTCTGTTCGTCGTCAGCCGCCCCACGCCCACGCCCCTCGTTCCCTAGCACCGCCTTACCTCCTTTTTGCTCGCCCTACGGCCTCCACGCCGCGTTATTTTGACACGGTATCCCGTGTCGTATTTCATTTAGAGTAAACTCGCTAAGTAAAACATAGATAACTTCATCCCCGAGGCCTCGAGGCCTGAAATAACTAGAGCATCGCACCCGTATTTGTTCCACAAGATCACTGGACCTAATTTTGCGGTAACCCTCGAGGCACTGAGGCATAAATCGGCCACCATCCTTCTCTCAGATCACACCTCTCTGTCAGACAGGTCAAGGTCCACACCGGAGTTATGTCAAGAATACAAACCCAACATCCTGAAGTCACATATCTTGGCAAGCCGAAGTATCCGATGATTCTGAGGCAGAAGTTGACTTGAAAATAGAACCTTTCCTAACCCAACACGGTGCGCAGTTTTGATGTGATGTGTATCCACTATATTCCGGACTGTTGACCCCGTACTGGGACGGCAAAAGATCCGGCACCTCCGCACTAAGATTGGGATACAAATCTCAGTGGCGCCCAGAATGCCAGTGCCGCGCCGTTTCAAAATTGTAGGGAAAAGCTATATAATGCGAGGTGTACGAGGCGTTTATCTTGGGCAACAGTACACAGATACCTGTTATCCAGTGAGTAGATCTCGCTCATCGAGTGCAACCCCCCACTGACTGCCCCTCAGCGCGTCGAAATAAAACCGATCCCGTACCAGCATGAAGCTCAGCACTGCGTTAGCCCTCGCTATGGCCCTGTCCCCCACGGCGTTCGCATTCGCAGCGCCGTTCGAAATCAACATCGGATCGAAAGCCGACTCCGGAGACGTTGAGACGTCGTGGCCTGGGTTGCCGGAACCTCAAAATGCAGCAACGTCATCCTCGGGCCCGTAAGCAGCTCCATTGCAGTCCGAGTCTGTTTTTCTCATGCTCGTGGATGTGTGCGTAGAGCGGAGCCAACTTTTGTGAACGCCCCTTCCAGCTTGGCGGGAAGACCTTAACCGTGCATGGATGCGGAGGGCCCCAGGCGGACGTTACCAGTTCCGACGGGACCTACTTTGCGTTGTGCAGCCCATTCAGCGAGGCCGATGCTTGTGGGATTCATACAGTGTTTCACTGCAGTTAGGTCCCGGTTCACGAGGTAATTTCTGGGAGTTGTTGGAAGGAGATTTTGGGGAGTTTGGCGAGATTGTGATTTGGTGTACCTTCTACCTTCTACCTCTAGGCTCTGATTCGTGTTCAATGTCGCGAATTTAACCATTTCGTTTATTGGCTGTCAAATTGCGGGGACTTCAGTGGAAGATCCGAGCTTTGAACAACGGACGAATCGAACCTTTCCGCACGGAACCCAGCCTGAAGCCTACGTCTAATCATGAACCTTGATTTTGGTTATACAGACGACAGGACTCGGGCACCTGGCAGACAATCGTGCGCATGTCCTCAGCTGAAACCAATAAGTTTGGACACAGATAATATTTCAAATAGTGAGCACTTTGAAACCATTTCAGGAGTCAGAATGCGAAGAGAAGACCGGTTTTAAAGGCGGGCCTACTTATGCGTAGGGAATGCTCGGGAGCCACCGTGGCCGCTTGCGGGTCGCTGTACGAATGGGTCAGACTATCTGCAATGGGGATGCAACGATGCCCGCTTTTACAGTGGATCGACCACCCTAACCAAAAAAAGCTGAAGACATCGACGACTCGTTTGCGGTTGGATACGAGGGAGGCGGATTCGCATAATCAAGCGGTGGACATGGTTTGTAGCGAGGATTTAATAGCATCCCATCACCGGGCCGGTCTCGAAATGCGCGCATGATTGCCGGCTTCTTTTGGGAGCTCCAGCGGAAGGGGGGGACAGACTAGAAGCACTTCACCATCCATCAACTTCAACCACTCCAGCATGGTTGTCATCGGATTAACTGGGTCACGATTGACGGTGTTCCTTTGACGAGAGTTTGGCGGGGATGCGGTAGCTATTTCACCTCTCAGAGAGGTGCACTGCGCATTCGTACCGGACTCCCTGGAGTCACCAGTGGCGAGATCCAAGTTCCTCAAATCGGACACGATGGTAAGAGAGAGCACTGTCATGTCATCGCCGATATCCACATTGAGATGATGAAATCTATTCATTGGTGTGGGTTTACATGAGACAATCTGTGCGACACCAGAGAATGTGCGACAAAGGATTACAGGCTCCATGCTTACGCGGAAATCAAGATTTCCCTAGCCAACGCTCCAAAATTGAAATAATGTAAATGCGCTCCGGAGCTGTCAGTTGAACACAACACCATAAATACTCGGTCTCATCAAAAGTTTCCGCCGATCAGAAAAACATTCACCATGGCAGGACAAATTTTCACGGAGTGAGACAAGACATGAGTGCTGATATATTACACATATGGGCTTTCCATGTGTGCACTTGGATTCCAGTATGCCCACCCTCTGCATCATTCACAGCCTGCACAACTCTTGGCATCCAATCAACATATTTGTTGACTTCCTCCACCGAAATTGACTCCCAAACCTTGGTCATGGTGTCGATGAGCCCATCACATGTCATAGGGTGATGCAGTGGTTGTAAGAGACAACCTTTGAGGACATGCCAAAGCTGTTCAATGGGAGAAATATCAGGAGAGTTTGGTGGGTGCTTGAATGTTGATCTGGCATGCCAACCATGCCAGCAGCCTGGGCAGCATATTGCCCAGCCTGTACAGTGCCAATGACCCAGTCTTTTGTAGCAGAGTCCCAATTGGACCATGAACGATGCTGGCATGCCATTTGGAAGGTGGTGGTCGAAGAAGAAGATGTAGAGCTGTGTGAATCATGATCGGCGGAAACTTTTGATGTGACCGAGTAAGAGTGTTACCGTGAACAGGACGCACCTCCGGAGTGCAATGGTTGGAGGAGATTTTTTTAGAACAGCTGCTGAACACGCCAACACAGACCAAGTGGATATTTACGCACCGCTGACTCAATGGGATACTTACCGGTGCTGAACGGGCCCGTGTGACTTTGAGGACACGCCAATTGAGAGAAACCTACACCCGAAATATGCACCGTCGAACTAATAATACAGATATTAATGGCTGATTCGCAGAGAGACCCACCTGTTTGGACCGTGTTTTGAATAACGTAGATGAAGATATATGTCGGACTCTCATAAGCGGCAGATATTGTTCCAGAACGTCTTCATTTTGGACAGGTTGAAGCAGACACATTCAAAGGACCATCAGACAATACAGAAATCCAGTGTTCGTGTTTCAGCGCTAGCGACAGGCAACCAAGGCAGTAGAGACCGAGGAACTTGAAGCAGGCACCGACAGTCCGAGTAATCAAAAAGTAACGGCATCCAAAGGGTTCCCAGGACCGAAAGGCGGACAGGCGAATCCAGGGAGAAAGTGGCGCAAGGAAAGATGGAGGTTCGGCCTTATTTATGTGGAGAGTCCTCGGGTGGTATGTAACCGCAAGGTTGGTGAAATGATACAAATCTGGCGGCAGCCTACTGCGAACAACTGCGTCTGGCTGCGGCTCACATTGCGGTAGATCAGCAGGACAATTTTATCCCAGTGGGACGGAAAGCTGTTAAACCCCTGGGTTTTTGGTCTAGGTTGGTTGAGGAGACGGCTTGAAGCGACTTACCAGATTTTGTAGGCATACAAATGGGGCAGCAATGAATGAGTGGTCCAAACGGGGACAAAAAGTTGGACACGAGACGGGCCGCAGTGAAGAAAACACAGCAAAGGTGGTCTGGAAGGAGTTAAACAGAGAGGATGGGCAGAGGAGGAGGGAGGGAGCAAGAATATATGGGGAAATAGCACAGCCGAGGAGCCATTTGCTTAAAGAACGGTTAATGGCCGGCCGTGACGCCATTGGTGGGTAGAACAAAGTTGCCACATCAAGCGGGAAAATCTGGCCGGCCACGAAAACAAAAGTGAGCTGGAACACTGAGGACTGTATCGGCGCATTCCTCAGAACGATGGAGAGAACCGAGGACACAGAAAGTAGCAATTCACTACCAGACGGCGAGCGCGGGACGAACCCAGCACGCAGGGTTGTAAGAGATTACTTGTGACACATTGATGTACGATAAGCCAGGTTGCATTCTTCGAAGTGGTCAAGAGGAGGGGAGGTCGACCGCACGGCGATGACGGGAGAGAAGGGGAGCTGGAAGGAGTGGTCGCTGTCAAACCAGTCGGCCGGGTGATCCGGGACCTTCACGGAAACTTAGGGCATGAAGCATCCCGTAGTTTTACGGAACCACGGGTCGTAAAAACGGTTATGGCCTCGTACCGTCAGGATCTTATCGCCCAACTGATACGGTACGGGTACGGTACGGCTTAACCCGTAAACGGGTCACCCGTAATCGTCCGTTTACGCGTAAATAACCACACTAAATCGCAAAGGTTTGCGCACACTGCCGGGCTTGACTCTGGCATCGCCAAACATTAGACAGGTTGCGCAGCAGCCACCGAGCCAGCTGGTGGCTAATTCTGTGTGCGCAAATGGTGGCTGGTGGCTCCGGAAAATTTTGAATCCCGGGTATTGAATGACTCTGAAAGGCAGAGTAATAAAGGTAGCCAGGCATTTCTGCCTCGGCAACCACTCTGAACGCTCACCCAGCAAAATTTCGGCTCAAATGAGATTTTCTTCCCCTTTCCTCAGCCAGCTGGAGGTCTGGAGTGACCATGCACCTGTGAATGCTCAGTTGGATCCCAAAACAATTCAATCAAACCAAAGAAAATGTGTCATTAATTTAGCCATTCGAGCCAGCAGCCACCGTTTGCGCACAGCAAATCAGCCACCAGCCGGCTCGGTGGCTGCTGCGCAAACTGTTTATTAATCATTGTTTGGCGCGTCGCTGCGCGCTCCTTTACGGCTTCCGCCACTGTCGGGCGCCCTCTTCTGTGATTGAGGGCTTGGTAGATCCGGGCCTATCTTAAGCCACCACGACTGCCTTGGGTTAGCGCAAAGTATGACTAGGTTCGTTGGAACAAGACCATTTTTATTCATACATGAATTACCGTGGGGCTCCATTCTTTATTCTCAAATTCCTGCTGTCCCTGTCAAATTATCACCCTGAATTCTTGCGCTCAATGTCAGTCTAGTGGTCTTGGCTCTCGGTACTGGCCGCTATTTTTGTCAATAATCAGTCTCTTCAGGTTCGGCTGTTGCAGTTGAGCGGATTTTCTCAGGTGGTCGTGATACCATCGGACTCCGTCGGGCAAGTTTAAAGGCGGAAACCATTCAGACACTTATGTTTGTAAAGGCCAGGTTGAGGTTGGCCTGCAAAGCTATTATTGATCTTGTTGGCGATGAAGATGATTCCAGCTAGTTACGGTGCTCAGATTGACTTGAAGACATTGTTTTTTTCACTTGCAGTGTAGTGCATTCTCAGTAAAAATACCGTAAAATACGCGTATACGTACGGTATGTACGGGACCCGTCACGTTTGGCCTTCAAGCTTTGGCGTCGACGTACGGGTTGAGGCGTGACGTATCAAAATTACGGCGTAGAAATTACACCCGTAGGCGTAATACGCACGGTTTCATGCCCTACGGAAACTTTCCCTCCTATCGCCAACAGACGGACCACGTTTATCTTCGATTGGGTTCTGGCCCCGGTCGCCCCAGTCTCGTGTCCGGCGGTCCCATTCCCCTGCACTCCGAGTCTGTCTAAATCAGTCAACGCCCAGGACTGGGAGGATGGATGTAATATCATTAAGATCCACGATGCTGGTTGAAAATTTTTATCTAAAAGGTACTTGTAGTCGTGTAAGACCTGGTTGATCTTTCCGTTCCGACCAAGCTCGTCTATATTCAAATTATTTACATCGTACATCCCCGTTGAAAGAGATTTTTGTATCGCTGCTTGGCCTACTTAGTGACGGACGAGATAACGACAGGATGAACAATAGACATTTCATCGTAAATTCAGTTCCAGGTCATTGTATACTCCCAATGATTCACTTCAGAGCACGCATCGTCTCCCACGCGACCAAAAGGTCAAATCTTTCCCCACGGAGTGCATGGAGCCCATGAAGCGCTGCAAAATCGGGTCCATTGACAGAGGCCTCCGTTAGCCATCTTGAGCGTGCAATCCTCTGCTCTCCACCGGGATTTCAACATCTCGAGATACACTGCATAATCGATGTAACTGTCATCTTCACACCCAAAAACAAGCGGTGGAGCTACCACCGTGCTCCCAGTGACTTGGGATACGGTGAGGGCCGACATCAGGAGATTAATCTCTCCTCGAGCATCGTACTCATCGATCGCAATTCCGAATTCGGTGATGGACGGAAGCTTTTGCAGTATTTTGGTAGTTATATGAGCATCGGGGAACCCTCTCAGGGAAAGCCGCCGCAAAGGACATGTGCGAGCGATCAAGGAAGGATTCGAGAGATTGCAAAGTAAGTATCGTCGGCACTGTCATCGTTGCTGATGTAAAGTGCGAGTGCCTCCAAGGAAGGAGACCAGAGGTAATCAGGGTTCCTGGATCCGATGCATAACGACGTCGAAGGGACGGCAGGTCAATGATTCTATCTACACCTCGCCAAGATTCATCGTCAAAATCAGCCGTGATATCGGCTTCGACAAGGTTGGGAGCTAGCTTCAATATGCGCTTGTGTTCCTCCCACGGGCCGTCGAGTTGATAACGGGTGAGTTGAGATATGGGTTGGGCTACCGGTATGAAGCGAGATTCGTTGTAGACGCCAAAGTCCACCAGAGAGGAAGCTGACTCGAAGCAATCGATGAACTGGACTGCTGATTGGCTTTCCGGGCCATACCACTGGATCCACAACTTTTTCAATGATGAGAGCCGTTCGCGGAGGGAGGCTAGAAGTTGGACCACTGTGGAGGTTAATCCGAGATTGAGCTCCCGCCAGCGTGAAGAGTGCTGCAATGGAAGCTGAAACATTTGAATCTGTGGGGCGGGAGTCGGCTTTCTGGCAGCCGTGGAAATGTATCTTTAGTTTCTGGGCACGTTGGATTTGAGCCTCGGCAAGGGACAGTGGATATGCGGATGAAGTATTGCGAGTTCGGGAATAATCGACTGCAAGCCACGACCACAACGAAAGAGTTGAGGTAGAGATTGCTCTCCAACGGCTGCTGATCCGTATTGACCCCCCATGGGCTATCTGCGCTATCGAACCTGCCCCGAGCCAGCCAGCTGCGGAATGCTTGGCACATTGTAGAGCTTAGGTTAAAGACCATTTAGGCCCGCTTCCAACTGGAGGCTAAAATCAACCGTTCTTTCCAGCTAATTGCAGTACCGAAGGCGCGGATGAAAAATTTCCTGTTTGGGATGTTTATCAAAGAATTCCCCACATCTCGGTCAGTTCTTCATGGATTTGGATGAAACTATGCTAGATAATTCGGGCTAATTCATTCGCAATTAGTGATAGAAAGAAACTCGCAAACATAGTTCATATTGATTGACCTATGATCTCGGACTGTTTCTGTGATAAATGATGTTTAGCATAGTCCAAACATGTTAAAAATAAGCTGATTTTTTGCAACAACAAACTAACATACATTTAGAAAGATGTGAAAGAGCCAGAATCCAAGATAATTCACTCTATGTTGCCTGTAATCACTTCTGGACAATGGGCAGTCTGCTCTGAGCTGGAAAACCTGTGAGAATTGACTGCAACCATGACCTTTATGAAATTTTGGCTCTATCCTATCATTCATAATCCCTGCAAGTCTTCTGTCTCGCCAAACCAGGCCATTTGAACAAGTACTGGGCTTGCTAGAAGGCATCCAACCCCTAAATAGCCTGAAATCCAAGATCAGCCATTATAAAATATTTTGACAGGTTTCTCTCTATCACTGATTGCGAATGAATTAGCCCGAATTATCTAGCATAGTTTCATCCAAATCCATGAAGAACTGGCCGAGATATGAGGAATTCTTTGAAAAACATCCCAAACAGGAAAATCTTCATTCACGCCTTCGGTTCTGCAATTAGCTGTAACGATTACCTCGGTGATTCTTTGTATCTCTTTGTGTTCATCTCCATCCAGTGTTTCCCCTTCCATCTGACTCTCCCATTGTCCTCTTTCCTCTGCATTAAATTACTTCTCCGCAGCTTGATTTCACGCCTCAACACACCATGCGGCTGAACAGCTGACTGGTGCACAGTTTCTTCCTGACAGGATCGCAGTTGCTGCTGCCTACGGCGCAGCCCAATTCGATTTTTATCAGGCCTGAAATGTGCTGTGCTGCCGTTCGTGTCGTTCTGCGCCGCAGTTCGCGCAGTGTGTGGCTGTGGAAATGGATATAGCTGTGCAAGCAAATGAGGCTGCGAATCAAGACTTCGAGGACAAGAGGCGAAGGAAAATAAGAGAGATAAACCTCCATGGGATAATTGGACTACCGAGGAGCCATTTCATAGAAGAATGGTTAATTTAGTAGCTTCGACGTCAGGCTAGGGCTATTCGCCGTGGCCGTGACGGGCATGGCCGCCGATTCGACGGGTGGGTGACGGGCACGGCTATGTATCAAAGGTTACTGAAATAGGTCTACATCGTGCCGAATGTTGAATGGAAAAAACCCAGATAATGGCCGGAATCTCTGGTGATCACCACCCGTTGTCCATGACCACCGGCGGGCTTCACGCTTCCTGACAATACTTACTGTCAACCATGACTGCCAACTATGCTGTCTGGGGGTCGGGGTAAGTTAGAATTGACCATGTTATTATTAACCGTCGATGTAAGTTGCCAATCTCAAGTTGCCTGTCAGCTGCGAGTGTACTTAAAATGGGCGGCTCCTCTGAGCAACCGCTAACAAACAATGATTTCTCTCTCTAGGCCAGTCTTGTTTTCCGCTATCCTCCTGTCTCACACTCTTGCTGCTAGGGCTGCAGATACGTTCCTCTGGGATCAGGTGAGCAGCCATGTTGATACCTCTTCGAATTCCTGACACCTTCTCAAACAGTTGACGCCCAGTCAGGATTTGGAGTGGGTCCAGTGCTATTCAATCTTTCAGTGCACGCGATTGGAGGCGCGTTCTATTAACTTGAGACAGGACATCAAGTTTTTACACGATTTGTCCAGGTCCCTCTCGACTACTCCGACCCAAATGTCGGCACTGCGGCCCTCGCCGTCATCCGTCTCCCAGCCAATGTCTCAGAGGCTCAATACCGAGGCCCACTATTATTCAACCCTGGCGGACCCGGAGGGAGCGGCGTCGACTCCCTAGTGGCGAACGGGCCGAGCTTTCAAGCGGTTCTTGGAAGCCAATCGAACCAATATGATGTCGTTAGCTTTGATCCACGTGGTGAGCTCTCTCAGTATCCTTTGCATCTTATGTCCCTCCTGAGCAGATTAATGATCCAGGTGTGCGCTACTCTACCCCCATCGCATCTTTCTTTGAGACAGACGCGGAGCGGGCATTGTGGAATGCCGCGGCACCGTTCACCTCGCTGAACGCGTCGTCAGATGCCATTCCTCAGGCGTGGGGCCGCGCACACCTTCTTGGCGCGATCGCTGCACAGCGCGACGCGTCGCAGATTTTGAAGTACTTAACGACGGACAATGTGGCACGGGATATGCTACAGATTACGCAGAAATTCGGATTCGAGAAGTTGCAGTATTATGGAATCTCGTGAGTGATTTACTTCATTTCTCTCTATTTCCACATATGCTGAAAGCGCGAGAATAGATACGGATCGGTCCTCGGTGCAACTTTCGCCGCTATGTTCCCTGTGAGTTTTTAGCTCCATTCTTTTTCCGCGTGTTCATAGAACGGCATACAGGATAAGGTGGAGCGAATCCTCATAGATGGTGCGTCTCATCTGCTTATTTTCGGTGCAAGGGCGGTATGTAACATCATGGTTCAGGCGTGCTAGACCCCGATGCATGGTTTGGTGGTAACCTCGTTTTGCTTCAACCCCCATCTGTGGCTGACACAAACCTCTAGCGAACCTCACCATTGAGGTGACAGACACAGACAAAGCCCTGCATACTTTCTTCGACGGCTGCGCAGCGGCAGGTCCGGACCTTTGCGCATTCTATAAACCTACCGTGGTGGAAATCGCGGACAGGCTCACGGCTCTTACCGCATCCATCCGCACACAGCCCATCCCAGTCCTGACTCCCGCGGGGTACGGTCTCGTCGACTACTCCCTGCTCCGCTTGAGTCTCTTGGGAGCGCTTTATCATCCATTTTCGTTGTTCCCGACGCTCGCTCGGGGTCTGGCCGCGCTCGAAAATGGAGACGGTAGTATTTTGTATTCGATCTCCCAAGGGCCGACATTCCAGTGCGACTGTGCCAACAACACCGCATCCCCTCCGACTGACGACTCCACCGTCGCGATCGGATGTGGTGATGCGATTGAAGTGACAGACTCCATCGAGGAGGCGACGGAGTTTTACCAGAACGCGGCGAAGACGTCCCAATTTGCAGAGTTTTCGGTAGGCTCGACCCGAGTTTCCTGCGCGTACGTTTTGAATTTTTGTCTCATTTGCAACGATGTTCATTTTTTTAGTGGATGGAAAGTTTATCGAGAGGATCGGTTCAAGGGTCCTGTTGCCGCAGCTAATACCAGCTTCCCGCTGCTGCTGGTGACAACTACTGCAGGTGCTGACCTTGTTCCTTGATCACATTCTTGCTAAACTTCGTTTCAGACCCCGATGCGCCGAAAGCAGCGTGAGTCCCAATTTCTCCCGGGTTTCGCGTACTGATTATATATCATGGATATCAAGAGCACTCAAAACTCAGGCAGGATTCCCAGGATCGGTGCTCTTAACGCAAGATGGGCCTGGGGTACGCCCAATTTCCGCTGTAATGACGCTCAGATATCTCAACGTCGATAAATACAGCACACGTCCCTCAGTGCGCCCTCGCTCTGCACCGTCGGTTATTTCCGGCAATATTTTCTGAACGGTATCCTGCCGCCCCCAGGGACTGTGTGCCCCGTTGACGCCATCCTATTCGGTGCCTCAGCGAATTCCACAAGTGAAAGGGCTGTCCTGAGTGCGGATGAAGAGGAGGTTCTCGCTGCACTGAAGATCATTTCTGATTCTGTGCTGCCGGTGATCACGCGAAAAATGAGGAGTTGGAACTAGTCACGCTTTGTACAGTTGTACTTCGGAGTTACAGCTATTGGCAGTACCGAAGGCGCGAACGGAAATTTTCTGTTTTGGGATGTTTTCGAAGAATTCCCGGTATCTTCAGTTCTTACCCAATTCACATAAAAACTAGATAGATCTACTCAGCTAATCCATGCCGAATTAGTGATAGAAAAAAGTGGCGAAAATAATGTATATTCAGTGACATGGGTTTGCGGGGCTTTTTTGCTCGCATACTGATGCCTAAGAGGGGAACGAGATGGAAGGGCCAAAAATGAGCCATGGAACGCAGTGTGGGGCGGGGGAAATGGGCGGCGCAACGGAAATGGTAGGCAAAGGAGACCACAGCTTTGAATGGGCGTTGAAAGGCTGACCGGCAAAGTCGAAAATAAAACCCTCGTAATAAAAACCTCTCGCTCACTGAGGCAATCTTTGATGTGCGGGGCAGCTGGAGGATGCCGAGATAAACGATGGAAACAGTATGTACATCTCAGCCGCACCAGTTAGTTGGACCTCAAACTCGCTTTTCAAAGAAGGCACTCATCACAGGCTCAACAGCAATCACAGAGGTGTAGACATTCAGAAGTACTAAGCACATGCGAGGCGAAATGAATGTGGCAATACGCTATAACAAAGTAAGTTTGACATCAACCGTCTTTCCACTCTGGAGGCGCGAACATGGGGTCCTGCGGCACCCACACCGTCTCGGTCTCCGTACGCGGCATCGCCCGCTCCATCGCGGTAACGCAAGAAAAGCACGCCACGATAATCGCCCAGCATGCCAGTGCAATATGGCGGAATCGAATTGGCGGCTCGGCCCCCGACACAAGTAGTAGGGTGTACAGCGCAGCGTAACAGAGGGTTGGATTGAGCATGAGCCATCCGCCATAGATTACGGTCCAGATGGTGTTGACGAGGTGCGGGGGGATGGAGACGAGGGATAGGACGTGGACGACGAGGAGAAGAAGGGAGCGGATTGCGAGAAGGGGAGTGATGAGGAGGAGGGAATTAGTACGCTGAACCGCAGAATGGATCAGCTCTCATGAAACGGAGACAATGGCAAGTAAGGACGTACCTGATCTTTTTCGGCCTCTGACTCCCGATATTTCCTCCCGTAGATCCACAACACAAAGGACGATATGGAAATATCGATCGTAACCACGTTGTAGAAACCAATAATAGCATGGGTGAGCTTGTGTTGGTATAAATCTATCGTCAGGAGAGCATTATGGTCTACGTCCGAGGGTCGTCAGTATATGATCGTCTGGGCGACAACAAGTGCCAGCCAGGCCACAACCACGAGCAATCCTAGACCCTTCCTGGTGGCGAGAATGATCTTATTTTTATACCAGTCCCGCTCGGTCCAGTACAGAAGGGCCATTGTCGAAGTCGCGATCAGGATGTTGGAGAACTGCTCCGTGAAGTAGAGCATGGCGTAGATGGCGCGAGATAAATGAGCGGGAGAGTTGTTGTAATGAGTGAGGAAGTATGAGCGGAGAATGTAAAGTGCCAAGAGAGACATAAGTCCGGGGAAGAGGACAGTGAAGGTCCGCTTGCCGAGTCCTGCTTCCATCCCCACCACCGCAGCAAAGCAGTGGAGGAATTGAACTATCGTGACGACAGTGGCGAGAACAGTGTAAACCACCATGGTCGTATTCAGGTCCGAGTCGGGAGTGATCGTGGGCCAGTCTGTTTTGGCGTGAGTGATTCCTGGGGCATTCGCAAGTATCGCGAGTAAAAAGAGAGAGAGAATAGACATCGGGAAATGTGTACACTCAAGGAAGCGTCCTCAATTTATAGAGAGCGAAAGAACAACACCAGTTCTTGATCGACAGTTGCATATTCTGGGTGGACATTCAATTTCAGACTTTTGGCAGATATAAGATGGCAGATACGGTCCGAAAATATATCGACGCTTAACTTCTTGTGATAATGAAAGGCCACCAAATTTGTTTTTGCGGTTCGAGAGGTGAGCTTCTTGCTTATTGTCACAATATTGGAGGGACTTGCATATTCGAACGATTGACTGGGCCGGCCCAAAGTCCGGCACAAACACTCATAGATATAGGGTGCTTTGAGCATCTAGATGACTATCAGAATACGGGGCAGGAACCATATCTCGTATATTAAGCAGATGTCACGAATCAGTATGTACCTGTTTTCCCATCACTTCAAATTAACATATTTTTCTCAACCACGTTCCTTTGTCCTAGGCAAGTTCTCAATTGGGTATTTTGCTCTCTCAAGCTTATTTTCGGAGTCATTCTTTGATACCAGATCAAAGATTAGCTCGGGGGTACTCCACCGCTACGTTTTTCTTAGCTGCTGAAGGTTGGCTTGTCCACCTTTTCTTACTGTCACACCCCTCACTTGACCACCACTACAGATTCTTCAGGTTGCTGTAATACGGTTGTTCCCATATCTCACAGATGGTAACATTTTGTCGTTCATCCTATTTTCGCTGCAAACAGACCCCGTGTATCATAGTGCCATTTTAGATCTCGCCGATCAAGCATTCAAATCCCGTTCAAAAGAGATGTCGCGCTTAGTCTCTTTCTCCACCGGCCCTCCCCACACTCACCTTTGCGTCCCAGTCTGCTCAGTTCCATCCTCGCGCAGACTGACGCCGCAGTGCGAGGACATGGCGGTGGCTGTGCTATTGCCGTGGAGTGCCGCGCACGGTTCATCTGTTTCTACACGACCTTCTAGACCTCGAATGAAGTGAGTAAGATGTTTTTGTATTTGAATACATTGTTTAGAACAATAAAATTTCCACTCAAACTTTTGGACTAGATGTCGCAGACCAGGAAACAAACCTCTCAATGACCGTTGAATGTAACAAGACGTGCCGTCGCTTCGCTCCGGCCTACCTTTGCTCAAATATTTGTCAGTAGTTATAACACATCTATTCGACCTTTCCGAGATGGCATTCGGAAGGCCGTACATTCCCTCATAAGAAAACATCATAATCTGCCAAGGTTCGCTCTATATACAGCTACCAGTAAAATATACGGTCGAACGTCGACCGTCGAAGTGATAGACATTACAGCTCTTTGCGGTACAACAGGCGCGGTCCGTTTTTTTCTGTTTTGGCGAGTTTTCACGAGAACAGCTGCCCTGAGCTCAATTCTCAACAGTTTCGCTTCAAAATAGGCTCATTCAATTCGCATTGAAAATCCACAGCGAATGGAACACCGGTATTTTTGATCCTTTTACATAATAGAATTTCTTCTGGAAAAACTTGGTTTTGAGTAGGACACCTGTAGCACCCGGAACACTGCCCTGATTTGTCTAATCTTTGGATATGCTATACATCTGATGTGACCTTAGCCAATGTGGGTGTTTATGGAGCTTAATGTACTCAAACTTCCATGGACAGCGCTACTTATGGTAGTGTCTATATATCTACTTCGCTAAAGTGTGCATTAGATCACAATCACTTAGCATGTAATATAAATAAACACCCCGTTGTCTAGGGCCACATCAGATGTATAGCATATCCAAAAACTAGGCCAATCGGGGCAGTACTCCGAATGCTACAGGTGTCCTACTCAAAACCAAGTTTTTCCGGAAGAAATTCTATTACGTAAAAGGATCAAAAATACCGGTGTTCCATTTGCTGTGGATTTTCAATGTGAATCGAATGAGCCTATTTTGAGGGGAAACAGTTGAGAATTGAGCTCGGGGAAGCTGTTCTCGTGAAAACTTGCCAAAACAGAAAAAAACGGACCGCGCCTGTTGTACCGCAAAGAGCTGTAATAGACATTAAAATAATACTGTTGATCGGCTATTGATTCAGACAGGAATTCGAGAACTATTCCACAATGGCGACAGACCAATGTTATGTCAGATAAAAACAGTCAATGGGGTAGTTCCGCACTCAGGGAGAGACTTGTCGTGCGCAGTGTGGTCCAGTCCAGTAGTAAATGGTGGTTCAAATAAACCTGTAGATATGAGAGATGAGCAAATAAAATATTGTATAAGTTACTGCCGACCTCGGAAGGTGGCCGCGCGCTGCTTCTGATCAGCAACGTCGGTGCATACGAGCTGTCCACCACTGCGCCTGAGCGATGTCAATGCCAGAAGCTAAGACTACAGTGATGCTTACCAATCAGAAGATTCCTATGGCCGTTCTATCTTCCACGCTACGTACATAGCTGAGGACAATTACAGCTCTTTGCGGTACAACAGGCGCAGTCTCTTTTTTCTGTTTTGGCAAGTTTTCATGAGAACAGTTGCCCTGAGCTCAATTCTCAACCGTTTCCCTTCAAAATAGGCTCATTCGATTCGCATTAAAAATCCACAGCGAATGGAATTCCGGTATTTTTGATCCTTTTACATAATAGAATTTCTTCTGGAAAAACTTGGTTTTGAGTAGGACACCTGTAGCACTTGGAATACTGCCCCGATTTGCCTAATCTTTGGATATGCTATACATCCGATGTGACCTTAGCGAATATAGGTGTGTACGGAGCTTAATGTACTCAACCCTTCACTGACATCTCTACTTATGGCAGTGTCTGGATATCTACTTTGCTAAAGTGTGTGCTAGATCACAATCACTCGGCATTTAATATAAATAAACACACCATTGTCTAGGGCCACATCAGATGTATAGCATATCCAAAAACTAGGCAAATCGGGGCAGTATTCCGAGTACTACAGGTGTCCTACTCAAAACCAAGTTTTTCCGGAAGAAATTATATTACGTAAAGGGATCAAAAATACCGGTATTCCATTCACTGTGGATCTTCAATGCGAATCGAATGAGCCTATTTTGAGGAGAAACAGTTGAGAATTGAGCTCGGGGCAGCTTTTCTCGTGAAAACTTGCCAAAACAGAAAAAAACGGACCGCACCTGTTGTACCGCAAAGAGCTGTAATCCGCGATGGACTCACAGGGCCAGTAAGTGGGCAAAGTTACTGTCTGTTCCGAAGTGTTAGTGTTCGTTGCGTAGTGAATACAGTATTCCGGTAACTCACGCGAGTTCTCGCCGTTGTTGTTATGTCAGGCTTGGTAATTATAATTAGAACATGAGGAAAGACAGATGAGACATAAAGGCAAGCTCTCACTGTCGGATATCGGAGCCGATTGGTAGAAAAATCAGGAATTTTGCGTCGAGGTCTGGGAATGCTGAGAAGAGCCTTCAGCTTGGCGAGGGTATGTGTTGGGCCCAATGCTTGTCCTACAGCAGCTTGATTTTGAGCGAGGCATTGTTGAGGATGCAAACCAGCCAACGTTGATTCATTCATTGTTGTTGAGCATGATGGGCCTGATAGGACAGCCTTGGAGTAATGTGGAAATTTGCTTAGTCTCGTCGAGGGCTTGATGAGATGGCCTTTAAGAGGTAAGCCGATTGCGCGATACCAGCAGAAGCGGGTTTGGGACTGAGGGTTGCCTTGTGGTTGATCGAGCTAGACAGATGTAGAAGACACATTGAACTCTGTGTTGAAGGGCGGCCAGACGCTGCTGAGAGGCGTTGAGGAAGAGGGATGATGGTGGGGAGAGAGACGAAATAATGATGGGCAGGTGTCGCTTTTGAACGGGCCTTGAGCGCTCGATGCAGGGCATGGGGTACATCCAAAAAGGATTGGCGTCGGAATTGATAGGTTCCCGAAAGTTAAAATGTGACGTGCACAACGTGCCGGAAACAAATATGCACATAAAAGTGCGATGACCGAGACACACGCAATGTGATCTAGTATCTGCTTAACATAACTTACGAGTGATGATGCGGGAGGGCGTGAAGGAGGCGTCAAAGAAAGAGATGCGCAAGAGGCCTTCCCTTTGTCACGGATATTGAGCGGTTGATCGGATAGGTCGAAAATAACCTTGTGGAGCGTCCAAATCCCTGGACCAAAGGTAATTTCGGATGCACCCGCTAGTCTGCAGACCCCAGAAATGAAATCGGATATGGGCTTGACATACGGGAGCTGCCGGGCCGAGAGTGTGAGAAAAAGAAGAATGTAAATATGTGCACATAAAATCAGGGCATCTGCTTAAGATACGAGTAATAAAACCACTGTGAGAGATTTTATAGGCCTTTAGGACACTAAGTGGAAAAGTTCACAGGCCAAAAGAATGTTTTTGAGGGGCTCGAGATTCAGTCTGTTTCCTTCAGAACGAAGTTTGGGCCTGTCATTATCTCACAATGCACTATTGAGTAGTCAAGACTCAGTGGCAAGACTTCAGTACGAAAAAGTCTTGGAGAGCAACTGTTATGAAATTAGACAGGTTGCGCACAACACAGCGGAGGCTGAAGGATTTTTGGGACCAAAACATGGCATCCAAACATGTCTTCCTGTTTGAGAATACACTGCGGCGATCAAAAAATATTATCCTGGGAAAACGGCCCTGGAACTATTATGTATGATTTACGGGCCGAATATAACCTTAGATAAGATAACAGTGCTAGCCCGAATTTTATCTGTCAAAGTTCCCTGAGTAAAAGGCTGGATTTTACCATGAGACAAAGACAGGTAACAGCCAAACACCACTACCCAGGTTCAAACGAACTACACATCAATATTTATTACACATATGCACGAGGTGAGGCCAATTCTCCGAGCCATCAATAAGCGAGCAACCTGCGAGTTACCCGCCGCTTATAAGCAGCTGCGGCTTATAGCTTTTAAGTGGTGAGGCATGCCCCTGTGGAAATCCCAGAGGAAAATTGCATAAAATCTCCGTTGAAAACCCCCAGTGCGGTGAGTGTGAAAATGTTGTTTAGTTTGCGGGATAGCTAGTGGTTCGTCGGTCACCAATAAAGGTATTCCATTCTTGAGGGTAGTCCGGAAGCAGTGGCATGCGGTGAGCGCCATTCAGCCCGCATACAAAGCATTGAGCATGAATCCGTTCACCGGTTAATGCCTTACATAATGTATCATTCGTTGATCATTCGAGTACAGCGAAAGAAGGTTAGCAGTGAGCACGCACCGTTATCCCGCACACTCAGTTCCAACGTATAGACAGTGGCTGTGGGTTTTGGACGACATTCAAGCGAGCAACACAGTCCCACCACTGCTCCTCGTGGGGTTTTTGGCGAATCAATGCAGCTTTGTTACGATGGGTGGTAGCGTTTTGGTGTCGGATCTCAGCTTCGAAGCGCAGCATGGTGGCCCTTAGCTGCTTGACCAAATGTTCCCATTCTAGCATGACCCTCCAATCTGGACTGGGACCCAGCACGATGTGCAAGTCCACGGAGTCCACGACGTGCAGGTGCACAAGTTGGAGAGCAGAGATGGCTCGGCGCAGTGGAATGGCAAGATGGGGGTGAAGAGTGAAGCCTGCGGGGCCTGAGATGAGGTCGGAAGAGGAGAGAATGGTGTGGGATAGTAGCGCTGCGCATGTATCGCGCAGCGTGGGTGCACCCGATGCGCGATCGAGTGGATGGATGTATGTAGTCGAAAGTGAATGCAAAGATGAGTTCAACATGATGAATATGAAGTAAGGAGTAACCAGCCAGGAGGGAACGATGCTTCCCAATGTGTCCACCTTTGTAACGGCTCTCGAGAGGGAGTCACAAATATTTATTGTTGGGGACGATGTCGTACGATCCTGGCGAGTTGGGAGTTATATTGGTGTGGTAGGGACTTGGATAAGTCTCCAAGTCTCCAAGACAGTTGAGATCAATTAAGAGCAAGCCTCTCAGACTAGAAATTGTAGTCTGAGCATCGATTTGGCTGCACTCAAAGCCAGTGAGAAATCTGCAAGGGCTTTGATCCACAACTGACTTGGAGGCTAAAGGAGGATGCTAGATAGAGCCCAGAGGCTCTGAGAGATAGATCAAACGTAGATGTAGAACGGATAGCTGCAGATAAGGGAATTACTGCTGGTAGACGTACTGAGACTCAAACAGAGATAATCCTCGAAAGAGGGCTTGTATTGTTGAGACCAATACACTTAAGAGCACCCACAGACCTAGTACATGAGCCTGCTGTTAAGAGAGCTAGGCGAAATGTAACGGAAGTCGTTAGATGGTTAAGGTAGTAAAGATAGTGATATTGATCTGTCTACGTGCCTGATAAGTACATGGTCACGTGACTAGACACGTACAAAGAAACAAGAAAAATAGATGTAAATAGGAGTTAGTTGAAGAGTATTGAGGAAAGGGTAAATAATGGTATATGGCCCTTACAATGTGATACTTAGTGTGTATTACAGTACATGTAGGTGTAGCATAATAAATGGCTCGAACCGCTCAAGCTGCTGAACCAATTTGAACCAATTCAGGCCGCTTCCGTGGCCTCATTCACCTGAAATTTGTACCCCGTCCGTTCGCCGGTTAAGCCAAACCCATCACTCTGTTTAAGCCATTTAAATCAGCTCAGCAGAGTCACCAAAATGATATATTCACCGCTTGCCACGCCGCCGAGGATGGGTTGTTGCCGATGTCATGCCTAAGCTTTTCGAGGAGTTCGCGAGGGTGCTGCGGGTTTGAGGTAAGATACAATGGAAATGGAGAGGGAGATGGAACACAGGACACACAGATTGTCACTCACAAGGAGAGAGAAGAGGCTCTGCCAGTAACAGTTTCAATACAGTGTTAGATGTGGGTGCTGCCTTGGATGGGAACCCATTCCTGTGTGCATGGGGGCGACACCCGGAGGCTCTAAGGCGACGGCGAGGGCATGATCGCGAGGATGTTCACTGTACATGGATTACTGCAATATCGAAGATGGAGCCACACACAGTAATCATACTATGCCGCATAATAATAATAAATCATAAGGCATGTACCTGTGATGTCTGTGGAAGAGATGGTGTGGGCCTCAAAAAATTAAGCCTGAGGTGAGATTGGTGGCATGACGTGCCGGCACAGCCGAAGTCGGTGGCACAACGAGACCAAGTCTGAGACAAGGCACAGATCACGCCTGAGTGTTATACCAAAAGAGAGGAAGGCATGTCTTGGACGAGAGTGACCATGTCTTCAGAGTGAGGAGCACGCGAAAGTGCGTAGAGGAGAAGAACAAGTTGAAAGATACGTGACAGGTGACAAGGAGTCGTGACTTGGCATGTGCCGATTAAGGTGGCTGTACCATGTCTTTCTCTTTCATCCACTACCATCGTCGCAACCTCTTCTGACAGCAATAAAACTTTCCACTGTGAGTTTTCTTTTATTGAGCTCAATATTTTATTTGAATTTTTGCTGATTGCCACTTTGACTCTGGATGAGTGCCACCAATGCCACCCAAAGCCCCAAGTTGACGTGGCCAATAGGGAACTGAAGTCGCCATAGAACTTGAGTTGTGCCGCAACTCAAGTTTATCGAGAGAGCCTGAGTGATAGGAGCATCAATTTGCTTTCCTTTTCACCCTTGCCACCGCTGCGTCATCCCATGCATGTCAGAATGGATCCAGGTTCTGGTGAGTTAGTCAGCCAGTTGAGTGGCTTAGACTGGTTCAGCAGCTTAAGCGGTTCAAGCCATATATTTTACTGGTATCTAATGAATATGTACCGCATTCGATACCTGGCTTAAGCCGCTTAAGCGTGGCTTAAACTTTGGTACGTTACAACGTATTTGGATTAAGCCAAAGTGAACAGGATTTATGAGCAGCACGTCGGGCAATTGTGTTTTCGTGCGTCAGAGACTCACGCTCCACACCGTCCCGCTGGGAGCACCGGTCCCTTTGTGCCTTGCGCCGGAGGCGGCGTCGATACTCAACATAGGACTCCGACTCGGAGTCGTCGTCAGTAACATCCATGGATCCTATGGGAAAGGAGAGGAAGTGGAGCAGGAGACTCAGATGAGTATAGAGTAGAAAGGTAGGATCGAGGAAGCTGGTATGAAGAACAAAGGGCCCGAATAAGCGCGCGCGCAGGAAAGGCGTCGTCGATAAAATAAGCGCGTCCGGGCGGCCCGTGAGTCGGCATGAGTGATGGGAACAGCGGAACTTAAAAGGCTTCGGACGGAGTTGCGTAATTTTATAAAGAGGTAATTTTTAGAGCTGTACGCACCTTCTCGGCAGCTTGATTAACGCCTACAAGACCAGCCGCCGCTTCGCTCCGGCAATAAGAAGCATGGCACGAAAGGATTAAGAAAATAATCTATTGTCGACATACAATACAATTAGAAAGGGGAAAAAAAATGGATGGCCGAAGTTGCTCTCCCCAGCGGCAAACGACACAGTCAACTCACCGGAAGTTTTCAGAGATACAAATGGGAAGACAGCAGGAGAGGAGCAGTTACTCACTGCTGGTCAACCAAGAATAATCGGAGCTCGGCGCCCAAAAGGAGGCAAAGGAACAATAGCAAGAGCGGGTAATTGAGGACGACTTAAGCTGAATGTTTCGATCTCCCATTTGATTCATTTGGAGAGATGCACCAGCCAGAAACAGCGGAAGTATTCAAGATATATGAAGGCGTGAATTTGATTCATAATTTGTTGCCAGCCAGAGTGAAAAACGGAAACGCGAGAAAATCACAAATCTTGACATAAATGAAATCCGGCAAGATAGGTCGCAGCGCGGAGCGATTGCAAGCAACTCGGTGTGGGTTGAGGAGGTTCAGGACTGAGATGAAAGCAATCATGGGCCAGAAAGCAGCAGACACGACACAGCTAGCGCGAGATTCAGCATTGAGAACAGTGGCAGTTGCAGTTGTAGACATATAGATTTTGAGGATGGTCGAGCGGATGCCTATGATTGAAGTGATAGTTTGAGTCAAACCCAAGTAGAGGACTATCGCCCGCAGCAGCAGCTCCAAAGATCAGACCAAAAATGGAAATAGGTTCGAGGAGGAAAGTGGGTGAAGAGGCTCTATCCACGCTGTTTTTATATGTGAAGAATCATCTGCCGGGGGATACGTGGCCCCCCGGCCTGATGAATAGAATCATGAGCAACGACTGCGATCGACTGCGTCCTGTCAAGAAAAAGCTGCGCGCGGGTCAGCTGTTTGACCGCAAATGAAAAGGTGGTGCTGAAGAGCCGAGAGATTCGAAGACAGAAGGGGTTAATCGAAGAGCAAGAGCAGAGGAAAAACAAAAGGAGAATGGTTACATGGGGACATAGCACAGCTGAAGGAGCAAAATCTTAAAGAACGGTTAATAATTAATACTGAGGCGTGAGGGAGGGATTAAAAGATTGTGGGTCCGAGAGAAGGGAACGCTGTCACTTTATATGTATCTTCGGGGAGACTACGTGGCCTCCCAGCTTGATAACGATCTTTGAGCTGCGCCGTAAGCAGCAACAGCGGCGAGGAACAGCCTTGACCAGCATCTTTTCGAGAAAGACTGCGGGTAGGTCAGCTGTTGCACCGCATGGAGTTTTCAAGTGTAAAATGAAACTGTGCAGAGGAACTTTGACGCCGAGATATGAGGACGAGGAGGGAGACGGAAAGAAGGAGATAACCCAGATGGGGATGTGCGCAAACATGTACAATGACACGCCGAGGTAATCGTTAAAGAACGGTTAATTTCCAAAGCATTCATAGATTGCTACAAGATTGCTATTCACACTTGTTCTGAGCCCATGGCCCGTTAACAGCTTCGACTTACTTTAAATACTCTTCAAGTTCGTCTGCGCCTCCACGCATTTCTTGTGACTTTCATTCTCCAACAGCATCATCCTGCTGAAGAAAAATCTCTCCGCGTCCATCTGAGTGGCAAAAGGGGAAATTGCTGAGGTGATTGGTACACAGCGCCAAACAAGTTCTAGTCGTGACTAATACTTCCCATTGCGACATGGGCCTTCTCCAGAACCATCATGACCAAGCAGAGAATTCTCCTCCTCGGTGCAACCGGCCAGACGGGAGGGTCTATTCTGCAGGCGCTACTCAAAGACACCGAGTCTTTTGTAAGAAATGCCTTGTTTGCTTTGCCAACTTTCTCACCTGGGAGTCTGGGACAGGACGTCGAAGCCCTGGTGCGACCGTCTTCAGTGAACAAGCCAGAAGTCAAGAATCTCGCCGAGCTGGGAGTCACTACTCGTGTTGTGGATATTGGCGGGCCGCTGGACGAGCTAGTCAGCGCATTGAAGGGAATCGACGTCTTCATCAGTGCGATCGACGCGACGGGGCAGCTAGCGCAAGTGCAGCTCGTTACGGCGGCAAAGATGGCCGGGGTCAAGCGCTTCGTGCCATGTGCATTCATCACGGTTGCACCGCCCGGAGGAGTAATGGCGCTGCGGGATAACGTACGCCTGATTTCGTTTCAAACCGTTGTCTCCGAGTCTACTTATCCTGTCCCAGAAAGAGGAAGTTTACCAAGAGATCCGCAAGCAATTCCTTCCGTACACGGTCATCGACGTCGGCTACTGGCATCAAATCTCTTTCCCTACTCTGCCTTCGGGCCGTGTGGACTATGCCGCAGCGGTAAACCCGAACGTCGATATCCACGCGGGTGGCACCGCGCCCACCATGCTTACCGACCTGCGCGACATAGGCACTTACGTCGGACTCATAATCAAGGACCCCCGCACGCTCAACAAGTTCGTTTTTACGTGTAGCGATGTCCTTTCCCAGAACGAGATCTTTGCCCTGATGGAGGAGATGTCGGGTGAGAAGGTCGAGCGCAAATACGTGAGTACTTCTTTGTTTTGTTGAGGGGACGGACACCTTAGAGCTCAATTTGATAGATATCGGCGGACGACATAATGGCCTCGCGTAAGAGCGCAGCGGCTGCCGCCAAGGCTCAGCCAGAAAACCAGATGGCGAATATGGGAGCCGTCATATCAGATTACCAGTTCAGTAAATACGTCCGCGGCGACAACACGCCCGCGTATGCGGAGTATCTTGGGTATCTTGACGCCAGGAAGTTGTACCCCGAGTTCCAGCCGAAGACGTTCAAGGAGTTTGTTGGTGAACTGCTCGAGGGCAAGGGCGAGATGGTGTATAAGCACCTGGTTGCGAAACGGAATGCATGAATGTGCGTGAATGGAGTTTTGTGTGTATCATCATTGTGCCCAGATTATTTTATGAATTGATTTTGGGTGGAATCGAACCGATTTCCCTATCAGGAGAAGTCCAATGCCTAGAATAATACTTCCAAAATTGAGGGTTTCTGCGACCTCGCCCAATCGCTGTCCAGATATCAGGACATAATCCTGCCTACAACGAGTTTCTTTCAACGGGTCTAATGTGTCTAAATTATTTGTCGGTTCTTCGAGGACTAATAGTCTCACTAACAAGTGGATCTGATAGGGATGAAGTAGTCGCTCTCAACGAAGTCAATATAAATCAAACTCTACACCCTCGGATACTATATCCAAGGTCCGTGCACTCCGAGCCTTGAGTGATTCCTACGTTTGACTCCTGGGCGGCTCCCCCGTCGTCGTTTCCCACCCATCGCGGATCGTCCAATTGCCGTAGCAGTCGTATGCCCAGTCCGTCGCCCCGATGATCTTCTTTTGAGCCGCGACGAATGCGTCCACGGCACACATCCCGTCCTTTTGCGCTGCACAGCCTGCGATGCCCGTCAGCGGGACCACGCCATCGTTTACGATGATGCGGATCTGCGGCCCGGGCACGGAGGTGCATTCAAGGACTGTATCGACATGCGTGTCAGTGTAGTCAATGTGCCATCCATAGGAGGACGTACACTGGAACTGGACGTTCGTCGCAAATGGCGCGAGTTGCGACACCCTGAACGTGCGGTGCTTCGGAATGTGGTCCGCCGGCGGCGGGCCCTGCGCCGCCAGGGTGGACAGGTTGAGCGCCGTGAGGACTGATCATGATATATGTGTCATTGTCAGTTACTCGCGCTGTAAGACATGATACATACCATTGAGAATGACGACCTCGTGCGTCGCATCGACGTAGAGGCTCTGTCCGAACGGAAACGTGATTGGGTTGTCGTCCAGCGTCGCGTTAGTCGACGAGTTGTGCGTCAAGATGGGGGTGTGCGTGAGTCGTGCCACGAGCTCTTGCACGTACCCGATGCCCTGCGACCGCGCAAGCGGGAAGCCGAAGCCCGAATTGTACCTGGCAGAATTGTTGGCGCAGCTACGTATACCTGACAAAGGCCGACATACCAGAAGTAAAGGTCAAACCTATTGAAGGGTCAGTTCAAGTTCTGATCAAGTGCTGGAGACTGACGAATAATCGAATCCATTCCACTCCTCTTTCGTGAAAAGCTCACAGAACTTCGAACACCCAAGTGCAACAGTCTGACAGTGACGCCTAAGTTTCAATCCTCCAAACGCCGAGGGAAACTACCTCGTATGCGCACAGTTGCTGGAAGACATACACGTCCTCGATCGTCAAACTATAGCCGGTTAACTGACGCTGCAGGCGACGGAGTGCCTTTTTAAGATAGACCGAAGCCCACTTGACAAGGTACTCGCGACCCCGATCGGCTTTGGATGAATCTTGGGCATTGGGGCAACTACAGCGTTGTTAACAAAATATCGGAGTCTTCTGCAGACGTACGTCGTGTAAGGTGCGAGCGTGTTGTTAAACTGCGTAGGAGATTAGTTCAGGAAACCGCGTAGACGGAAGGACGCACGCCGTGCGCCTCGATAGTGATGCTTTGCTGGTATTGGCCTTCGAATGGATAGCCGAAGAAGCCGACTGCGAAATTCTGAGCCGATGCGAGCATGCGGTCTCTGTGGGCCGTGTTTGGTTAGTGCACAGAACCGAGATGGGATGTCATACACTGGGACTCGGTACGGAATACGGGAAGAGTATTGGATTCGGTGAAGTTCTGGGCAGGGTGGGTTAACATCCAGCTATACTAGTAATCTGGGTACCTTGAGAAGGAATCCATATTTAAGTCGCATTGATATTCCCAAGTCAACTAGCAGACATTTAGGATGTCGTCGACGTTGCAGATAAACTACCCACAGAGTTGTTGACGTCCAAATGGCGTCAAAACTTCAAGTCGCATTAGTATAACCACCTGCATGGGTCTTGTTATTCACCTTCTTCGCCGAGCTTATACGTCCTAAACCCCGATGAGTCAAATGAGGTATTGATATGGCGGATACAAACCATTCATTCAAAAACTCAAGTTCGCCCGAGGCCCTCCATTTTGAAGTCGCGGCGTTAAGACGGCCAGGTAGACCTGCAGGGCCTCCGTACGACGCTGTGCCTCCGGTTAAGAGTTGCGCAGGCTGACCAAAAGAGAATACCCTCACCCCAGGCAGTGGGATACCTCGCACCATGCCTGTGCAGCAAGTGCAAGCCTGTCACCCGGCAGGTGTGTGGCGTCTCAGGCCCAGAATGGACCCCAAATGCGCCTCTCCCCATGCTGTACCACGGCGATAGGTTCCCCCACTTTGCGAGAAGGTCGAACTTTTTGCCGTTTGTCCTCGAGAATGTGTCGGGCGTGACGAGCACGGGGGCGCCGGTGTGTACAGGGTACGAGGGGGCCGTGGCGACGACCGCGGGCTCTGCGCCTGTGGGGGTCTTTCCCGCGTAGCCCACGTCCGTGGGGAACATGGACGGAAATGCATTGGTTGGGGTCGGAGGTGGGTAGTTGTGCCGCTCGGTTGACCCGGCCCACGGGGAGGCGAGAACGCACACATCAGGCGCCGCTATCGTGGGCACATTGTCGTGTTTGGGATGGAAGAAACAACTAGAGCCGCATATCGCGTATTGAGTGAGGAAGCAAGCGAGCGCCCCAGCCACAAAAGCATTGAGGAGAGATCCAAGGCCGAATCCTGGTTTGAAACGGGATGTCGCCGGTACTTTCCTGTGGGACGGGAGAAGGCATTCGAGCTGGGGATTGGGGAGCTTGAAATCGCGAGAGGCGTGCTCGACGTTCATGGCTGCAGCACGACAACGAGCTGGTTAACGAGAGCCGAGCGGGAACCGAATTGATGTCCGAACACGTCAACTTTGATGGCCGCAATGTGGCACGTTTAATCTCCGCCGAACCGAACAAACGGTTGGCCTAGACTCGTAACCAGTCTGCCTACGCCGTTCTAACAAGGCAGGCTTGTTGCCGTAGGCAGACTGGTACTTCTCGGATATCCCAATTGGGCTGGGGCGGAGTTTGAAATTTAACTGACTTTTTCACAATCTTATTCCTTTTACACTCAGTTTTTAAGTTTATTTTTCGGTTGAAGCTGGGGTAATAAATAAAAGAATTATCCCTTTGATTTGGCCTCTTATATTTCCTCTTTATGGTACAGAACACCGTAAAACTTGAGGATAGTTTTAGTGGAAATCAACTTCGGACCGTGATCTCCGGAATTGCCGCGGCTCATTGTGTCATCAGTCTCACTCAATGAACAACTTAATTTCAAACTCCGCGACAGACCAATTGACATATCCGAGAAGTACCAGTCTGCCTACGGCAACAAGCCCGCCTTGTTAGAACGGCGTAGGCAGACTGGTTACAAGTCTACAGTTGGCCACTGGATGCAAAGAAACATTTGCGATCCCCTTAGCCGTCAAACTTAGACAATGCGCGGGGTATAAATGAATGCTATTACATTTCAGATGAATGTAAACTTAGTTTCGTCCTCGCGTGTCGTATGCTTCTGATCCCTCCTTTCCATTCCATGTGTCGCTTTCAAACGGACTAGTAACGGTGTTGCGTAACGAGCAACAAACTGACTTAGGGCATCAGTGCCAGACGGGCGGTGATGCAGCAGAGGCGCGGCGAAAGAGGCGGGCGAAGAGTGGGATGAAATGATCTGGCGAGCTCCGGGCCATGGCACTGTAATGCCAACGTATGGGTGCTAACGCATGCCATTGCTCCCTTCGCTTGTGCCATTTGAGATTTGAGTGGACATATGGACCTTATGTGCTGGCTTGGCGTATAGCATATAGCAATCTAATCAGGCGCGTATCGGACTTTTACTCGTCCCACTGAGATTTTGAGTTATTGCAATATTCAAAATTAATGGCACACCCAAAAAATAAAATAAAGTTTTGAGGAAGCGTTCGAGCCGGCCTGCCGACATCATCTTTTGCCTTTACAAGACAAGACCAAACAACGCGGTCGCGTTAATATTTCAGCGCTTTCTGATGTTCCCTTGGATCCAGAACCCTAAATTAGAGCCTAATTAATTGTTAAATCGTGCTTCTTATGACCTCACATTGCCCTGGGCACCATTACAGCTCTTTGCGGAACTTAGGGCGCGGATCAAATTTTTTCAAAAAATGATGATTTCAGCATAACACTCATAACTCCCTCAAATCTTGGTCTTTTCTCCTGATTCCAACACCATTGTACTTGTATGGGATGCGCGCACCTGCATGCACCCCTGGATATATGATGATTATATAATCTGTACCAAATACGGAAATTAGGATCATTTTGTGTATATCACCTCCTGTACATGCCCTAGGTAACTATAGAACTGGATATCTTGCAATAAACATAGTATGTATGATATATAGGCGCAGGGATCCCCGTTTTGCGTCCATGTGCTGTAATTATGCTATACCATTGGCCTACATATACTGGGTCATATCCAGGACCGTACGGGGCTCTGATATTGAAAGTCAAAACATGCCTGCAGCTGGATATGTATATTGTTAGACATATGCGAGGACATCATGATGCCTAGACTGTTTGTGTGTGTACGGGAGGTGATATACGTGCAAATTGGTGACTTACCATATTTGGTACAGATTATATAATCATCATATATCCACGGGTGCATGCAGGTGCGCGCATCCCATACAAGTACAATGGTGTTGGAATCAGGAGAAAAGACCAAGATTTGAGGGAGGTATGAGTGTTATGCTGAAATCATCATTTTTTGAAAAAATTTGATCCGCGCCCTAAGTTCCGCAAAGAGCTGTAATGCAGAAATACGTCCTATTTTGTGTTTTGCAACCAAACAATTTTCACAATCTATTTTCTTAGTTCTGGTCTGTAGCCAGCAACTTTAAGGGATTAAAACTCACGTGTTTCCCTGATTTGTAGATGCAGGACCTTATCTGTGCATGTCAACAAGGTTAATTTAGTAAAACCATGATTTCACAGAAAAGAAAGCTTGAATGGGAATTGGGGAGCGAATATTTAGATCCATAAATCCAAGTACCCTTAAGGCTTTTGAGCTTAAAAGAATCGTCAAAGGTGGCCAGCCTGCACAGGGACAGGCCAAAAGCAGATATACTATCAAAATGACTTTATGTTTGCCTTTACTCACAATGAATCTAAATATTGGCTCCCTAATATCATCCAGGTATGTCTGGTAGTGATATCTTGAAATATCCCAATTTTAGGCCCCGTAGTTGTGTTTAAATCCAAAGAAGAGGTGACGCGACCGTGTTGTTTGGTTGTGCATCGTTTAAAAATGAGTGCTCGAACGCTTGATCAAAACTTTATTTTTATTTTTTGGGTTGCGCCATTAATTTTGAAAATTGCAATAGATATTCCACCACCCAACTAGCGCCTTCAATTCCACTTCTGCTGCGCATAAATCCCTAGCGCCTCGGTCGCCAGCACGTTCGTATACTTCGACACATCCGCAGTCGTATACACCCTATCCTTCTGCAGCCCATTAAGAATCCCAATCAGCTGCTTCTCCAGAAAGTCCACAAAGACAAGGTCAGTCGGCGCGTCGGCCGCAAGCCCAATCGGGGCGGCGGACGCGATAAAGTTCGGGAGGGAGTGGAACTCGAGCGGCGCGTGCGGTGTGTCGTCGCCGACACCGGGGCACGCGTCGGTCGTAACATATCCCGGCGTTAATTTCGCCAGAGCGAAACGTGCCTGCCCGTCGACCTCCGCATTCCGCCGCGCCATATCCTCCATCCACTCGCGGTACCGCGTCCCGACGTACCCCCTCGTCCATAGTTCCGCCTCAACCGCATCATCGCGCTTCCTGTGGTTCATACTCGCTCCGTTCAGCGCAGGAAGGACGCCGTTAGCGACGGAGAATGGCACATTGGGGATGTAGAGGAAGGGGTCCCCGTACGACAACACGGTGAGCTGGTCGTTCTTCGTGAAAGTCCCGCGTAGATGTCGAACCGCAGCGATCCTGAGTTGGTGATCATGATGTTGGGGTGGATGCGCGCGTGTTATTGACGGTGAGCGCGACGGGCATCACCTCCGCCATGAGTGAAAGCAAGGAGTTGTTCGCCGGGTAAGGTGCCCTATGGTTGCAATATATTTAAGAGACCCCTCCTGCCCAAAGAAAACGAGAAACACACTGGTAAATAGTAAAATCGTGCGGCGCCGTCCCATACATCAAGCTCAGATCAAACTCCTTCGCGAGCTGCTCAAGGCCCTTGGTGATGCTACTCCCCTGCGTCGTGTCGAACGAGAAGTTGCCGCGCCGAGTATGGTACTCGAACGTAACGCGGTTGGGATCGAGGTACCGGCGGCTAAAAGTGATATTCTTGGCCGCCCGGCCGCTGGCGCTACAGTCCTCGCCATTGTGACGGCCGTAGCTGCCATGGTGGCCCTTCGGCTCTGGGAGGTCCGCACTCATCCACCCAATGGTTTCCATGTACCTGCCACTCTCAAGCGACATACTCCGCCCATCGAGCTGCAGGCAATCGCGGATGTGGGTGTGCCACCCGAGAATCAAAATGGGCGTCAGAGGGTGCACGGCGCGAATGGCGTTGAAAACAAGCGGCCCTGTCGCGTCGCGCCAACGTCAGCAAAAAAATAATACCGATGAAAATTATGAACACAATTCACAGTTGTCCCGCGCAACGGGCATGTGCCCCGCAAGGAGGAAAAAATCCGGTTCATCCTTGATGGCGCCCACAAACTAGTACAACAGATTAGATCTTATTGCTCAAGGAAGGGAAGAGGACGCACCCAAGCCTCTTTGACCATATCTTCGACCTTCTGCACCGTTGTATTTGCGGCGTTGCCCTTGAAGTCGAAAAGAACGCCAAGTGCCGTCACTGCACGGCCTCTAGAAAAAGCACAACAAGCATCAGAACTAGCGCGCTAGAAATAAAGCGAACAAGGTGCACTTGCGCGTCTTGAATTTGGCGAAGTGGCTACCAACGGGCTTGCTCACGCCGTTGATAGTGATGTTGACGTTCGACGAGAGGTAACGGCCCTTGAAGCACGGGGCAAAGTTGTCGTGCATATCGAGTGTGTTCTACTCGGGTGAATTAGTTGGTAAGGCAGGTGAAGGCAACGAAGGAGCTTGCATTGTAGACGTAAAGCTCATGGTTGCCTGGTGAGATTTGAGTTTTTGAAAGAAAGGGGAGAGAGAATGTCTACCAATTGCCAGAACATCGTCCGGGAGCTGCTTAAAGAACTCGTTCGACTGTTGCGCATCCACACCGCCAACAGGATATCCATCCGAAAGCCCTGTGCCATCGTGAAGGTCGCCCGAGTCGACCAGAAGAAGATCAACGTCCTTCTTGATCGCAAGCTCCTTCATGTGCGAAACAAACGACGCAAAGTCGCCAAAGTCCCCACTGTAGTTTGGCTCGGGGAAGCTCGTCTTTTGGTGGCCGAGCAGCCAGCCATGGCTATCTGTCGTGTGGAGTATGTTGAGGCTGCCCCAGGTCAATGGACGCGAGGGCAGCGTGAGCTTCGCGCTGGGGAACTCGCGCTTTGCGTGGTCGTGTACGTGCCGTCACCCACAACATGGCCGTGGTCGTCGCCGCAGGCGAGGGCGGCACTGGCAAAGGCGAGGGCAAGCAGGATAGACTGCATTGAGCGACGCGGATACGTTTAGCTAGATCATTTCGCAATCAGCTTTCTATGTATCCAATACCCTTGATTTTGCGGGTTGTTATTCGGTTTCCAGCATTCGGGAAAGCTGTCAGTTGTATCTTTGGGCAGTTTCGCCTGCTTCCCAATGACTATCACTCGAGTTGGTGTAGCAGTGTGGCTGACCAAGTGTACTTTGGTCAAACAGGCTGATCGACGCCCAGTGGAGCGCACCGTTGCTAGCCTGTCGTTGTTCTGGATTTTTCTGAATGCTCAGGAGTACATAGGCCCGCCATTTGGGTCAACAACAGGCGCAGATAATGGGCTCCCGAGTATGTAAAGACTACTTCGATTGTGACAGTCGACCTGCAATTATTCCGAGTCTGTGACATATACTACGCCCGCCTCTATAAGTAGCCTGGAGTTGTGTGGACCCGGGATGAGGATATACTGTAGCATTTCGGCCGTAGGTTCACCTCAATTCAGCCAGTGTTGTGACCTTTGACTGAACTTACGGTCGAAATGCTACAGTAGATCCTAAAAGATGAGAGCATTGGATCCGTTGAGATCTTCGAGGCCGTGTAGAGCTGAGGATATACGAGATGCATACACCGGCTAGGAACGGCGGCAGAGATGACGGAACACGACACAGTGCCGCGTTAGATGCTCCCGAGTGTCGCCCTTTGCATCAAGCCCGACACTTCTCAATTGCGACTCACGTACCGATCGCCGGAGAAGCTGCTGCTATTTGGTTGCTATGCATTTTTATTCCTCCTCCTCCCACCACCATATCCTAACCCCCGCCGCCACCATCATCGCGCCTCGCATTCTCGCCGTCGGACGATGGCTACCACCCATTTGCGCGCCGACCCGGAGGTAATTGACGGCCTTTCCGTTGGTGATGTCCAGCGATTTCGTAACTATAGTACGCACCTGCTTCGGATCCCCGCGGAACTGACACATTCCTCCAGATATACCACGGGTGGACAAGCACCGTGGGTGTAGTTTCACGGCATTTGATGGGCAGAGCACCGACACTTGCCATGGCATTTGCCATGGCTGAACAATCTTTCTTTGTGTTATTTTTGTTCACCACGTTGAAGCGGATCAACCCGGTCAACCAGCGCTTGTTCACGGGCACTCAATTGCTGTGTGCCATGTCAGGATTCCTTTTTTTGTCTCTTGTGGTTTTCATCCTCAACACCAGGATGGAAAAAAAATGCATGCAGCAGGTGGCACGCGTCTGCCTGCATAGTTGATGCATTTAAATACTACTTGAATACAGGATTGTCAAGCATTTTACCATAATTGATGCGCCAGTGTTTTCGGGAATCTGCTCGTTTTAGAGTGTTGATTCCTCAAAGTCTACGTATCGAGAGAATTGAGCACTAGAGTTTAAACGAGGAAGCCTAACATTCCGTACAGCCTCAACACTTGTTATGCACGGTAGTTCCGGGCCGCTGATAAATTCAAAAGTTTAAACCTTGTTGGAGCTCACTCACATGTTCAATAATGTAGTCTCAAAGACTGCCGCTTTCTGGCCGCAACAATGTCTCACAAATTGCAGGTAAGGAATGGCTGATGGAAACAAAATCAACAATATTTTTTCTGGGGGTTGGTACTCGGAAAAATCAAGGTAAAGTTGGGTTTTATGCAGCTTCAACAGCCGTAAGAATAGTTCCCAGAATATTTCTTGGTCCAAACTTCAGGTGTGCCAAGACTAACTACCAGCATTGAGGAAGTGAATGTTGGGCTCTGAGCTCACTCAATGCTCTGTAAATTGGTTACACCATGTAGTAGCGATTTTCAATGCATGCCAAATGCATACAGTCTAACTCAACCTGTCTAAGACCATCGGTTCAGCAACCGATATGTAGTACAATTTGAGAACATGTTACCTTTTGAATTCAAATCATGGCTCCAGCGTGTGAAGGTTTGAAAATACAGTGCTAAATAATTTAGAGGCCACCTAAGTGCATTTGCGAGCTGGAATCAACAAGGAATTTCTACATTTATAGCGCCTGAAGTCACGGCAAAAGAAAATAGGGGGTAATAGTATCGAGACAAAAAGAGGACAGGAACACCTTGTTTTCGATTGGGCATTACTGATCCAAGTCTTGGGTGTTCATCAGATAGCTCTGAGAAGCCCGACGAAGTGGGGAACTCGCATTGGGCAAAAGAGGATGCCGAAGCAAAGCCGATGGGAAGGACAGTTTGATCTGAAACATAATCATCTCAGGTCCAAACCAGCCGAGCCGGTTCTCTTGTCGTTGTCTAATAATTACGAAATGAGATATTTTTTGCACTTCTTTGTTTGGCAGAACCAGTGCTGTGGCAAATGCCATGGCAAGTTTCGGTCCTCCGCCATGAAACCAATCCCATGGCACTTGCCCCAGTGTAACTTGGAGGCTATAACAACTCTGTATGATATGCGTAGGTGCAATAGTAACTTGGTAGTCCCGGTTTCTGTGGTACCCCTTGTGAGTTACAGTCTTGATTTTATTGTTTGAGGTTACAAGTTACAATCTGTATGAGGATCTCATGTATAGCACATCAGACTTGAGGCTTGTGTATCGCGTCCAACGTGAGAAATTTGATGACTGGAAGAACGCAACGTCAGAGACACGAACTCAACGCCGCCAAGCACAAGACCCACAACACAAAATATTGAACTAGACCTATCGCTTCACTCGACCGGAAACCAAGCCAGTTTAGCGCTCAAGACTCAAGATAAAAGCAAGACTTGTATGCTACCGATTTTCCACCAAGCCGGGCAACACTCTGCAAATTCACAACAAATTTAAATACAAAGTGAAAAAATTGAACTCAAACTGTCGAGTAGATGGATCCATAGCAGTGCCAACCTTCCCAACTGTAAACATAATACTCCCTGATTATCACACAACGCAGCGGGGTCTCTCCCGGACCAATAGACTAATAACTCAGGCGCAGCGTCTTTCTGTTTTTTATATTCATCAACATTGAAGATTAATATTGTGGCTCAAGCTCAAACATCCGACGGTGAAATTTCAGAGACTCAAGCTGAATAATGATGATTTGTAATTGATATTTTCAGGCTGGTGATAATGTAGTGGTCGAATAGTCGTCGTTCAAAACAGTGCAAGTACTCGTAGTCAACATCGATGAAGTGAACGTCTGGCCTAGCCTCGTTTAGAGGGTCAAAACGGTCGCTCTGTCTATCCATTTTGACCCTCAATACAGCGCTGCAAACTAGTAGGAAATGCACAGCATTGCCATGCGACATCACTTATATGCCAGACCAATGATCCGCCTACCTCTTGCCCGCCGGCAAAATCTGAACAAAGTCCGGATTTCTAAGAGCTTACTTCCTGATAGGCGACTGCCGCGGCGAGCTTGGCGGAGCAGTTTTCCAAATCTCTACAAGGTTTTCTGGCAGATGTAACTGCATCCTTACGCCCACACATGAATTTGGATCATCCCGTTTCCGTTCTGGCACAGGCCACAGGGTTGCTGTTTTGGTTCCTCGCAAGGTTCCTCGGGAGTACCCAATTTTGGCTCTGACGTACGCCGTAAGGCGGTGTGGTGTCTCCGGGATGTTCTAGAATGACAAGACTGTGATGCGGAATAATTCAGTTTCACGTGGAACGGGCGGCAGCAATACATTGAATAATCATCGGGTGGCACGACGGCAGAACGCCGTCCTCCGTTTCGATCTCTTTCTTCAGCCTGAAGTCGAGAACAGGGCAAGATCCATACCTTGTTAGTCTTCGTCAAAATCCAATCGCGGGGAAACACTTGAGGCTGACGATGGATCCTCCAAACATCGAGTCAACGTATGGGGCACTACTTATTGGTGGTAAGTCGTGGATGCTTTTTAATAAGCAAAACAGAACGGCCGACTAACATGCTCTAGTATTTATTTCGATCTTGTACGTTCCATTTATGCCCCTGGGAATCCACCTGATACGTGCCCAAAGCTTCCAGGGGGTCCTCTCCGTCCAAGCGTACATCTACTACGAGAATTTTCGCGAAGATTCACTCAAGATGAAAGCACTGGTGTGTTGCCCTTTTACAAATCCATTCTAAATCTGACCTCTCAAGGTCGCCATCGTCTGGTATATATGCGTCAGGGATAACGCTCAAATCTAGGGCTGAAATATTCGGCAGGACACTAGACTTTGTGCAGCTCGTACTGATTTGCCAAACAATGTACTACTATCTCGTCCGCAACTGGGGAAACCAAGCGGTGCTGTTAGAAACAACTACAGAGCTCGACCTGCACCTTGTCTTCCTGACCGGTGCGAGCATAATCTGCCAGGGTTTTTTTCTGCGCCGGTGCGTTTCATCCGGTATGATATCCACATAATTATGGGACTCAGCGAATTCCGCCAGTGTTTGGAAATTCAGCAAGAACAAAATTTTGACCGGGATCCTGGCCGCGGCATGCTTGGCCACCGGAATTATAGACGTCGTTATGGCCGTACAGACGATCCACAACAAGAGCATAGCCACGATTCTGAGCCACACCTTCAGCGGAGAGGTCATCGGTGTCTTCGCAGTCGGTGCTGCGGGTATGCCATCCACTCAACTTTTTCCGGCCGGATACTTATTCAACCCTCCCAGTCGATCTCTTGATCGCGGTGATTCTGGTCTGGTATCTGCAACGTGAATTGACAATGTTTGACCGGTATGCCGCATACTTAAGAACGCGTCTGGCAGCTTTAATGATTTCCAGGATTAATTCCCTCGTCGCTCGTCTCATTCAATACACCATCGCCACCGGACTTATTACGAGGTATTCTTCAGCGGTAGCAGTATTCCATTCCTGGCCCATTCTCATTCCACGAGTTCAGTCTGCTTGCGCTGGGATGCCTAATTGCGGTGAGCCTTGAGATGCCCCAGTATATTGCACGACTCTGACCCGAGGTCGCAGTATGTCGCGTCCCCGAACAGTCTCATATTCCTCGTGAGTTCTTGGCTGGATATGCCCCTCCTCGGTCGCTAAGATTCTCCCAAGGGCATGCATTTTTCCTTGGGGCGCATGTACACCAACGCTCTCCTTGCAACGTGTGTCGAAGAGAATTATAACGCGGCGCTCTCCTGAATCATCGCACAGGCTTAACTCGCGAAAAGTTCTACGGGCACATCTTTCCCCATCCAACATTGAATGGTCGGGCGTAAGCGCAGCAACACGCAGTGCGCCGGAATTCGCGCCGCAGTCAGAGGTGAGTTTGACGGGACGCCGGCTCGCGTATGCTCATTCAACTGCGCAGATCGCGACACAGGACTTCGCGATGAAAGCCATCGGGGAGGTCTCAAGGTCAAGTAACGAGGGCGAAGCATTTGACTCTGCGGTCTGATGCTTCATCAAAGATGTGGTAATATAACTGTATATTAATTGGTCCATATCGATAATCCCGAAGGTGCAGAACAGCATCGCGCTCTAATACTACATAGGCATCGGATCAAATCAATGGTCACAAATCTGCGAACAGGACGTAGCCGTCGTACCTATAGTGGAATCAATCCAGGATTTAGATTGCATATGTTTTTCTGGATATTGTAGTTCCATTGATCGCAAAAAGCACCTGAAGCCCCTCGTTTTGCTACGCAGGGAATCTATCCTCACAGTGGGGTGAGAGAGAGCAGGATAAAGAAAGGATATAAACCAAATTTAGCGAACTGGCGCCGCCTGTGACGCGACTATCTCATGTAACGCGTCGTAGTCCAGCGGCCTTGCATCATGAATAAGCTGAATGTGCATGGATATCAAGTGCGGACAGAGATCGGTAGAGCAGCCGGAGATCTTCATAGCGCTCGCACTCTCCTTGCCGTCCATGTACCGCGCTCTGCGCGTCGATACCTATAAATAAAACTCTGTGTTACTACGACGAGCGCACCTCCCTTCGATGGTCAATTGCGTTGGCTTCGGCTTCGGCTCGGCGACAATATTCATATCTTTGAAATACTGTAAATCATGAACGCAGCAGCAATCTGTCTCAGCATGACCACAGCCGCAGGCGCAACCGAACCGGTAAACCCAAATCAAATTTGAATCAGTCGCAGCCGGTAAATGACAAATCCAAATCAAGAGAATGATACAGGTACCCAAGTTAAACCAAGACATGTATGGACAAATTTTGAATCAAGAGCAACTGGTAAAACACGAATTTAAATCAGGAGACGCATGCCTGGACTGTTAGAAATTGAACACCCCAGAAGTCGAGGAACGGCGAATAACGCGCGATGAAGTGCAAAGACAAGTGAATTGATTATGTGACATAACGCGTAACAAATCTAATCTAATCGGGTCTCGGCTCGAACTCCAACATGGACTGGTGGTGTATTGACTGATTCGATATATATACATACGGATAGACGCCAGCTGCGATCCAGTTTTGCGCTCGGGGAACTTGGCGAGTTTGGTATATCTGGGGGAACAGAGCAAGAAATTAGACAACCCACGCCAGTCTGGCAAGAACCTGCAACGGAATCCGAATCGTAAGCGAGCATAACGATATTCCCAAATAACTGAATGTTCTACCAGATGCATCTTGACTTCGACGTAGGTGGTATAGAGTACCACAAAGAATCTAGGGTGTACGTTGAAACCAATGGAGAGGCACGCTCATCTCACTCTCCCCTCCAGACACTACAACAATTGACCAACATGTGAGGCATGAGTTCCTCAAATGTTGTAGTATCTGTCGCTGGTATGCTGGTATCTGAGTGTTACTGGAATGCTCTCTTCTGAGAAGCCCGGTAAACGCGCCTCTCATAAACATTCTTCATCTCCGGGCCCTGGACTCGGTCTTGTATCTCCGCTGCTCAGAGACACCCGCCACCTTTTTCTGATCGAGTAGCGCGACCGTAGAGACTGTCATGATCATTCCAAGGAGCAGTTCTCTACACCTTAGATCTCCGGCCCTCGTGGATCAGAGTTTTCCAAATTCTTGGTCTCGGATCATGTGCTAGATGGGACCAGCTCAGAGTGTAACATACACTCTGTGAGGACGTTCGATCAGCCCCGGGAGTTGCTGGCCTCCGACTCGGAGGTTGACTGATGAACATTGAAAGTTGCTGCGCAAAGTTTGCGCTGTACAATTAAGCCCAGCTTAACATTGATAAAATCACCAAGGCTGCTTTTCATGTTGGGCGCCGTTAAAAATGCCATGGACGCCGACCAAGGAGACAGGGTAAATGCCTGTTCCAGGTACTAGAGTACTCGTGGCATTGCTGAATAGTATTTATTAGCGAGATGGTAAGTTTTGGATGGAAATTGAGCGACGGCAAACCAAGAACATGGCATACAGGGATCACGTCGTCTCTCATTGTGCTTGTCCCTTACAATCAAGGTACGCTAAATTTGTAATTGTACCATCTAAATGCAGCTCTGTAATTGGCAACCCGAATTCAACGTCCATTGTCTCCGTTCTCACCGCACGAGTTTGCTTCTTTTCCGCTCAACATGTCGACGTCCCGGTTGGGACATATTCAAGCTCCTTTTGGATACCCAGCACACACTGTATACAGTCACGGCAAAAAAAAACTTGCCCGGGCTCATTTCTTGACCAAATCACTTCAAATAAAATCCTGCCATAACGTTCTAGTGTTTTCATGAGCTTTCACACAGTTTCCTTTATATCTCACCTCTGTCATTGACCCTGAATAAAATAAATAGGGGCATTCTGAAAAATCGACTTTACAGAATCATCATGTATGCAAAAATAGTGTATACAGCATAAAATTACTTGGAAAGGTGAGCATATTGACATTTTATTTCATGTGGATTGATAGGGATTTGAACTAGTTGAAACCAAAACCAGTGGCGTCGTCACGGATCATTTCTATACTATTTCTACGACGGAAACAGATAGTGCCGTGAAGAATGGATACGTTCTTAAACCGAACCCATTTATATATATCCCACGCAAATTTGTGGAAGCATCCCTCTGTTCCGCCTCTTTTCTGCGACCGGAAATGTACTATTCTCCCTTGACCGCTGTCTCATCGATCTGACTGGTATATAATTTGCAGGATAACTTCTACACCACCTCGGAGTCAGAGAGGCTCAACTTTATTGCTAACGAAGGATACACCGACGTCGAAATTGCGGGATACGTTCTTCCGGTGGCTCCCAGCCAATGTGCTTGACAAAGTAAGTTATAGGTAAATCAGCGCTGTTATTCTCTGCTAAACAGTTTGACTTGTCGCATCCAGGGTCCCAATTCAGAGTATGATTAGTAGTAGCTTCGTGTTTGTTCATGCCCTATATATAAACTATGCTCAGAGTCGGAGAATGCGCTTGGACCATCGGCTCATCGGCGCCGGCTGCCGCCAGCTTATCGTTTTACTATTCGGGGTTTGCAATTCTCGTAAACCTGGATGATGTAGTAATTGTACTCCCGCACACTGGTGGAAGAAATAAAGCGGGTAAGGCCGACAAGCCGCACGGCCTGATACCAACTCCCAGCAGGATTCCAGTTTGAAGTAAAAGGGTGAGAAGTGAGCTATGAAAGGTATGCGAGTGGTAGTGCATACTAACAGAACAGTCTCAAGAGAAGGCAGGGGCCATGTTGGGAATATTAGGAAGGAGGTGGAGGTCTGTAGATCACGGAATACAGAGCGCGGAGGAATAAGAAACGAGACTCAGAGCGAACCAGATCAAATCAATTCGTAGCACAGCGGCCAGGCCGGTGTAGAGTAGCTAACCATACCCCTTTTACCAGCTGCGGCGGAAATAAATCTCGAGGGCGACAGCAACGCGTCAGAAATTCATGGCAACGCGGCGCGGGCGTGAATCATGATGGTTGAGAATATATTTTAAATAAAATGTACACCGGTTCTTGGGCGAACTCGAACCGACCGAAGGTCGGGCGAGGCCTGCACCATTGTCCAGGGTACATGCTGCCGTGCAAATAAACTTTGGAATAAAATCGAATCTTAACTCCAAGTTGATGTGGGGCCAGAGTCAGAACAGAGTTGGTGGGCTGGACTATGCGATAAAACACTCGACGAACCCGTACACGGACGTATACGGGTCTACCCGTTCCGTACCCGACCCGTAGGAAAATTTTACCAAGCGCTGGTCACGGCCCGTCGACCCGTCGGCTACTAATTCGGTCGAAGGCAACAGAAGCCAAATGTTTACGGCAAATTCTAGCTTCTATTTCTGATGCCCTGTCTTTCTGGTTGAAGACTCGCGTCTTTCACCCTGACCGTACTTCCTCCATGCTCTGCCAGTGGCCCAATAATCCCAGATGATCCATATCCATGGTGTGAGGGATGTTGGAGGTTGCCCCGACCTCAACCAAGTTTATCGTTCCCAGGAGGGTCGGGGCAGAGGGATTGGAGATAGGAACGTCGGATGATTGATCTGCGTCGACTATCACAACACGTGCGGAGACCTATAAAGTGAGCTTGGGACGTGTGCAACTTGTCGCGCCTCATGCCCGTAACCTTTGCCCCGGCCGCACGCACCGGCGCACACGACGCTCATCCCGCAACATCGGGCGACGTCGCGCCCGTCACCGCTGCCAAACTCCTCTCTGCCGCGTCATGCTCCGCTAATGTCGGTGCCAAGGCGCGCATCGCCCGATGCTGCATCGGCGGACGCCCAGGCCCAGATAACACGGACTTCAAAATCGCACCCGCACCCGGAAATGGCTTCGTCGACACTGTGCTGTGCGCGTACACGAACCACCACGCGCTGGTGATTCGCCCCGATGATGTCTGGCTGGCAGTCGTCTCGCAGTTCAGCTTCTACGCCACAGCCGAGGGCAACTCCTGCAGCTTCTTTGATAACGCTTCTGGAAAAATCTCCAGTTTCGCCCTAGAAATCTCCGTCGAATCGGACACAGCGCAGCCAAACCTGACGAGGCTCTCCCGGCGGATGATGCGACTGCTGCCAAAAATCATCCCTGATGCTGACTTACGCGACTGGCTCATTCCCAATTTCTCGACGACGACGCTGACCGATACGACGGTCAGCTGTCTGCTCGTCCTATCAGGCTCATGTTCGTCCTCGTCACCCACCGCAACTCAAACGCGCTCTGGCGGAGAGGTCGACCACACCCTCGGTGCATGCGGCATCCCGCGTGTAACCCTCGAAGGCGAGCGTGCCGACTGGGAAATGCTCCTGGCCCGGCTGGACCGCTTGAAGTTGCGGTGCAAGGACTTCGGATTGCCCGCGGTTGCGTGGTACCACCTGCTGCACCCCGTCCTGGCGGGCTTCGTCGGCGCGTTCGACGACCCAGAGCGTGTGGAGAACCGGGAGTTCTGGGGCGGGGTTGTAGTCGGGAAGGAAGAGTCCAACGGGAGTATGGGCGGAAGCAAGAATGCGGGGAAGCTGTCGGGGTGGATCACCGCGTTTTGTGCGTTTTCAGTGGAGGGAACATGGTTGGGGCCGGAACTCAATGCGGTAGGTGCTCTGCCCTTTACCCCTCCACCCAAACCCTCAAACCACGAACTGACTCTCATCCCACTTATTCACTCCTGCAGAGTACCGCTGCAGACGAACCCGAGACGCTCACTGCCACCCAATTTTGGTCGACGTACACCCACCTTGCCCCGGCGCCAGCGAAACCCAAGCCAAAACCAAAGCCCAAGGGTGGGAAAGCGAAGGGGAAGAAGGCACTGCAATTTGATCTCGATGTCGACCCCCCGGCGCCGTCTGCGCCAACCATCGTTATCGCGCTCGCGGATGTCCCGCGCGCGTATGCCTCCGTCGACCTCGAGCTTTCCCTCAAAATTAAGACCAAACTGTCTTGCGACTCCAGTGCTGGCGTGAACGGTACCGCGACGACGCGTGAGCGTACGTACACGGCCCTAGCGGGATTGGTGGGGACGGGCTTTTCCTCCAGTCGCGATACGGAGCTGAGCGCGACGGGACGGAACGATACCGTGCGGCCGGTGGTGGCGTGGTGGATTTATGAGCCGGGCGGCGCGGGCGCAGACGCCAATGGGAACCAGAAAGTAGAGGTGCGGCAGGACGCGAAGAATATGAAGGATAAAGAGCACAATTCAGAAGAGCACATCCCCGTGGTGCCAGCGCCGTGCGTGCGGTTCGACCTCGATCGGGACGCGGCTGGTGCTGGTCTTGGTGTTGGTTTAGAGAGTACAACGACCTCCGGTGCTGGTACCGGGGCCGCGGAGACGCATGAGCCCGAGCCCGAGCCGGTATCTGCCCTTGCGCCCGTGCAGCAAAGCAGCCTGTGGGACCTGAACCTCGACACGCCTGTGATCCCCGAGCCTCCTTCGCAACCCGCAGCGCCGACGTCGGCTTTTGAGGATCCGCACCCCGATGCTGAGGATCACGAACCTCAGCCCGATCCCGTGAGTGCGCCCGTGCAGCAAAGCAGCCCGTGGGACCTGGACCTCGACACGCCCGTGATTCCCGAGCCGCCTTCGCAACCCGCAGCGCCGACGTCGGCTTTCGAGGATCCGCACCCCGATGCTGAGGATCCCGAACCTCAGCCCGATCCCGAGAGTGCGCCCGTGCAGCAAAGCAGCCCGTGGGACCTCGACCTCGACACGCCCGTGATCCCCGAGCCTCCTTCGCAACCCGCAGCGCCGACGCCGACGCCGGCTTTCGAGGATCCGCAACCCGACGCTGAGGATCCCCAACCTCAGCCCGATCCCGAGAATGATGCTGCGGCAGCTGCGATGCCAGCAGGTAACGACGAGGATGCAGCCGACGAAGCTCCGGCTGCTGTTGGTGCGAAAGCGGGCGGGAAGAATAACACCGCCGGTGGTGCGAAAGGGGGGAAGGGAAAGAAGAAGAAGAAAGGCAAATAGTAATATTCGGTCGCTGCGGTGCGTTTTGGTGCCGCTCAAGTGGGTAAATTGGTACATATGTATACTGTCGATCTTAGAGTGATGAGAAGATGCGCCCCAAATAACGGGCTGCAAATAAACTGCATACTTCTCAAAAGCAAGTTGGATGCCTGAAAGGATTTATCGCTGTGAGTGTTCAAATTTTAGAAGCGGCCGCAAGAATTGTATAGTGGACCTTCTCGAGCTTCATAATCCAAATGGCAAACTTGGTGGAGGCAAGTCCGCAATTGCTGTGACGTTCATCCTGCGCTTCAGCGGGAGAGCTTGTGCATCCACAGTTCATCTTGATGACTTTGGCCGTCCTGTACGGAGGTGTGCCTCGCCAGGAGAGCACACTATGTTGCCCGACAAGGGGAAATGAATTCTAGTCACGTAGGCAGTCAGAATAGCGGAAACCATTTTTAATTCGCAATTCCTCGTGGTAAGTGGACGTCCGATGCGCCGCGATTTGAGGCTGAGGAAATCCACGGCTGTTAACGGACGGATGCGAATTAATGAACTTGTGACGCATATGGTATTCCGACTGCGACTGGTACTCTCAGAGTCATTAGCAGGTTGTTGTATCACGTACCGCGTTTCTGAATAATGCATTTAAATCACGAACACAAAAATGCACTGGTTCACAGTCAAATTCGCCCTCGCATTTGGCCACAATCAATGCCTCCGCACACGGCCAGATATCCTCGGCCATGTTCGTAGCGTTACGCCAATCCTTGAGCGCGCTTTTTTGCGCCATGCACACGGCAAATTTTACCAGCGGGGATGTACAGCTGCATATATGCCTCAGTACACAACTCCCGGGAAACCTAAACCTAGACCTAATTTCACAGGCCAGTGGATGGGCGTAGGAGGAAGACAAGACAGACGGCAGAAGGCAGAAGGATCCTGGGCATTAGCTTCGCAGTTCGGGAAAGAGGGAATGTAATGTAGGCGGGGTGAAAAAGGAGGGAGGGTGTGCATGCGGTGCGAAAGAGGAGGAAGGTATGCAGCAATGAATGAATAAAGACAAGGACGATGACCAGGATAGATACACACATAGATACAGCACTGCCGTGGTGACAAAGTGCACCCGCGCGCGCAGGGAGATTCTCAGATGCGAGATGGAAGGTGATGGGAGAAATCTAAGAATCAGAGGGCGAGTCTATGGAAGATTATCGTGCACACGCCCGGAGACGCACTCAGGGGGAAAAATGAAATAGAATCCTGTATCAGTCTTTCGAGAAGTGCAGCGGCGTGGGTGATAGCAACCAAAACCCGCAGACAAACCAAGGCATGGAGAGAAATAGAGGGAGACATACGAGATGTTGGATTTGACGCATGGCTGAGAGCTACCGGAGCTGAGAAGAAGAACGAGGCTAAATGAAGGGTCATCGGCGATACGTCTCGAGAGGGAGCATGAGATGAACAGAAAGGACATGATCCTCTGTAGATGTCGACCCGTACGCGTGCTCATGCAGCATCGTGAATGCCAACTTGAATGATCGTGGACAAGTATTACTAGTAGCATTCCCAAGAAAGAATGTGACGGTTTCACGCAGAATGGATCCGGAGTCGAACGAGCTGCGATGGCGGGAGAGCAGAGAGATGCGATAGGTGGCTATGCAAGAGGCAAAATAAGGGAAAGTGGGCCTTATTATGGAGCGATGCGTCGAGAGAGGAACTCGAGATGAACTTGCAGATGTCGCCTCGGACCCATACGCGTGCCGCGGCGTGCACGAGCCGCAGGATCCTGAACGCGTGGCATCAAACCGGATAAGTTTCACCAGTAGTATTTGCCGGATAGTTCAGGAGGATTGGATCGAGGGTCGAGCCGGCTGTGATGACCGCGGCGGGAAAGGAGTGAGGCATCAAGTCGGGCCGGTTGATCCGGCGTCTTCCCTTCTCCCTTCTTCCTCTCGCTACCGTCTTCGATATTCTTCCCGCAGAACGAGCGCAGTCATTTGAACGCTCTAGCCTCGGATCCACTGAGAGATCGGACAAAATCTCAAGGCCGCAACTCCGAGTCTGTGATCCTTCCAGCGAGAGAGCGTCATCGGGCAGGCGGAATGATGTGCGAGCTTTGGGACGATGCCCGTGGACCGTGATGGATGAGTAGACGCGGAAGCGGAGGATTATGAACGGGTGCATATCTCTTCATATTTCTTCCACGATTTGAGTGTATACACATCCCAGCCAACAGCCCGGATGCCCGGATGCACATACACTGCACCCTGTCACCAGCTGGGAAAAGTTTAAGCCAAGCGTGTTTTTCGGGAGGTTTGCTTAAACCGTTTAAACTGTTTAAGCCTCTTAAACCAATTTAACTGTAGTATTACAGCGAACTATGTACAGTACTATGCCCCCCAGGCATTAATGCCATAAAGCCGAGAAAGCCAGTTTAACCGATTGAACTGTTTAAGCCAGTTCAGTTTGTTTAAGCCGCCAAAAGCCGATTAAACCGGTTAAACCAATTCAGCCGACTCAGCCGAGTAAACCGATGCATTGGTGGATTGAACTGTTTGTTGAGCAGATCCTGTTGAAGTGGTCACAAAGGATGGCATGAGGAAAATGGAATGGAATATACTCCGGGTGCCCGCATTGATCTGCAGTCGTAATAGGAAGATTGACGCCAACGTATCAAGAAACTAGCCACTCACGCAAACACGCACCACATCAGTTCTAAACCAAGAAAAATCCCAACTCTTCTTTAGAACAGGAGGTCTGAAGAGCGTGTGCGACCCCATTCAGTCGTTTTGGCCTTGCAGGGGGAAATCCCAGTGCCACTGGGCCAGTGGCATGACAAAAGTGCCGTTCAAAGTTTCCCTAATTTGCTCCTTTTTGCGCTCCTGGTTGGTTTCCTGTTTGCTTCCAGGAAGTCAAGTAGGAAATGCAAAAAGGAACCAAGTAGGGGAACTTTCAAACAGGACCACATTCCTGTTTGCAAAAATGCTCCTACTTGCGCGCCTACTTGCGTTCCCTAGTTGTTCTTCTACTTGGCAGAAGTTGATCTCCGTATCTGGGACCGTGATTTCCTTTCATCTCCTGTCTTTTATAGACTCGTTCCATGCTTAGCTGGGTGTTTCCCTGGGATAATTTCTCAGCTACGGTCATTCACCTCAGTCAAGCGTGATTGTGTTAGGCTCCCCTCACATGCATCACGAGCCCGAACTGAGTGTCCGGCTGTGCCGGATATTTCGAAGTTCGGCTGGTAGAATTTGCCTGTTTTTAATGCACAGTGTAGTAAGTGAATTATACAGTACAGACGGTATCTGTATTTTATGTCCGTCGACCGTCGCAACTTAGCAGCAGGAGGTAGACCGGAGCCAGTCTGTCTATGAAGCAAAGCTGTCGATAGACAGACTGGTCGATCGGAGTTTAAAATCGGTTAACGCGCGGAACTTCCATAAAAGGCTATTAGATAAGCAAATTTTGGCGGAGCACGCCCGAGCCAAACAAACACAACCTGACTGAAAAGAAATTCTAGCATTATGAATTCGTCAAATTCAGGGCCCTTTAAAAGACACAGGATATTTTATATTATTATAGGTACTCGTATATTGGAAATTTGTATTTCAATGCCCCAACTCACACTTGCTTATCTAATAGCCTTTTATGGTAACTCGCGCGTTACCTGATTTCAAACTCCGATCGACCAGCGTGTAGATCGAGACTCGTCTCTCATCTACAGGCTGTTTCGAGCCTAGCAGGGAGGACGTGTCAAACTCAGGCCGTAAATTGCGGTTGACAAGCCGTAGTAGCCGACAGCACTTGTCGGAGAGTTGCCGCTGACCTGCGACAAGTAGGAAGACTCTCCTACTTGTTTCCTGATTGCAAAATCATGGACCCCCCGTTTCAAAGTTGTTCCTTTTTGGCTCCTACTTGATCTCCTACTTGGTCTCTTTTTAACCATTTTTGCGGTAAAATGGTCAAAAAGGGACCGAGCAGGAGATCAAACAGGAACCAAGTAGGGCCAACTTTGAACACCACTAAAATTACAATCTCTTCCAAGCCGGTAATCCTACTCAAGCCGTTACAAACCAAACAGGGTTTTTCCGACATGACGGTGGGCCAATTGGGTACGGCATCCGAGTCGCCATCGAGGGAGTGCGTCTCGGAAACGGACGGATTCCGATTCCGGGCTGGAACGTGGTTTGAGACAGAGAGACAATGGTTAGCTGGAGCGGAGCGGGAGTGGGTAATCCAGAGCGCGCAGTGTATGCGGGCGCTGCGGCCTCAACGACTTGGACCTCCGTGACCGCTCTGTATCTGATATTTATATTGCCAACCGCTCATACATCCTTCATCCATCCTTTACACTGTACATGTATACAGCGGATGTGTATTACTCTCGAGAGAACTTTCGGCCGACATTGTCGGTCGTTCCCATTCTTGCTCGCGTCCACGTCCACTGTTGGAGATCCAAGCTTGACCATGCGGTTCACATGTGGTTCACTATGGCAATCGTTATTGGTCCATGTTCTTTGCTATCTATTGCTATACCTCCGCATTATTTTATCCAGTCCTCTACTTAGTGATACTTTTCTTATCTATTGGATATTCATTCACCCACATATAAAAAGCTAGAGTACTTGTAGTAGTTACCTCACTGGTTTATCTCGCAATTACCTCTTGTTTGCAAACACCCTTCCTGAGCAAATTCTAGATCCACAATGTTCACGACGACGTTCACGGCGGTTTTTCTCGTTCCCGTTCTCTCGCTCTGGTGCACTAGATAGTGCACGAGAAGATGTCTGGCCTTAACCGGCATGCTCTGTGCTCGAATTCACGGACTGAAAACTGTGACCCAAGAACGGTATCAATTCCACTTCGACGCACCAAACCGCCATTTACCGTGCAGCAAAGACTCGGTACATGGAGACGCAAACACTAGGGCAGGACAAGGAACTCTGTCCCTGTTGTTCTTGATGATGCCCATCGCAAATTCCAACGTCTAGCGCTACTGGTATATCGTCGCTATCGACGAATAGGGGTTTGATCAAACGCGATGGTTTATTCTCGGTTGAAGGGTCCTATATATAGAACTTCCAAGCCAGCTGTAGCCATAATTATCTCCCTTTGCCTATCACGCCAAGTTTGATGAACCTGTTCTGATCGGATTCATTCAAGAATCTTTTCACTCGTTGACTACGGTTCCTTTCAAGGGGCATCCAGCCTTAAATTTGCCACAGGGTCGGAAAAGTGAATTAACGGCCCCTCCCTACGCTGTGTCTCGGCATCTTCCGGTGCCTCTTGGTTCCTTTCGTCGGCTGCAGTGGCGTCATATTTCAAGTTCGCCCAGCCCGAAGCCAAATACGCCGATCAAAATTTAATACGCCACCACACGACGGGATATGAATGAGCGACACAGCGATTGGGATTGAGTATCCCCCAGCGAATGAAATTGTAGCGCTCGTAACATACTAGTTGAAGAGTAGTGTCGCGAGATTCAATCGCGAGCAGTAACCGCTGTCTTGGAGTTTGAACAGGTTGCACTAGTGTTGCACTTATAAAATAGAATTATACAAGATTAAAATATACTACAGGCCTTGCAGACTGAGATGTATTACTTCAAACGCTCAAAAAAAAATTATACTACCGGGCAAGCAGCCGACGTCAAATGGACGGTGTGTTGGATTGCGCTGCGATCGGGATTCGGCTGGTGGTTATCAGTGCATTCTGCGGATTCTATAGGCCGTCAGCATTTGAATGGTCGGAGCAGTGTAAACTGGCGCGCACGATCGCATGTTGTGCCAGCCTGGTCATCGGCGGAAGTGTGTTTGACAGGGAAGACGGCACCAGTGATAGTATTCAGTTTAGGTGTCGTCGTTGGTGTGTGCTGCGCAGGTATACCCACCGCAAAATTACCCAAGATGGTAAGAGCGTACACGCGCCCTTGGGAATAGAAGAACAGTAGGTAGGCTGGAAGATGCAGGAAACCAGGTGAGATTTGGTGCGAGGCAGAGTCAACTAAAGAAGCACACCAGATCTTCCGTTCAACCCTAAGATCACTGCAAGGAGAGTGGTCGAAGCGACGATGACGCCCGACGAAAAAAACAGAGCCATCAGCCGCCGGAGGAGACTATAATGGCAAAAAGATCTGTGATTATTTGAAATGTGCACGCAAATTAATCGTTTACTTATGTGTTGACGCTCGAAAAGCAGATGTTGCATCCATTCGGATGAATGTGTAAAGAAGAACAGCAGCAATCATACTGTCCATGACCGCAGATGAAATAGACCCGATTCTAGAATATTCAGCGAACTAAGGTCACAAACAGAATAATATCACGTACCTGGATATTACATGGCCCAGCCGTATGGCGACCCCGTTGTAAGCAGCAAAACCGCCGATGCATACCCAAATGCGAGCTAAATCGTGAGCACGACAGGAGCCAGAATTCCAACAAAATGCATCTCTTACCTGAAAACAATGCCGAACAAAAGAATAGCACTGATTACCCGCCTTTTCGTTCTGGAAGGGGTCGACATTTTCAAAGAATATCTGGATCGCTAGAAGCGGACTCACAAGTTGAAGTATAAGGCACACAGGAACAGCTTCGCCAATGATGCCGTGGTGTACGTCGAGCATATAATTACCGCACTGGTCTGCAAGGTGAATTCCGGGAAGCCGTGGGGAGGGCCGCTGGGGTAGAGGGAAACAACCAGATAGATCTTGGCGCAGATTGTGAAAGTGCAAAGTGTGTCCGACGCGATCATGGCGCTGATTCCGGCTCTGTGGAGCAGCGGTCGAGATGACTGCTGGAAGTAGCGCACCGCAAGAACCAACTCCAGCATGAAAAGCATGCAGTTGATCCAGCTGGCGACCAGGAGGTTATTATAACTAAGGACCGGTAAGATGCGAGTGATTTCAAAATCGAGAATACGAACGAGTTGACCAACATGTCTCCGAAAGAATTTGAGGGCACCGACGAAGCAAGTGGTGCCTATATTTGTAGTAAAATCTTAGACAGCGTGGAGGTTCGGAACCGTCACGAATACTTCACGGCAGACTCATTTGGGGTTCATTGATTCTCGGCTAGCGTGCGGTTTCATCTCTAAGGTTGAGGGAACTGTCAAGGCACTCCCTGCCTGTTTCTCGTCAGTTTCGAAAAATATTTCGTATATTAAGGAGATCCCTCGAATCACTATACACATGTTTGTTCCTCCGAACTTACCCTCTTTGTTGCACCCGCCGCTGTAATGCCCAGGCAAGCTCACCAGTTTCTATTGTAGATCTCTGCTTTCGACCCGACTTGGGCCCGACCGACACATCAAAGATTGCCCCGGGAGCCGAACATCTTTTATTACACGTGTTTTATTTTCGACATCGCCGATCAGCCTTTCGGCGCCCATTCAAAAGCAGGGTCTCCATTACCTACTGCTTCCGTTGCGCCACTCATGTTCCCCGTCCCATACCACCTTGCATGGCTCTGTCTCTTTCCCCTTCCATCTCGCTTTGCCCCATCTCGCTCCCCCTTCAAATCCTTCTTACGCATCCATGTGAGAGAAACCGAGCTGTCCGCGCTCATGGCCAACGAAAGCAGTTGCCTTTACCCCTCAAACGACCACCAAATATTGAATGTGCATGCTCAGGTGTCTGACGTTACATTCAGCATTCGATTTTCATTTGAAGTCCACTACATAGCGATCAAGCGTTTCAGCACTCTACTAGCCACACAGAAGTTGATTGTGTCCATTTACCAGGTGATTGCTGACTGAGTTCCCGCTGTTCATTATATGATGTATTGCATGCATGTTTCTACCCAGTTATTGATATAGTATTTAAGCCACCGGCGTGTTCGTTGTAAGACTCGAAGGCTATAATTTAATATTCCCAACGCGGTGCGCGCCACGTATGGTTGGTGCGTCCCCGCCCCGCAGTCCTTCTCTTGCTCACTTTCCGGATTTCCCCCTCTGGATACTCTTAAGTCCATGGCATGTTACAGCCGAGAGAAGCATCCATTAATGCGAATTCAGTTTGCGGACGACTCCAGAACTATCTGTGGGGCCTGTTTTCCTGTCAGTTTATTTCATTTCCCCCTTTATTGCGCTCCCGTTATATTGGCAAGGTTCGCTTCGGTTTAGGTTCAAGGGCCTTCGTTCAGAACGCTGGACTTGATCCCGTTGGCTTGAACAGCTGTTGAGCTATGAACATGAATAGAATCGGGGATCTCGGGAATGCAAAAAGTCCACGCACGATGATCTCCCATTTGAATCTCAACGCTCGATTAAGTACACTGGCATTCGTGTTGGTGGTTTCGCTGCAATTTCCCAACTATTATACTTGCAACAACCTCCCAACCGTGCCGCGCGCCGCGTACGGTGCGTCGTAACTATCGCCGTTCCTTTCACCCAATCCTGTTTTCGTATGTAATGAGCCCGACTCTGATTTGCCATTTGTATTCGAACAAGCCTCTTTGTATTTCCGATCAAGCTGATTTTACTCTCGTCGTGGCTCTAGATCTTGGAATATAAATGACTTAATATGATCCCAGGTGTGTGTAGACTACGGTTCAACCACGTCGAGTCCCGAATATTTGTAGCTTGGAATTGAGATACTTCCTCATCCATGGGCGGATTCCGGGAAATGGTTGGTGGGCCCATCATGGCATCCAAACTGCCAGGGCTCCAACCCGTGCCCGTTTTCGACGGGTTGACGGGCGGGACGGAACCCGTCCGTCGGGGACTGAGAGGCGACACTGAAACGGGCCGGGTGTGGGACGGGTTGACCCGTGGACGGGGTACCCGTACCCGCCTGTTCGACGGTTCGACGGGGTTTTCCAGGCACACCAGGAAGTGACGTCGCCGCAAATCATCGCAGCGGTTGTTATGTATGCATTTCCACAAAAATGCACGTGTTAAGCGTTGTAGAATTACAGAGCGGATTGATCTCCAAATAGTTTCATCAGAAGGTGTGTACCCACAAACCTCTTGGACTGAACAGCGAATGCGATCTAGATTTATAAATGTAGTTTTCCGTTGATGTCTGGGTTGTAGCATCCGTATACCCTTGTGGAAATATCTCTGTGAGCCTTTCGACAATAACACACCTGGGCATTCAAACATGATATCAATCTCTGTGTCCACTTCAACAGCCCGTGTATTAATATTTGTCAAAAATTGAGCATCAATGCTCGAGACTTTCTTGAAAAGAATTCTGGCGACTCTCTCGTTAGACGCTGCCAGCACGGCTCTCAGGAAACGGAACTTTGGATCTAGAAAGTTATTTTCAAACCCCGATCTTTCTTTAACCAGGGCTCGGGACAAAAAGTCTGAGGAAGAGCAGACCAACAGTGGTACATTTCTCTGTGTATTCTGCAACACTACTAGCAGACCACCCAATAATGCAGACGAGAAAGTCGAAGGTATTTCAGCTCTGTCAAAATTTAAGGACTGGGTTTCAGTTTCAACAACAAGGTCAGTTTCTGTCCTGATCATCACTCTGATACCAGGATTATATTTGCCAGGACGTGTGATGTGTGCATGTAAAAATACTATCATCAGACTCGGATCCAGTTCATTTATATTATATCTTCTCGGAGATAGGTACATGTATATCCTGTAAAAATATGTTTACAACTTGCCCGGGACGGAAATTGAGGTAGCTCAGTTCTAATGATTTTGCCAAGATATAGTGGACAAAATAGCACGAGGATGCACGTTCAGGTCCCTGTTTGAGGTATGATTGTGGGTTCCAAAGATCAATGGCTTCATTTCTGGATGTTATATCCAAGATTTGTTTTCCACCTTCAGATACATCAAGAATCATAGTCTCATTGCCAACTCTAGCTTTTTTTTTCATCCCAGAGGAAGATATGTTTAGTTTTAGTTAGTGTATGTTCGACATCCTCGGCATTCCTTGCACCCTGGTTAAATACTGTGTTCTCCCTCCGATTACCATGTTTATGATATGTCGTTTTCCTTCCAATGTTGGTGCCGATGCCTTCCACCTCTCGAGGTCTTTCGCAATTTTTTCAAGCACCGAAGGCCATGGTGTAATATTCGGAACACTATTTCTGATCCATGCTCCGAGCATGCGGCAGGTTTGGCTGCCAGGAATGATTCTAAGGTCCTCATCTATGGCCCCAGTCAGCATTTCATCATTTATCCGTCGTTCTCGTAGTACCTTAGCACGATACTCAGGTTTACCAAAGGGTAGCAGCACAGTTTTGTGTTCATTAAATTTTGCTGTTGATGCGGCACACCATAGAGGGAGAATGCTCCAGAGCATGTCCAGTGAGTCCTCACATGACAAGTATACTGTTGTGTCATCCGCAAACAGCGAAGCTATAAGAGATTCATTTTACGCGGTATTTTGACTCGCTTAAGACTCGCTTACAGCTAATAACAGTACCGAGGGCGCGGCGAAAAAATTTCCCATTTGGGACATTTTCAAAGAATTACCCATAACTAGCCCAATTCTCAATGGATTTCTTTGAAAATAGGCTAGATTTGCTAGGCTAATTCATGCGGAATTAATGATAGAAATAAACTTGGAAGAATACTGTATGGTCGATGAGCTTGAAATTTGGGCTGTTTTGGGGTTGAATTCCATCTAGCAAGCTCAGGACTTGTTCAAACCACCTGATTTTGTGAGATGCAGGACTTGTATGGATTTAGAAAGATGTCATAGAGGCAAAATTCCATGTAACTCAGTCTATGGTGCTTGTATGCACTTTGGGACAATGAGCAACCGGTCTGAACTGGAAATATTTGTGAGAATTGAATGGAGCCATAGCCTCTATGGAATTTTGGCTCTATGACATCTTTTAAAATCCATATAAGCCTCACGTCTCACAAAATCAGGCCATTTGAACAGGCCCTGAGCTTGCTAGGTGGTATTCAACCCAAAATCAGCCTAAAATCCAAGTCCATCCACTATATGATATTTTTGCAAGTTTATTTCTATCACTAATTCCACATGAATTAGCCCAGCAGATCTAGCCTATTTTCAAGCAAATCCATTGAGAATTGGGTGAGCTATGGGTAATTCTTTGCAAACATCCCAAATGGGAAATTTTTTCGCCGCGCCCTCGGTACTGTTATTAGCTGTAACTGTGCTGCAAAATTTAGGTGGAAATCCCATGTGTTCGAGGACTCGCAACAGGTAAGTGTGATTAATTCTATCATAGGCTTTTTCTTGATCCAAATTCACTATTATTACGTCCTCCTCTACAGCTTCTGCGTAGTTCAGGAGGAATTTTGCCAGTTTCACCTGATCCTCAATTTTTCTCCCTTTTATAAATCCAGCTTGGTTAGGGTGCACAAGATTAGGTGCAAAATTTATTAACCTTCAGGAAAATGTCTTTGTCATTAATATGTAGTCGCAGTTGAGGAGGGTTATTGGCCGATAGTTACTGATCAAAGACCGATCCCCTTTTTTGAATGTCGGGCATAGCCATCCAATATTGAAACGCGAGTCCTCTGCGATGCCGTATTTTTCAATATCCTCGTAAACCTTCGTGAGGAAACTCAATACATAAAACATTTTGTGGTCGCGTCCCTTGCATTGGCGGAACAAGATGTCCAATGATTTGTAAAATTCATATGGAATTCCCAGGAGCTTTTCCATTGTTGGAGAGTTTCAGAGCATCTCGCAGCTCATCAGTGGCCAAATCTTTGTCCATGTCGTTGAATTCTCTTTCTGACAATTGTACCTTGCACTTTTCCAGCGTAATTTCAGTGGCCATCATTCACCCATACTCATCCGGTATTGAATGGAATTGTGATAGTCCCTGGCAGTCTTTGCCATCTGTTTCGGACGAGTCTCATAGCGCGGAACTGAAGGATTCGTGTTATCTTCGACCTTTATTAAATTCATGAATTGATTCTTTAGTATGGTAGCCATGACATCCAGGGTTTTTCCGACGCTCCTGCCACCGAGGCGTCAGGTACATTGTTACGCAGACTGATGCGGGCGCACGTCCCTTGGCAATCGTGAGAGAATTGGGAATGGTATTTCGGCGAATGCCGGCGGGAAATTTGACGTTTCGGCTATTTCGCCGAGTCACCGTTAGATCAAAATCTTCTAGTTCACGACCGTCACCGGTCACCCAAACGTTTTGTCATAATACTATATTACCGGCGGCGGCTGAGATATTCCACATAGGGAACCTAACACATATGACCAGCCAAACCAGAAGTGACCTGCACGGAATGATTTTCTCCTCCTCACCCCGAGAAAGAGTTTCGCAGTCGAAAATTGAACAAAAATGGTTGCACAATGCAACTTCTTGCACTGAATGGTGGCCTTAGGCCACGCCCACAGATCCCGCGTTTCTGACATGGTGACATAAGACCCCAGCGCGTGCCGGCAGTCCGCCACCTCTCCGCGTGCCGGCACTACCAACGCTGTGTAGCTGTAAGGTAGACTGGTTACGAATCTAGCTGTAAGGGCTAAGTGCCGCATATAAGACGAATGATCGGAGGAAGTCTCTCTCTAGACCTTATCTCTTGAGGCATCCATCCTCTGAGGTATACCAACGATGACCGCTCTGAATCCCCAAGACCACCTCTTTGGGTTGATCCACTATGTTTTCGGTGGATGGGTACGCTCTCGCGTATACGCACTCATCCCCCTAATTCCGTGTACAGTTAATTGGCTCGAGCGCTGTCTTTTTATTGGAGGGGATTCTCATATCCCAGGTGTGTTCCGCCGCCATCCTTTGCTCGCCCACACGACCTCACAGCCTGCGTGGCAGGTCAACTATTATTACACATGGTGTTCGGAGGACCCCTTGGCCCATAAAGTCATGGTTGCCGTCCTGTTCCTTCTGACAGTCCTGAAAACGATACAATCATTGCAAGTGTCTGATGCGCATTCACCGCATTTTCGAACTGATGACCGGCTAAAGCGCGATCACTTGGACCAATACCATTTTGTATATGCACGACCCCACCGGCACAGTTGCTCTCCGCGAGTGGTACGAAGTCGCCAATATCCCTTTGGTATGTCCCCGTGTTTTCATCGGCACGCAATATTCTTATGGGTTCTATGCGCAGGGTGTTGTTATCGCAGCATATGTCCAAAGCTATTATTGTTACCGACTGTAGGTGCGCACCATGGTAACAACACCGGCGCTTCGGTTTACGCCATTTAGATGGAAATTGAGCGAGAAGTGGTGGTACATTATTCCACTTGTGACGATCATGATATTGGGCCTGGGGTCGGCGATCATCACTGTGTGTTCGAATGTTTCGAAAGGCCCTCCTAAATAATATACCACTAGACGTCCGTCATTACGAAAACTGGGCACTTCAGCAGTTGGTGTAAGCGCACCTATCTTGGGTTGATCGAATGCCGTACTGATATCTCTTCACAGTCGCTGTCCATGTCTTGTGTACATTCGGTCTGTCACCGGGTCCAACGGCGTTTAGCCGCATTGCTAACTTGAAAATCCACAGCAACGGACGTCCTCATAACCGGCGCATCGACATATTTCTTGGTCAAGGCCCGTGAGCAGGCTCTATCCCGCACAAGAAAACTCCTCGGCAATCTCATTAAAATAAGTTGTCAGAACGCGTTGCCGGCTACCACTGCGTCCGTTGTTTCCCTTTCTTCTCGGTCACTCGACGGGCGGCGCTAATTTCACTCCCAGAACCCTTATCGAATTGATCTGTTCGCGAATTGCGAGCAAGTCCGTCAAGCCACACGCAACCAATTCAATCATTCTGGTCTTGTTGGATACGCTTCCCATCGTCTATGCGTGTGTCCGCTCTTTATACCCCTAAATAAGTGTCCTGAACGACATGACCAGAAACTGCATGCTGTATATGCTCAATGTCCGTCGCTCGCTGCGGAACTCTGAACTTGCTTGTACTGGCCTTGGTGACAGCTGCGCCAACCTTCCCGGCGGCAATCTCAGCCGAGGAGAATGGCGTCCCGGCAGACCCGTGGAGCTGACTTCGCTGGACGGTGTGCAGATGCAGAACCAGAGGGAGACGGTGAGCAGTAACTACGTAAGTCAACACATTATATACCTCTTTCCCGGACGTCTGAGTTGACCTTGGCATTGCAAATTAAACTTGACTCAAAGCAGACTGGGACCCTGTGATGAGCGAGCTTTCGAGCACCATTCAGGGAGTACGGTATCCATCCTTATGATATTTACGGCGACATCTAGGTCGCTTCACTCCTAACCGTCCTTGCATAATTTTCATCGCTCGCAGTTGATTACACACGCCGTTGGGAGAAGACTGTATATTAATATTACCCTAGCATAACTTAAAATTAATGTTCTCGAGCACTCGAAGGTTATCTTAGGTTAATACAGTAACAGTTTTGAACCTGTGGCGGAGTGCGTGAAATCAATTATGCCAACTGCGCAGTTATACAACTTGTAGGTCATGATCATGAAATGGTTCAGCTGGAGCGATTATTAGCAACAGGCAACAGCGATGGACCGAGTGGTTGAGGAGCAATTTTGACCTCCGGGGACGGACTCGGAAGCTTGCTCAGAGACCACTCGGACATCCCAAAGACCCATCTTCAAGGCCTGATAGTAATATGATAAAGATTTAGGATCGATCCTAACCTGCCTTGGCAGGCAGTGTTAAAATATTTAACCTTCCCTTCCCTTCCCATCCTCATTTCGTTTCAAGATAAATTTCATTTGCTAGGGACGATTCCCATCTCATCTGACTTATATTTGCCGAGTTAACAGAGGGAAGAATAAATTATTCAGCGCCAAACCCTATTAGCATATATAGCCATTAGATAGGATGTGCAAAAGCCGCACGAGCCGCTAACATACTCAACCCTTGAGATTAATTCTGGTCGCAATTGTCCGGCATTTCAAGATTAATCCTCGCCGCATTTTTGCAGAGCTAAGGAATGCAGGGTAACAAAGTAATCTAGGCTCTACGTAGATTAAATCTGACTTGTAATAAAATCCTGGCGAAAATCTTCTTCCCATAAACTGTTGTCCAAATTAATTCTGCAACGAGTTCAGTCAAATAAAATCCTCCTCGGATTGAATCTTGGCAACGTACCTCTCAGTAAATCTTGGCCAGATTAAATCTGTAGCCAGTCTGATCAGATAAAAACTACTGGGATTGAATCTAAGCAACGCACTTCTAAATAAATGTTGACCCAGATTATATCTGCAACCAGTGGAGTCAAAAATAATTTTACTCAGATTAAACCTGAGAAACAAACCTCGCAATAAACCTTGGCCGAGATTTATCTGCAATTAATTAAATCTAGAAACAAGCCTCTCTTGCCCCAGACTATATCTGCAGTGGGAAAGGCGTCAGTTAAACACCTTCAGAGTCACTGGTGAAACTGACGCCGGTGAAATCTGATTTTCTATTGAGATGTGAGACAAGACAAGATCTTAGAAGATATAGTGGCAGGTACAAGAACAGGTAGACCCACCATGATTCTTCAGGGCGCACTATCAAAGATTGATACGCCCCAGAGGTATTGGTGTGAGCACTGCAATGCAGTCATCAGTGGATGATAACAAAAGTGAAGGAATTTTGTATAATTGATAGACAAGTGAGAGATGAAAGGCAACAAAGACACTAAGTAGGCGTAGTTCACAAATAGCACATAATCGGCCCGGGAATAACCGTGATTGATGCCATCTTTCTAGTTGTGCCTTTGCTTGCTCTTTCATTTTGCCTTCATCTTGCTTCCACCATCCTCCGAGTCGGTGCCCTCCCCACAGTCATTAAAGAGCCTGACCAGCCTAGCTGGTTAATCATCCACGAAGGTCCCTCATGGCTGCTCACGAGCCTTAAGTTTCATTGCAGGGAGCCACTGCCAATGAAGGTGGCATTCCTTTATCTTTACAGAATTTTGGACCAAATGACTTTGCAGCCTCTTGGAACTCCTCTGTCCTGGACTATGTTGAATGAACGGTACACATTTATGCCAATGGACAGTCCTATGGGTGCGTGTGCATGAGTTTTATTGCTGGATTCCATCTCACACTAGTTCGTGTACAGAAAATCTGGGACTTGCGGAGATTTAATCCTGTCGGTAATAATCTGAAGTCGCACATAATCAAATATGAACTGTCAGGATTTTCGACCACAGGTACGTTTCTAATGTTTCCATAATTTGAGCTGAGATTATGTCTGAGTCGCAGCTCTGCATATTTAATCTGGCGCATGGAATCTTCTGGCTACCACTTGCGCTATTCGTGTTGGGGACGATAATCTCTCCCCCTATCCAGATTTTATTTTTGACACCAAGACTCGTAATTAATCCGATCATACTCGCGGCATTTAATCCAGTTGATCGCACGTACACAAAATCTTGGATTTAACAGTTTAATCTCTGGCCTATGCAGGATTTAATCAATGCAGGATCTAATCTGAGCAGAGATTGGAATTTAATACGAGGATACATTACACGAGATTATATTCAGCTGTACTGTTAACTATGCAAAAATGCGACGGAGATTAATCCTAACCTATACGGCTGAGATTAAACCAAAGTGCTGATATCACCGGAGCCGCATGCAGCATTTTGTGCATTGTGCAAAGCTGCACAGCAAATTTGAAATCTGAGAGGTGTCAATTAACTATTGTAATATACGCTTACCTAAGGCGAAGGAGAGGTGCTGTGGGGAGAGGGAAGATCCTTGACATTGCTTCTGCTGCGTGGCAGACGTGTAAGTATGGGGAAAGTGAGTGATGCCTTTGTGATGCTTGAAAAATGCGGCCTCCCATGGGTGCACATCCAAAACATAACACTCTCAAGAGTGGAATATGAGATTTAGGAGGCGTTGAATGGTACTTTGAAGGACAAGAACCAAGAACAGCAAAGAAAAAGCCACAGCATTGCACAATGCACAAAATGCCGCATGCAGCTCGTGCGGCTTTTGCACATCCTATCTATTATCAAAGTCCACATGCGGCCTACATATGTCAGTGTGGAATTAATTGTACCGAGAGGTCTGTTGTACGAACGAATGTACCAGAGTAAAGGTAATCAAACATCGTCAGTGAGACGAGAGGCCTTGAGCATTGCTGCGGCCTTTCCCCCGGTCCCATAGATGATGGACTGCAGTTTGCGTTTAAAATTGAAGTAGGATGATCATGAGGGAATGAATGTGCCGCTCACCGACGGATGCGACTCGGGCGAGGGATAATCGATCCATCTACGACGAAGTATTGAAAGTGCATTCTACCTTGTGTCGTACAGCTGCTGCCCTCGGATTCCTCTCCAGTTCATTGCATTCGCTCCTATCAGCTCTAGCGTTTCACAATTGGTTTGGAATGCATCACCGAGGATCAAATTTCTAAGCGGTTGTGCGACTATAAAACAATGTATGAGAGGTACTGCAAGGCATGTTTCGTCTCCGCTGAAGACATACAATTTGGTAGCGAGTCGAACCTGACCACGCCAAAGACTTCGCATTTTACAAGCAGCACGCATGCACCCATGTCAACGATGACATTCGCGACAAAAGGAGTTCCCGCTGGATACTCAACCCGTCCCGGCGAAGGCCTCCATCAGGAGGTCAAGGAAACGTGCAGTCAAACCAACTTCAAGAACACTGATCCCCAGGTTAAATCCGTGTTCCCGTCACACCCGAATTCTCATGCTCACCCATAATCTCGTTCAGCTCGCGCGTATCGACGAAAATAAAGACATATCCGTATGGCAATCGAGGAGTACGAGGCCGCCGTGAACTCATTGGACGGTGAGGCTGTCACCCGCTTAGGTTGGCTTAAACCAAACGTGTTTTGGCGAGAACTTTTCTTAAGCTGTTTAACCAGTTTAAGCTGATTTAACCGAAAAATTACTGCGGGTGTCTATGCTACCAGGCACCCGGAGGCCATTAAACCAATTAAGCTCATTCAACCAATTAAACGAATCAAACCAAATAATAACTGTCCAAATAGTGGTTGAGCCGCTGAGCCTACGGTGGACGCTGGGCCAATTCAACTGTGTCGCATCAGTGTGGGGTGTCAGAGGCAGAGGTGGATCCCAATAACGATATTTCCCGGTGGCATACCGAGATTCGAGGATGGTCCGGAGCCAAAATCTGAGGTGTTTTGCAAAGTTGACTCTTGCGGAAGCAAGAATTTGTACTGAAGGCCAGAATGCAGGGATGCCAGTGTGGCAATGGGATTTCAGTATCTGTGGATGAGAGCGGAGAAGATGGAGGGAGAAAGAGAAAGAGAAGTGCAGTCACAACGTCACGGTGGCACCGAACGATGCAATCACAAAGGCTGAACAAAGGAGCAAACCAAATACAATGCAACACGGCCTTCGAACTTGTCCAAAACCACCATCTCCCTGAAACTGTTGCTACCACTTATCGGATCCATCCCCTCCCCAGTGACTGAGACAACACTAGTCTTGCAGCCCGGTGCGCGTCGAATAGGTGCGGAGTCATTACATCTGGTCAATTATCTTTCCTAACGAGCATCCACCAGAGAGCCAGCATCAGAACAGACCCCCTTACCTTCGAAGGCTATGTTTGCCTCCAGCAGATCCCATACACGAGCACGATTTCAGCCTTCAGCGGGACCAGCACATAATCGGCGTAATCAGCTCAATAGATTAACTCAATCTTAGACGGCTTAATTGGTTCAGTCGGGTGAAATGGTTTAACTGTCAGCTCAATCGGCTCAACCAGGTTAACTGGTTTTACTGGCTGAATTGGCTTAATGCCTTGGTGGTAATAGTACTGTACATAGTCTGTAGTAGTACTACGGTTAAATTGGCTTAGAACCGTTTAGACGGCTTAAGCAAACTTTTCGCCAAAACACGTTCAGTTTAAGCCAACCTAAGCTGGATTTATCTGCCCCGAGTTGCCTTGCTCTAGGTCTCTCTGTGGCGACGGCCTCTGCTTCTCTGTAAAAAACACGCCTCTGAGGGTGCTCACTTGCCAGCACTGGCCTTGGTCTCGGCTGGACTACTCTTATTGTGGATCCTCGAAGTCCCTCGCTTCCTGCAACACATGACCACCCACACAAGATACCGCCCAGCCTCAACATCCTTGTCAGAATTCAACTCATGAAATGTCACGGCAGTCGGGACGAGTCTCATTAACCTTACACAAATGAGCGGAGAAGACCACCAGTGTTTGCACGGCAGTTATCGACAATACTGCTGCCGCAGAACCAAAACAAGAGAACAGCAATTGTCCAGCACATTCGGGTCAGTACTAGTGGAAGGTCCGGTTCGTTTTTCGATATAAGTACCACTGAACGCGACTTGATGGCGGTGGCAGAAGACTGGGACGCACTTGGCGTTCGCACACGAAGGCCCGGCCGCTGGGCGTGCTCGCTGTTTGACTCACTGCTCTCATGGGTTCAAATCAAGGTACTTCGGAAGCGTTTCTAGCTTCGTGAGGCAACAATCACTGGCTTATTATAGAATCGAAATCCCTAGCAAAATTGTACCCGATGGCTGCCAGGACTCGCGATCGGTAACCGCCTGGCGAACTCTAGGGCATTAGTAGGCCAGATGAATACTTTGCTGCATATGATGCGCTGGTTGTACATGCGGCGCTCGTGTTGAACAGATGCACCTCCTGGAATGACGATACTTGCTTCAATCGCATTTGCCCGCTCTAATGTTACGCAGAATTACCATCTGTATTGTTTTCCCACTCGTTTCCGTCAGAAGCTGGGAGATGAGTCTAATTCTCACGAGGACGCCGTCAAACTTGTTATCCACGACGATCTTCCCATGACACTCCTGTTTTTGAACCATCAAACCGCTGAAGCTCGCTCTATCGTCGCGTCCCTCACTCGACATTTACCGGTACCGGAACCGGTCAACATGCTCTCCCCGTAACGTTGGAAGTTCTAAATGCCTTGTCGTCCATTCGCCGGTGAACGATTCAATGAACGGCTCACTATGTCGGGTCGTATTGAAGAAAGCATAAAGGTCCTCCGGAATGGGTCTGAAACTCAACAAACACCTCCGCTCCTCTGCTCTCCCCATCCGCGTCTGTTAGATGACCTTCCTGTCGACTGTCCTCCTGGCTCTTGCCGGCGTCCGTGTCGCAAGCGGTAGGAAGCTGTTCTCCATCGCACGGAGATGCTGAAGTTGATATACTAGGTGTTGTCAAGACAAGCCCTGGGTCGACCTGGCGTTGGCAGGGCAGTAAAGAACCTGGCCGGGGCGATAGTCGAATAACCCGGTGGTGAGGGATCATGACGGACAACGAGAGGGCAGCACTGAACAACCCGAGTATGTGAGGGATGTTTGGCTTTAGCCGTCGAGGCAGGTTGTCGCGATACTCGTGTGAGGCGGTGGAGTAACCGCCTGGGCACCGAACTCGAGGTAGGCTCGAGGAGAATAGAATATGTTTAGGCCTGCGTATGTGGGCGTGGTGAGAGAGCGCTGCACCGTTGTCAGGTCAAAGTAGACTTGATATTAGACGAGGTAGAATCTAAGGTACATGTAGATTCTACCGAGTTTATATACTATTTCCCCTGAAACTGATGGTGGACCCTTTGTGAAATAACAGGCGATCGGGGTATCCCGATCGTCGTTTGGTTGGACATGAAGGCCAATTGAATAACCCCTGGTTGGTTATTCCGGTCCTCGATCGTTGTTACTATCCAGTAAGGAGTGCGGATAACCCCTGGTTGGTTATTCCGCATGTGTTGTCTTGTCTTCGGTTGCAAATATGTCTAGATATTTGCAAATCTCGTTGTCTCGATAACCCGGGATACCCGGGGTTAGGGGTGAGCGAAAGTGTTGAAGGTATGCCAAATCATGACAGGTGTCGTCACTCCGCGGGTCACTGGCTAGGTTACCGCCAACGCAGCTTGCTGCCCTCTGTTCCCCTCGCTTGACGACCTTCAAGCAAATCTCTTCGACGACGGAGAGTGCGGCGAAGAGGTCAGTTGCTCTGAGGCGAAATAAAGGAAACAGCTTACCAAAACACTAGGCGCACGAATATCTGCGGCTTACGTTCCACGATGCTATCGGATTCTAAAGGTACTGGATTCCGCTTCGCATTGGATTTCCCTTCAACCTCATATACTTCACAGGGTTTGTTTGGTAAACATGGAAGAAGAAGGATGTTTACCACGCTCACAGAGGAGGAGGAGCTGACGGCTCCGTCATCACGTTCGATCCTATTGTGCGCGCATCTGAGTCCTGTGTTCAAGGTGGCTTACACTTCTAACAGGAAACGGCTTTCCCTGCCAACAACAGTATCGACGACATCATCGACCTGCAGGTACAGTGCTCGCTCCTATTGATACTTCCAGAATAATATATTGTCGTGCAGACTCCCTTCCTCGCCGGCACAATATCACTCTCGGGGATCTCATACAGTTCGCTGGAGCCGTTGATGTTTCAAATTGCCCCGGAGTTCCCCGCCTGCAATTCCTCCTCGGCCGTCCTGTTGCCACGGCCGCGTCCCCCATCGGTTTAGTTCCCGAGCCGTTCGGTAGGTCTTTAGTGTCGAGCATTCTACATTCCATTATCTGAGGTTATTATTGGGTAGTATCACAACGGTCCTGGTTCGCTGAGGTTGGCTTTTCACCGGCAGAGGTCGGTTGTGGCCAAGTCACTGTCTTGGCACTCATCGTATCTCCTCCTTTCGTACTATTCATGATTGAATTTTAAGCTTGAAGCACCAAAGCCACACCATCGCGGCTGCTGACCATGTTACCTTATGGTGAGATCGAGTTTCCTACACATTGAACATCCTCTGATTCATTTGCAGATTGCTGGGAAATTGTGTGGGCATAGTATACTTATCAGACAATCAGCACACCGTTCGACTCCACTCGCGGAATCTTCGATACTCAGTGTGTTTAATCCCCCAACAATTTCCTCGCTAACCCCACCCAACCAGGCTCTCCATTGAAACGCAGCTTCGCGGTATCCTCGTCCCCGGTTTTGTTCTCCTGCCCATATGCCTGCTGAATTGTCAACTAATCATCAATCTCCAGCGATGGTTTCAACGGCGGCACCGCCCCCGGCCAGGTCCTCTCCCCCCTTGAGGGAATGATCCGACGCGAGACTGACTCCAAAGTATGTCCCATTCACCGTAATTCTCTCAATTAACATCATTTCACAGCCCGCTCGCGGCCCGTATTCTTGAGGCTGACATGCTCGACACTAATCCCCTCAGACTCTCGCACCGCCTGCGGATGGCAGTCCTTCGCTAGCGAGTATCCCTCCTGTCCACAGAGAATCCGGCTCAGGATTGTTCCCCAGCCAACCAGGCGAAGCTGCAGCCGTCGTTCAGGGCTGCGATGGCAAAGATGGCAGTTATCGGACAGAACATGAAGACCATGATTGACTGTTCAAATGTAATTCCTGTCCCCAAGCCGGTTGTTGGCAAGCCGCATCTCCCCGCAGACAAGACCATGAAGGACATCGAGCAAGCTGTGAGTATTATCATCCCCCAGCGCATGCTTTTCCTCAAGACCTTTCCACCCGCAGTGCACAACCGCTCTCTTCCCAACCCTGACCACAGACCCGGCCCTCAGACCTCTGTCCCCGCCGTGTAAGCTCATATTCACCTTCCATCTCTGGAGTTCGACAGATTTCTTTTCAGCCCTGCGTCCTAAATGACTGACCTCGTACCTCAGTTTTTTGAAGTCTGTTAGTCTGTTATCGAGTGTGGGGTCCGATCAGAGTAAAATCTTGTTCCATAATCATCGAACATTGAATTTCCCTGCATCTTCGCCGTGTTGGCAGTGAGAGACATTTCCTTTTAGTCCAGGCTCGCTATTAGTGCTCATCTCCGATGATCTGCCTCCAAAGAATTTTCCGAAACATGCTTGAATTTGGGTAGTACATGGTTCAAGATTATATCACATGAATGTGACGTCCCAACCTGATTCATCAGGTGGGGCTCAAAAAATCGAAATAAATTTGGACAATCACAAAGATGGGTGTCATCCTGATTGTGTGGTGTTCAGGCGGCGCGACATGTAACAATATTAATGCGCTCATTCCGTGGTTATGTAGTAACTTTTACTCCGATCAGGCACCTGAGCTCAAAGAAGACTACATCCCAACGTCGTCTCATGATTAACACGAGGGCATACGGTAACCATCGGCTCGGTAGGTCGGTGGTTGAAGAATTGGGCATACTGTACCGGGGTGTGGGGGAGCAACGGTCACGGTAACGGACCGCCCGTTGCGTTGCCTCTTTCCTAGCATGTCACGGTAACGATGAGAGCGGTTGCCCAAAAAATCGTGACATTCAAAGAAAATCGTTAAAAATCCCAAAATAATAATTTGAGCTCCTCTGGCCCTCTGGTCATCACCGTTAGCGTCGTAATCATCCGCTAGAATTTCAGGATCGGGCCAGAAGTTGTATAAGGATTGGGGCGGATTGAACTACTGGTTGCCTTAATGAGCAATGGTCACGCTCACGGTGGGCCCTGTTGCCTGAAAACAAGGCAACGGCCGTGTCACGGTCCTCGGGACGTTGCTCCCCTACACCCCGGTACAGTATAGCAAAGACACCAAGCGAGCGAAAATCAATTTTGCGTCCCTAGCCATTAGAGTGTATCTGCAGTCAAAAAAAATCGTGAAATCTCAACGCCTTTTATTTCATTCATGCATCCTCCCCCGCCTTCAAGATCCAGGTCACAAATGATCTGATTAGCTTATGCCCAAGGTTATCTATACAATTTATCAAACTTCCAGAATATTCAAATTTCAGAATGTGTTCACATGATCTTGTGGATGTAGTCGGGCTTCAAGAACCAAGTTGTCAAAATCTGAACAATTCAAAATAGCAATCTAACAGTCAAGTGGAGATTTGAACATCTCGACGGTTTTTAGTGGAGTGTTGGAGCAATTGACGACATGCGGTGCTCCGGTAGCCAATCCAGTTATCCCAGAGTCAAATGGTCTTGTCTCATCCACACAGGAAGTGTTCGATTCTTATATAGACTAGCCGTTACCGGTGCTTCGCTACGGTGGGAGCAGTGGAATTTGAGAATTGAAGTGATTCAAATAATTGTGTGCATAATAACGGTTGGTTCTTGGCTGGTTCTTGCCATGCAATCGAAAGTGTCGAATTTTTCTAATGGTGAAAGACGCCTCCCATCATCAATCTTCGGTTGGCTCCTCGTGGCCGCGTGTGCAGCTAGAATCAAGCTAGAATGCTGCTATACGATGGCTATTAATTAATCCAAAGATTCGCAGACTTTGGTGGCCAGAGCCGTTGCGAGGATTTGGCAAATATCTTGCACCCAACTTGCCTCCTAAAAGCTCAAGAGAGAGCCCACCATCACTCAGTGGATGCTTTCATTATGATCTTCTTCATAATCAGTTTACAGCTAATTGCAGTACCGAAGGCGCGAATCAAAAATTTCTGTTCTGGGATATTTTCAAAGAAATCCCGATATCTCAGTCGGTTCCGCACCGATTCACATGAAAACCAGATAGATCTACTCAGCTAATTCACGCGTAATTAGTGATAGAGAGGAATTTGTGAAAATGTTATGTATTAGGTAATTTTTGGTTTGGGGCTGTTTTCGCACCAAAAGCCGTCTAGCATGCCGAGAACATGTCCCAGCGGCCTAATATTTTAGGATGAGCAACGGTTATGGCTGAGGAACTATGTGAGAGAGCCAGGAACACGGATAAATTACTTACAGTCCCTCTAGCTCCCTCGGATACATTTGCCAGTTTTGGCGTTGAGAGATATTGTAAAAATTACATTTATCTAGAAAATTGTACCTCACAAAAATCAATTTATTTGGTGAGTTCCTTATGCTCTGTATGCATGCCATTGTCCGCTGTGCTCTCAAATCCTTTTTGTTCAAATTACCTTCATGTCACTTCGATGTTAGTGCCTGTGAACCACCGGCAAGAGGTATCGGATATCAACATGCTTCGCACGCCATCAGCGTCTCATGTGCCGCCCATGATTTGAAGTGCCACTGTGACTGTTCTAATTCGGTCGAGTGGCCGCTTCTCGTTGGTCCCGGTCGAAATAGCACAGTATACCCTTCATGGAATCGGTTCTTCCGTCGTTGTCCCGTCCCGTCTGATGGTTTTTATCCGAAGAAACGGGAAAAAAAAACTTGAGAATACCATGGATTTTCACTACATTTGGTGATAGGTAATGAACACGAGCAGCTCAACTTGGATGCACTGTGGTGAAATCGGAATTGTCCGATCATACTGCACTTACATAAATGGGACGTTGTGGCTGTGTCATTGCATCCATCCATCTTTCCAAGCTGACGACCAGCATCTCCCTGTCATGTATTAATATTTGACTTAAAAATGTCCTATCTCGTCCAACCTATTCTTCACCGCACTCCGAACAGTTGTGTACGCGGTCTCGGGATCCCCGAAATCTTGCGTGAAATCCTCGAAGGTATCAGCCGCGGCGAATGACTCCCTAAGCTGCATTTGACCTGCTTGGAAGATTTACCGAGCACCACATACAGCTGCGTTGATTGGCTGTCAGCAGCGAGCTCTTAAGGCGCCGCGATGGCAGGTACAGGCAGGTACCGGACTTAGTATGTCGAATTGTGACATACATATCTATTAATGATTCAATTCCCGTTATTCGGACCGTGCCGTGTAATCCTACCTACCTACCTACCTACCTACCTACCTTTCATACCGGATCCGACCACGAACTGGCACGTTAACCGCGACGGAGCGGGCTCCGGTTCGTCCAAAATCACTATATCTGGTTCACTTGGCAAGGAATGAAGCCTACTTACTTGTGTGCGCAGTAGATTAAGCGGCCGGGATTAGTTGGGTTAAGGGTGTTGGGGAGGTTAAGGCGGAAAAGAACGGACCCAGCTTCAATTTTGCGATCATTATAGAGATCTTGACAGGGCTAGGCACAGTCCCTTGATGCCCAATTTGGTTTGGCTTCTTTTTCTCACTTACCGACGGCGATCGCTACGGCTGCAATGCTCTGGAACATCAGTCTCTTGACAACTGGCGTATTTAGACAGTTGGAAGATTACAACATTCCTGCTTTCCTTCCACAAACCTTTCTTCCGTGACGCCCGGCTTCTTGAGTGCGCATGTATAAGAAACGTCAAGCAACCCCGGGCCTCGACATCACCTGGCCTTGGCTCACTTCGGGATGCTATCGTCCTCGCGCCTTCTCGCACTTACTGCACTCGTCATAAGTCTCGTCACAAGTGGTGAGGTGCCCGTCCCTATATCTCTGACCTCATTGACTATATCCATCATAGCGGCGAGCGCTATCGTCCCGCCAGGACAGCAAGGCGCTTTCAATCAATCCATAACGCAGTCCGATGGGCCAACGACCGACGCTGATCTCATCGCTCAGACGGTAGGCCAAGTGAATCAAAAATCGGGTGCCCCGGACGACGAGGCGCCAGATGCGGATATCGCCCCGACGGGCGTCACCGCAATCGATGGGGCCTTGACGAGCTCTACCGTTGCGGATGTCACCGGCTCCGCTAGCGCCCACCGTCGTCGGCCCCGCCATTACTTCGGCCGCTTTGACAGGCGCCAGTCGGGCTTTGAGGAGATCTTTGAGGGTCTGCCCGCCAACCAGCACGACGCATCCGTTGAGGGCACCGCTTATCTCACGTACACACTCGTTCCAAACTCGACATACAACGTTGATGCTTGCTTGGCATGGGCAGCGACTATTGATGGCTGTGGTATGTCAATCTCGTGTCTAATACGACTTCAAGTCGCTGACATCGACAACGTCAATCTAGTGTTTGTTAACCTGTACTACGAGTTCAACAACTATCTCCTCGACTTTGTCTTCAGCGAGGAATCGAACCTCAAGTGTGTCGCGTACGCGGATATCCACGACGCCTCTGAGAAGACCAACTTTGGTGGCCAGGCGTCGTACCCGCAGGCAAGTGGCCACATTCTGTCCCGTGTGGACTAGTCTCACGTCCCGTGCAGGTCGACAACAACACAGTACCTCTCACCTTCATTACCCAAAGCAGCGGCTGGGGTCTCCAGAGCCTGCTTGACCCCGCGGATCCGGATGGCTATTCACTTGTCTTCGGCCCTACTGGCGGCGCTAATAACGCCCCCGGTGTGAGTACTACTATTCTTTCTTTGCTTCGATGCCGTTGCCTTCATAGCCCACCTTTTATTTTTTTGGAACTTTGTGACATTCGTCCGTATTTTTATCTTCCCGCACCTCGGAGTTTGCGAGATAACTTCCGGACGGCATTTCGTTATCCTACGCCCTTCTTTTGTTTTCTGACAGCAATACTGACCAACAACCATCTAGTATATGGGCTTTGCCTTCATCGACAAGTACGATGTGAACGCGTGCGCGCAGCTTTGCAATGGTCGTGGAATCGACTCTGTAGGTGGTGGATGCGCCTTCTTCAACATCTGGCGTGCAGTCGTCGACGGTGTCCCTACCACATACACCTGCGCCATGGTATGTGTTTTTATGCTTTATGCTCCGCCTCTGTTGTCTCATCGACTGGCAGTACTATCTTGTTTCTGACGAGTCCACGGCTGTTAACACGGGCCAGGGCGACCTCGTCGTCACCTACTCCCGCGGCTACCAACGTGTCTCGGTTCTCCCCGATGGTGGCTTTGAGGGCTACACTGCGTGCGGCGACTTCTGCTTCACCACGTCGGATGCGACCTGGACTGGCACCTCTCCTAGCGGCGGTGACCAGGACGCGACGATCTTCTTCTTCCCTCCCTACGCGTATGTTGGGCACGGCGTCGGTTTGCTCGGTGCCGCGTTCGGCGACGATGCTCTGCTGGGTACGCTCTCGCCCGCTGCCCCACTCGTGACCAAGGCCGGTGTTTCGTATTCCATCCAGTGTTTCATGAACACGGCGTTTGCGGGCTCGGAGCTCGAGGCATCCGCCAATGTTGATATTCAATGGAATGGCGCCACTGTGGGTAGCTTCAGCGGGTTCAGCGATTGGCAATTCGTGCAGGCGACGGCAACCGGCACGGGCAGCGATGTGCTCGCCTTCGTGGGCAGCCCCGCGCCTGCTTGGGCCTTTATCGATAACTGCTTCGTCTATCAGGCTTGAGGGGGTGGACGACCAAAACCAATATAGACATTAAAGCTCTCGTTTGGACATTCTTTCGCTCACACTCTCTTTGTGACACTTTCCACGAGTACCACTCTCCCTTTGCGGTTTTCTTAAACATGGGTTAATTGGGACAATGGATAGCTAGCATTTGTTCACTTTGTCAATGTTATCTACACTTGCCTTTTTCTACGGAAGCTGAGACGAGAAAGAGATATGTCGGCAGATGCAGACGGGATTTGGGGAACAGAAGAAACAAAACAAAAACAAAAAACGAAAAAAAAAACCAATGCAGCATAAAACGAAATTCATCCGCTTGCACTTGACATGCTTGACAGATTGTCGCTGAGAAAGTGTTGACTGACCTCAGAATAAATGTGTCATTCCGCCGGATTTCTTCGAGTCTGGCCTAGTCTGGCAGCATTTGCCGGGTTTGTGGCGCAACTGTGCGGAAACTCGGTACATTAATCTGGTTGCGCACAAGCCATTCAAGCTATCTGATGGTTTTTTTGCTCTGCGCAAACAGATGGCTTTTGGTCTGAATGGCTCTGGAATGAATCGGCTCAAGTGCCTTCTGATCATATTTAGGTTTTGATACTCCCCCTTGCATCTTGCTCTGCCGTGGAGGTCCAATTTCTGGCTAAAATTGTGGGTTTCAGCCGTCTTACTGAGTTGAGGTGGCGACTTGTAATGTTATAAAGTCTGTTCTGGATGGAGTCCGATCGCCGATCTGCCATCACCCGTCGCCCGCTTCCTTGCTTTCGTTAGTTAACGCCTGGAGCCGCCGACGCCTGATGCGCAACAACGCAGAACAACGCTCACACCCGTCCTGCTGCCATCGGATGCTCGGACCACTGACCCGTCGTCCGCGTACCTTACTCTTGCGCATCTGCAGGCCCTCGATCAATATTAATCTTGATCTCGCTTCCTGCACGTCACTGCATTTTTGACAGCTTCTCTGGACGCACGTGCGTCCAGATTTGGCGAGATCCCTCGGCATAGGCACCAAATAGGCACAGCCTTGCCCGGTAAATCTGGGCGCCCTGAGGTATCGGCCTATTTGAGGCGGGACTGATTCCGGTCAGACGTCAAAATAGGGCGAGAGAATTCTGAATTAGCTGAACGATAACTAGCTAATTTATACAAGCTTCGGTACCGTATTTTAGGGTGAAGGGTTTTAGTAAAATATCATGTAAAGTAAGTACGAGTTGGTACGAATCACCTCGTATTGAGTCGGAATAAATTGGAGAGTCCTGTTGAATCATCTCCAAGTCATAGGAAGAGTCATAAGAACGAAATACCCGAATAACTGAGACATTTAGACGGAAATGGGGAGGTGGCGGTGTGAGGTCGGGCCGGTCGGAACTGCCGAGGCGATGATACAACAGCCCCGTGCGCCCACGTGCGTCCAGAAGCTGCCAAAATGCAGGTCGGGGAACAAATAGGGATATAAATTAACATGTAATTTATCGCGATCACGTGCAAGGCAAATTACCTATTTGTTGTCCGTCGCCCCAAAGTGCCTTGAAACTTACCACTACCACATCAAACACGTGCCGGAGGCCCGCTTCATTTGGATCATCTCAGTAGGGCCCAGGGTCGGGCTCAGAATTTTGGCTGACCCGCGATTGAGCCCGGGGCGATATAGATACCCCCATCCAACTCAATTTGGAGCAGAAAATACAGTGTAAAACGGTACTAAAACCCAATACTGAGCATGTATCAGCTGTAGTTTACTTCTTAAAAAGTCTCACAATTTTTCAGTCAACTTACTTGATATTGAACATTGGAACGGAACATGCCGGTTCTTTGATGGCAGTCGGAATCTTCTCAAACCACATCGCAGCGGTGTTTCTGGCTATTACGACAATGCTCGGCGATATGCATAAGGTAAACTGCGTAGTAGATACCACTTTGCAGCTGAAATACTCACCATACGGCAGTTGAAAGAAATTACCTCCAGGCCCGGGCTTGAGCCCAGGCCCGACCCGACCCAGAGGCAGGGTCGGGCTCAAGATAATCTCAAGCCCAAGCTCGTTCTGACCCGATGAGATCCCAACTGAATTCAATAATGTCTTGCGATCCTCTTCCGCAGTGCAGTGAGGCGTAGGATTTTTTTGGATCGTATCGTGTTGTTCAAAACTGCCAAGGTGTCACCTTGAGCAAAGCTCTGGTGGTCCTGGTTAGTCGCTGCAGCGGCAGGTCAGAAGACTGTTTTACTCTAGACGCCTTGAGGAATGAAGCGAAATTGCCGGGTTTCAACACTACGACAAATCGCTGTGGGAAGGGGTGTAGGACACGGTCATGGATTTGAGAAAGGAAATAGGAGCTAAAGGATGAGGGGGCATTGGACTGAGTATATATATGAGCATGTAGGAATTCCGTTGAGATGGAGCGGATCGTTCGAAGTTTTGGTAACCTCGTGTGATGCACTAGAGGCTAGATTTCCCGAGTTCGAAAGAATGTAACCAAGTAGGTCGCATCACACTGTAAGGTCCGACTCATGAACATCGGTTTCCACGAAGTATCCCGGTACCTCATCCAACCGAAATAGATCTATTCCGATCTCACCGCCCCGCCTTCAACGGCCTCTACCTTCCTTGTCGTAGGAATATCTGTGGTGCTTTCATTCGATTATTTAACATTTACCTGCTGGCACTGGCTGTGAAATTGGTGATCATCCTATACCGGCTGGTAGTTAATCGAGCAACATCAGTGATTTAGAGCAGCTACCTTTCATGCACACTAGACCGTTTGGACCTGCCGCAACGCTGACAGTGATCTGCCCTCACAGCAGCTATGTGCATTGAAGTCAATAATTCTACCCCGAGCGCAAAGGCCCGCATGCCAGTTGCAACATCAGTGATTCGGTACCACAAAGAATCCTGTTCATTCGGATTCCGGCTCGGTTTGACTGGCCTTCTCCTGATGTCGCACTGACAATGATCTACCCTGACATTCAGGTCGGAGATTCTCGTCGATGAACGGTTCCAATTAATCCTGATTTCAATTCCCACTGCAAAATACATCTTCCGAACTCACTATGTACATCGGGAACTCAATTCAAGCCCTAGATCAAATTTGCCGATCGGCCCCAGTGGCTGCGCTGATGGCAGGCCCAAACCAAACAATGACAATGCTGAGAGGTTGTAAGCAGCCAAAAGATGTAATCCAGCTCCTGAGATGTCATCCAGCGATGGAAGCTGTCATCCATTCAGATGTAACTTGTCATCCAAAATCCAGTAAAATTCGAGTATTTTTTGCACACTATATCGCCCTGGGCGCCCATAATGGAATATCTACGTTTTCCGCATACGCCTATCACAACCACCCATTCCCGCCTCGTAAGCTCCCATAATCTTCTCCCTTCGCAACGAGTCAGCTGTTCTTTATGGATCTCAGACTCCATCAAGACGGTTCGATATTTGGCTCCAAATGCCGGGAGTTACCCTGAAAATGGACATGTGTAAGAGCCACATCGACCGTGGTCTGACTCGATGATGAAGCTACCGCAGGGGCGGCCGCTATGACGTCGTTTATCAGCTCCCCCAGCGTGGGGTGGTGAAGTTCCTTGGGTGACCGGAGAGAAAGAAAGTATGTGTTGGTCATTGCAGTGTTGGGAGCGATGCTTCGGTGGGTGGCCTCGTGCTCGTGGCACATGGTGTTTAATGTCGCTCCCAGTGACTCAATCTACCTGGCCGTGGCACAGATAAATTTTAAGATGATGGGTTTCTGTAGCCTTGATCGTGGACGGCACCCTTGGTGGATTTGCTACCTTTAACGGGGTTGCGCATGCGTACGTCTCCTGTCCAAGCCTCAAAGACTTTCATTTGGAATCCTTGAGCAGATATGTGGCCAATGTCTCAATCAGTTCGCTGTCAAGGTTTTTGACATTCGATGTTCATCGCCCAGGCACTCATTACGCAATCAGGACATTGAATTTCGGTGTATTACAGGTCGTATGGTTTATTTCTTTCAGATTAGGCGCATTCGTGAGTCGCCGATCCTGATTTTTCTCCTTTTGCTCGAATAAGCCTATGCAGTTAGGTCTGGTTGCCGATCCCGCCCATAGCAATGCAGGCTATGGTGGCAGTGTGTTCCTTGTTTGCTTTAACATGGCATACATTTTCATCGTTCTTCCTGAATCCTTCACACCGCCGTTCATTTCTTTTTCTGAGGGATAATCGTCGATGACTTGGACAGTATCTCAACCTTGGATATCACACTGTCAGCGACGGCGTGTGGAACCTTAACATGAAGCTCGGATGGGCGGCGACGTTTTTCGTGTTGACACTTCTTCTATTGATTCCCGATGGCCCTCCCGCACGATTGGCTGGTGTCACTGTGAAAGAGATGGGGGAGCATGGTGTCTCTCATCGTCCACAGGTTTAACTCGTACCGCATTCGTGTTTATTATGCCAACTGTAAACATGATCACTCGAAACGACATTGCATACGGGTAGGACGGTGGTGAGCGGAGATATGAGCCTTCTCTCCTTTGCACCGAGAATCTCATATCCAGTGCCCGGATTCATCGGCATTGCCATTATCCTATTCAGCATTAGCCTGTTTGCGATGCAGCCATCAGATGGCTGAATGGCTAATAAAAGCGAAATTTGCAATGAACCCACCACATATTCTCCCTACTTTGAGTGCACAAAATTAACACTATTTAGGTCCTCTACAGACTAAAGACAAGTCCGATTGGCGTGAACGCGAACCACCCGCCACCGATTCGTTGCTCCTGCCAAATTGAACCTGAATAAATGGCATGCATCTGAGATGGGTGGGAATGGGCGGCATGTATAACTACAAGTACGCGTCGCGTTATCGTTGTGTAGTTGACAAGCTTTCACTACTCTTCGTCGTCATTCATGCTGCGTCTTCGTAAACGACTCTTCCATCCCGGATTCGCAACTCCACAACATCCCTACTCTCCAACATCAAAGGCGGAATCATCGTCTTAAACAACTCTCCGGGCACCCGTCCGTCCTCATCCGCCTCCACCTCACCGTCACACCACCAACATCCTCTCCCCTCCATCTTCACCTGATACAACCCATCCTCCAACCCATGTGCCAAATGCTCAATCCCAACCTGTCGCACAATTGGCTCGCCAGGCTCGAGCGTCACGAGCCACTCCACCTTCGGCCGTCTCGGTGCAGTGGAGCTGTTCACCGAGCGCATTTCGCGGCGCTTGTTTCCCTGGACCACTTGTCCAGTGGTCGAGTCGAAGACCTGGAGGGAGGAAGTGGGGGGTTTATGTGGCTTGGCGTCGATGATGCGGAGCAGAGAGTCAGAGAGGGAGTCAGAGACGGGTTGGGAGGGGCCCCAAGGGACGAGGAAGGATTGGTTATCACGGGTTTGGACTGTTACGGATCGTTCGCCCGCGTTCGTGATGGAAAACTCCAGCAGCGGCGAAACTGTGGGTCGATCTGAGGATGGGGAGGCGAGACGCATTTTCGTCTCGACCCTCGGCGGCCAGCGCAAGGACTGCACAGACGTGAAAGTCGCGTTGCTGGCTGTGGACTTGCTATTGATTAGCTTCGCACCCTCGGAAGGTTGCAGCGGCTTCCCGTCGTCGCCGCCAAGGAGTTCCTCGCGGTCGCCGTACGCCCACCATCTCACACCCAGGTCCTCGCTGGCAAGCCGGATAGTGTACTTTCTTCCCGGCTTCAGGATCGATGCCAGCTCGCTGTCGGTGTCGACGTGGTACAGGTATTTAATAAACGACTCCCTCCAATGCTCTGTCCTGTTCACCGGAGAAGGAAGCGACAAGTACTCGGCATCTTTGGCGGGAGTCTTGCTCAGGCGGCTCAGATCGACATCAATGTAGTGATGGATGTCGTGTGGATCTCGTTCGTGAAGCGTGAGTAGGCCATTTGCCAGGGCGTATGGCACATCCAACGCCGAGCCAGAGATCTCGATGACCAGCGGTCGTGGATCCGTATCTGTTGACGAGCGACGACAGAAGCCGAAGACGATGCTGAAGGGTAGATGGCCCGAGGCATCGAAAACTTGGTACCGGCTGTGGATTTGCGTTTGAATTGGCAGTCGGGTGGTCATAGTGCGAAGTTGCACGATTCAAGGACCACATCGCCATCGCTGCGAGTCACGCACTCGGTGGCAATAGTCTTACGTAACGGTACTTCCTGCAAACTTCCTGACACAGCCGAGGATGTTTCAGTACATATACACCGGACTGATCGTATCCGCTTCCTTCCCCGGGGTACGTACCCAGGGCTAAGCGAGGTAAATGTACCTTTACTCTGGGGACCAACTGGGGACCCCTCGAAGTACCGTGGGTACGTTATGTAATACAGCCAATCGTGATTGAGGGTTGTAGTTTGTCCGAACGGAGTTTTCTTTGGGGTCACGCTGGAAAATGACCGATCGGACATTGCCAAGTGTCCGTTCGATCCGATCCCTTCTATCTGTCTTGAACTCAGTAAATAAGGCTCGAGAGGTGGTGAAAAATCTGTAAGCTGTAAGTACTTGATATTTAGTCTCCGGCGTGCACGGTGCTCAATTATCTGCGAAAACTGTGTTGCATAGCTAAATTCTGATGTTCAATTGGTCTCAAGGGGCACAAAATTTATGCTGGCAGATGGAAAGCAAAAGAATTATGTATTCCAGCAGTAAACTCTCGAAATTAGTCTAACCCTTCGCGTAACAGGTCCTCTTTCCCGCTAATATGAATCCAAAGTATTTCAGCACTGTAAGCATTTGCCTTGAAGCCGAGGATCATGGGTGAAATTGGGGTGTGGATTGAATGGGGCACTCTACGAAGCACAGACGGAATTTTTGGCGGAAAAGAGGGTACATATGACTAAATACGATGCATTGCAATATAATACTTAGCATAGTACTGCCTCCACACCCAAATAACTCCTCCAAAAAAGTCCGTCTATCCGCGCTAATGAAATCCGAGGGTTTTGGTATGTACCCCGCCGTGACCAGGAAGTCGAGCCGATGAAACCAATCGCTTGGGAATGGGAGAGTAATGTGTATCCCAAATGCATAAACAACATTCTACGGCCCATAGTGTCCACTGTTCACAGGTGGTTCACTATAGCGGTTGCCCCAGTTGACTACTGGAGATCAGATAGAGGTCTTTCACGAGGTTCCAGGAGATTAGACGGAAGGGTTTTGATGAATACAATGGACCCATGTCATTTCCCAGGATCAGGCGATGAGAACGAGCTCCAGACCTTGTGAATCGGTGAAGAATTGGTGGAGAAATGGGTAGGTGAAAGCGCGAAGCGGTGTTCGGAAATAAGAAATGATGTTGACACGCCGACATGACCTATCAAACCTCGCCGTCACTTGCCTGCAAATTTGACGTACAGTCCTCATAGGTCGCTTACTATGCCACAGGTCCCAAATCTGAACATTGTACATTGTACCAGCCTGTATTGTGCAAATGGCCCACTAGGCAGTCGGTGATAATACAACATCCGTGACGGCCGCAACGAAAGCACCTAACAGTGTCAGGAATCTCTCCTCCGAGATCTCCGGTTCTGCCGCATCGCCCTCACCTCTTTTCTTTTCCTTGATCCCGATTATATCTGCACTTCCATTCCTCTACTGTACATCTTATTTACCCTTGCCTTGATTCCTCCTTTTCTTTTGCCTATGAATACGGTCCGAACTTGTCTAGTTAGTCGTTCAATCAACTCCGTCAAAACCTGATTACCGAGTTCCATCTCTGATTCCCTCTGACTCATCCTTCCGACGCCAGTTTGCTTCCTCTCTGTTTCCCCTTCGGGACCCGGTTCTCACAAACAGACGGAGACAGAGAATGCTCGTTCTCATCGGCTGAGGCAGACGTTGGTTCACAAGATGAAACAATGTTTGAACAGTGTCCGCCAGGGGCTTAGTCTCTTATAAACATATGCTACAACAATTTTTGAGCTCGTACCTCGCTTTGTTGTACTCTGTCAATTACCCGTGATCTGCGATCGGAGGTCAAATTATTATATAGTCAAAAGAAATTGCGGATGTCGAAAGGAATTTCAGGATCTGTCTTTGCATATTTGGAGTAAGATTCAACTTCAAGTTCAGTGATTCAATTTGGGTCTCTTCTCCTGCGAAGTCTCAGCGACAAACGTCAAAAACAAAGATGCCGAGTTTTGATGGCTCGGCTGCTTACGAGCAGCCTTTTCGTCCCAGCTCCAACATGGACAGGATCACCCATTCTGAAGAGACAGATGTCTTTAGAATGCAAATCTAACCCATTTTGCATCCAAAATTACTATGGTGAGGACATTGAAAGTGTTGCAAAGCCCTGGGGTAGACTTTTCAAACTCACTGCCTTCCGCTCCCCCCCAAGCTTAACCTCAGTCTAGACATCTACACATAGCTAGCCAGATGGCTGAGTCTAGTTGAGTCTAGTTGACCAAAAATAGCCTCTGTAGTTTGGCGTAGGTCTGGCTAGCTCTGTGTACCTGCCTGTAGGTCTACGTAATAGTTGAGTCTATCTCAGCCTGGCTGTGTCTAGTCGCCTATGCAGAGCTAGGCAGAGTCTTCCTACCTGAATAGAATCAATTAAAGGATGATTGCAAGCATCAGATTCAAGTTGCAGTCCTCCGTGTATTCTGTGATACTGTTCCTGTTGAACAGTGTCAACTCAGGCTTCCAATTCGGCTTTGGAAGGCATTGCTCTGCGAGGTTCCTACGCCAGAAGCCCACCCACCGCAATTGCATAGATCGTGAGTACCATATAGTGAATAATCCTTTATGTCTCTGGAGTGGAAGAGCATAATTTAGTGATTCCAGCTCTGTGGAGCTGAGGCTAGGTATCTAGACTCACCTATGAATACCTAGTACCTACACTGATCTGAGTTTAGGTAGGCACAGCCGCATGAGCTAAATTAAATTGTGTTTAGGCGGCTAGGCAGACACTGTGTAACCAGCTATGCTCAGTTAGGGACAGTCGTCATGAGTTAAGCAGACTAAGTTTAGGGGGCAGCGGAATGCAGTGCTCCGATGTTTATGTAATAACCGCGACCTCCAAGCACCGGTAACCAGAGTAAACTACAGACTACCAGGGGCCGCCAATAACCATCCGTAGCCCACGGCAGCTGCCAGCGAACCTGCTAGTTCCAGGCATATTACTCTGTGTTTCCGCACAAGCACAGCACATTCCAGGCGAATGTGCCGGGTTGTAGCAAATGTGCGTGCTTTCCGCAGCCTCGCGTGCTGTGGACGTCTGAAGAGGCAATAGCTTTAAAGATCAAGCCAATGCAAACCTCCATGTCGACAAAAGACACTCAGCTTCCTCACAACAATCTTACCTCCACATCCACACAGCAGCATCAAACTCATCTCCGACCATGTCACTGTCGAAGATTTTGTCCCTTGCACTTGCTGTGGCGGTGGTTCATGCCAGCTGTCTTCCAAACACCCCATCTCGAGTCCTTCAGAGCGCTGGCCCTCCGGCACCATCGACCTACCCACTTGGCGATGCATGCGGCCACGAGTGGCAGTACCTGAACTTCGACCCGGAACACGAAACCGACATTGGACGTCTCCAGACCCTGCACAATGTCATCTGTAGCGGAGAACTGCGAACACTCTCGAGCCACGGCAAAGTCTCGGCCCTTGCCGGCGATAATGTCTACCTACGCTATTTCCCCAAAAGCGATGAGGACGATGACACCCAGGCCCAAGTTTCCTCTGTGTTGGGCCTGATCGCAGGTACCGATGGAGCGATTGGGTCTGTCGTGGAATCGTTTGTCGTCGATAATAAGGGTGAGAAACCCCATCTACTTCCCTTTGCCAACACGTCACCCACGCTGCTAACCTTCAACTCCTAGACTTCAGTGAAGATATCCCCTGCACCGAAGACACTTTTGCTTACACCGACACCGACCCCGTCGACGACCGTGAAAAGATCCACTTCTGCGACCGCGCCTTCGCTCTGCCAAGCATAGCCAGCGTCGACTGCAACAGATTGGACCCTTACCCAAGCGATCTGATGGACACCTTTTCCCGCGTGGTGCTGCATGAAATGATGCACTACAGTTCCGTCGGTCCAGAATCGGAGCTGCAGTGTCCGATCATCGATGTGAAGAACAATGATCTCAATTACGCTTATGGCCCGTCTCGGGTCCATGGCCTCATAGACCCGGACCAGGATGGTCAGTCCGGTAAGCCGGAGATCAATGCGGATAGCTATGCTTGGATGTCACTGGACGCTTGGATCAGTCGGAAGTGCACTGCGGCGAAGGGAGAGGAGGATTGGGTGTCTTATTTTACTGGAGATCTACCACCATACACTGACAGTGACTCGGAAGAAGTTTTGGATCACGTGGAATCAGAAAAGATTTTCAACATACTGCTTTCTTCGCTCGGGTTTTTTATGCTTAAATGGTAGTAAAAGGGACCTAGTACACGCTTATAGAATATTGGACAAATACACTAGAAACCTGACCTTGTATGTGGGATTTGAAGGTGACAGGTGATCCAATGATTAATCTGTTTTTGATCCGCTGGAGAAATTTAAGCCAGAAAAATCTCTGAGGGGCGGAATGAGATGCAACCGCACACAAGATGTCAATAATGAGTTGCCCCGCTCCCTACCTTCACTATTTTAAAATCAAGCAATTAGTTTATCCAGCTCGGTACCATTTCATGCCCTTCAGCTTATGCGTCGCTCCGACACTCCAGAGATAATTCAAGACCGAAACCCGAAGATAACTTAAGACCGAGGTCGGAAGGATATCGCACATGCGTGGAGTCGCGTAGTACTCACTAGTAACGAGCCGGGCGTTCTCTAATGTTTAACCACAGAGTCAGACGGTTGAACCTACGTCAATCCGACTCATGTAAGTACATGGTGGAGGTCCTGCACAGCATCAGCTGGCGAGTGCAAAACCTCGAAACAGCTGCCTTCAAGTAGATTTTGATCTCCTGCAACGCGTAAATGTGGATAAACAAATCGAAGCCGAAATCCCAGGCCAAGAACATAGGAGCTCAAATCGCACCGGACGACAGTCGATCGCTCGCGATGCAAACGCAACTCTGAGGTCCGGCGAAATCGGCGATAAATTGGACACGATATTGATGCTATCTATAATAGGAAATCAAGTCGCACCTGGACGAGAGTGTCTCTATATCGTAAGGGTAAGGCGTAGACCAAACAATCCACTTCCCCATATCGAGTCGTTAAGCCACCAGTACCAGACTATTCATCTCGATGCCCGGTCCAGTGTTCACCCGAATGAAAAATCCGATAAAATAGATTGATCTACACTGACTTTGAATGCTCCTGGGGACTGTGTTGAGGCTACATGTTCGGGGTAGGCGATGGTATGAAAAAAATGAGTTTCAGTTCGCGAATATTTGCATGAATTGCCGGCATGAATTGGTTCCTTACCGCCATGGGCTGCGGTGTACTAACCCTACGTGTGGCCACTGGGAGTAGGAAAGTGACAAGGCGAAAAGCGGGGCTGAAGTTCATGACTTACATGGATGTCGAGCTGCTGAAACGACAATCTAAATAAAATGTAAGTAACTGGGACAGGGTGTTCACACTCGTACGAAAAGCGGAGAATTTGGAATTCTGCGTTTAGTTCTCCAAGTGGGTGTCTCGATCTCTGGATATTAGTTGGCTCACGGGAAACGCCTCTCAAGTCTGTAGAACATATAGGAGTCGCGTTTGACCCAAGGGGCCTATCAGCCGATGGGTCTCATCCAGACAAATAGCGCTCGTTTGTTGTGCATTTGTTTTTGATGAATTTAGGGAATCCTCGGCGTTGGGTTGAGGTTTTGAACGCGAAAATGGCCGGCCACCAGAGTGCGCATTGGGTTCATTTTGAATCGGCGATACATACGTAGGGCTAGGGCAAAGGACCGTAAGTTCGAGGCTGAAGTAGGGACCAGCGTCATCTGAGGATCGATATCCATCGTAGGCCGAGACGAATTCGTGGGCGGGAGACCGGAGGTAGTCATACATACAATACAGTACACTTGGATCCGGATCGACAGACCAGACCAGATCGAGCGGTGGGAAGGACTCGGAGCGGCTTGGGAGGATTCGCTTGCCAGTGCGCGCGGACTCCGAGTCGGACCGAATCAAATTTGGCGGCAGAAATGTACATGCGCCAGCGCTGGCGAATGGTGGCGACGTCGTGTGGAAGAAAGCACAAGCGAGGCACAGCCACGATGACGGGTTTACGGTGAACGGATCAGATCGGCGTCTCGCTCTTCTCCACGTCGACCTACGCGTCCGCTGTCCCGCTCTCTCGAGCTGTTACCTCCTTCTGTCTCTACCCACTGCAACGCCATTCGATCCCGGTCTACCTACGTCTGTCCCAATCCGGATCGCCTACGCGCATCTGACTCGTCGAACCGTGACACTGCTCTCTCGGCTCCTGGTGATCTGGCCGTAGTCTGGCCGCATACTGGCCTGCCCTTCCTGAACGCACTCCATGACCATTGCATTGAGGACGCCAACCAGTTTCCGCCCGGTATGTCATCTCCGTCCCTGCTCGAGCAGGTTTTTAGAACAATCCACTCTCCATTCTCAAAGCCCGGCCCGTTCCAGGTGAGCTATTACTTCTCAACTCCAATTTCACACCGATCCACTCAGCGATCCCACTCGTGTTGTTCTGCGGTCCCTTGTCCCACTCTCTCTCCGGCCAGCTCTAGCCCCACCCGCACCCAACGCCCGATGCACATGCTCAAGTTGCCGCCGCCGGCTCCCATCCTCGTCATCCGGTCCGCTCATTCCGCACTTGTTCGTTGTAATCCACGCTGACGCTGCAAGTTCTCCCGGTGTGGATACTCCATCCGCTCATCACACTCCTCGCGCGGCGCATCCTTACCACTAATGCTTAGACCCGCGCTTTTTATGCCCACTCAATCTCGCACCCCTCACCCCGTACGCGCTTCACACTGTACGCCTCCCGCGGCCCCCTCCTCATCTCGAACTTGATTTTTCAACCTGTACTCCCACTCCATGCGCCCGCCCTCTACTCGCTCCGGCTCCTGCTTCTGGCCCTCTTTCGCTCTTGCATATATTCCACCCCGGCTGCTCGATATCGCTCCACCTCTATAATTTCTGCCTGGTTTGGATCTTTGTCCAGGTCTGCATGCGTACGGCGTTCCACCGGATCTGCTCCTGGAGGTGCAGCCTGACTGGGACGCGGACTCGCATAGGAATCTGCCCCTTGATCCCCGTCTCCTCTGCGCCGCCTCAACTTATCAAGGTGCTACCTTTGTCCTTCCATGGCATCTGTACCGCCCTCAGCTGCGTCCGCATGAGTACCTAGCATGCGCCGCGCCGCCCGAGCACTGCCTGTATTGTCCTCGCCTCTGCCTCCCTCGTATCGACATCGATCTCGATTTCATACCCAGCGCCTCTCGCTCCTCGCGCGCACCGTCGGCCTAGTCAATCCCTCGGGTTCTGTTGCTTTTCCTTTCGTTTCGCTGAGCCGGCCTGTATTATATCCTACGTGGCTTGACTTGTGTTCGCTTACACTAGATGTCAATGATTCTGTCATAACTATTTCCTAGGGGCTCAACGCGGTTTGCTTTTTCACGCATCATCCCTGCCCTCGGCACTGCCACTCGACATGCCGAAATCATGCTATTTTGCAAGCTGATTGTCGTGGAGTATATGTAGTTGTTCTGACTGTGGAGTTATGTCCGGGTACCCCCCTTCCAATTGTATTTTATTTGTGTCTTGGGGGTCGGGTGTCGGCAATTCAGCTTCGACACGTGAACCTAATTGAATTCTCAACCAACCTGACCTAATCCAAGCCACTATGTGGCCACACAAGCCATCCTGCGCAAGCTATGCCGAAGCCATGTGCCGCACAGGAGTTAAATGGCCCAGGTGGTTGGTTCATAGCTGCCGACCAGCCCGTGCACAGCACCGGATTCTTTTTTTTTTTTGAAGTTATCGGTGGCCACAACTCCCACCTTGACTTATTTGAACTTTGAACTTTGACTACATTGACACACACATATAGCCTCTCGGCCGAGTTAAACCGGGATTTCGTTCGTTCCGATTGATGTATGGACCTTCGGGCAATGCAAAATTGTTTAATGAGTTGCATCAGCACTGTAATCTGCATCTATCTTGAAGGTTGGGACCATACCACGACTTTGAGGCTGCGCCAATCCTTTTCTTCTATGATCCCCTAAGGCCCCTTGCCTGGGCCTGCCTCAGCTCTGTACCTCCGCCCACCACCGCTGTCCCTCCCAGGCCCCCAAGCATTTTGTCAATATTCTTGATACCAACGACCTCTTCCTACCCGATGACAATTTACAGCTTACGACCCTTCTGGAGCAATGCTGCGTAGTTGCAGCAATTTACCCCTGTCAGAAAACGACTGGATATTCTAAAATACAAATTTTCCAATGCTTCAGTCGTAGTGCTTGGTAATACTCGATGATTTTTCCCTAGCAGTTTCAATATTCTTATACCCTCAGAACTGGAATTCACATTGCTTGAGATTCACATTGCTTGAGCATCGTGAAACGCTTCCGACATTAAGTTGTCGGTTCTATTATACTTGTATGTCAACTGCTTGAAGAAAATGCCAAGTCTCAATTTTTGGTGAGAGACTAATTGATATCTGCAGGAATTTACCACTGTCCCCGAGCCGAGCTTAAGCTTCAGCAGCGGCGAGGAGCTTGTCAAACAATGGACTACCCATGCCAGCTAATACCAAGGAATCTGTGAGCGCAATATTTTTGAGGAAAGTCCAGACTTACAGAGCGCGTCCCATCCTTCTGTTGCATTAAAGGCTGTCGAAGACTCAGGGCAATGAAAACCGGAATTGTGACCAATCGTAATATCCGTGAACGCAGACGGATTTGCGTAGATCCATGGATTGAGGAAGCCGAGTACAGGCTTTCCTGCAGCTATCATTCGGTCGTTGATCAGGGAAATCATTGAGGCGACGATCGGCGCGGACACGCTTGTCCCACCCGAGGCGAACGTTTCGCCGGAAAGAACACTCGGGGTGTTCCATCCCTGGGCGGCGAGATCCGGAAACCCGCGGCCTGAGCTGTTGAAAACTCCAGGGAAGTCTGGGGGAATAGTTTTCAAAAAACTGGCGACTGCGTCGTTCTGATAGGCCGGGCGGAGAAAGAAGGAAGAGAACCCTCCACTTGTGAAGTTGATGGCTTTTTCAGGGCTAATACCCTGAGTTGCGCCGACGGCAGTAACAAAGGGGCAAGAGGCAGGGAAGACAGGGCGGAAATTATTGGTGCACCGCGACGGCCCGTCGTGGTTTCCTTGCACACCGCCCTAGTAGAAGTAAGTCGACTGGATCTCAACAACAAGCCGCTCAACTCACATCCCCGGACGCAAACAGTACCGAGACTCCTCGGGCGCCGAGTGCCATGTAGCCGTTACAAACTTTCCTACGCAAGGAATTTCAATGGAATTTCATTATTTTGCAATGAGAAACACTGACGTGGCCAGGGAGATCCCAAAATCGTCTTCGGTCAACGCGTATGAGGTAGTGAGTACGGTTGGTGGGTTCTCAACGCTTAACAGAAATGTGGTTGTGTCGAATACTTCCGTCCCGAAGTCACTCAAGTTACTACCTGCCCCGAAAAATTGCAAGGCCACCCCAGTCGCAACACCTGCAATAGCTGTTTTAAAGTGAGCTCCGTGCGAAGTCAATCAACTTACCCGCAGTGTACTGAACATCCAAGTTCGCCTCGCCAGATTCCGACTGGCTGGCGTCGTCTATGGAGGTGCGAGTGTAGGAAATGTTGGAGGAGATATCCGGCCGAAAGAGCTGCAGGAAAGTCTATCCGCAGGGATAATCATTTGACTGCGACAATAAATCACCACAGAACGAACCGCAAGGTCATCCTCCAGCGGAAACTCTCCCCCATAGCCGGTAATACCCAAGACGTTGTTCTTCTCGGTTGCTGGTGCGGTAGGGATATTGTACAGCTCCTGCAAACATGTCGGAGTAACTCGACCGTCGGGATTGGATGAGTCGCACGATGCTGGGGGCTCCCCGCGCTTAGTCGCACGCTGGATGTCGGGCGAAAGGATGGGATGGAGACGGGGGTAAGAACTTGGGAATGCGGTGCTGGGATGAATAGCATCTATATGTCCCACAAGTTCAGGTGGAAGCGACATGGAGAGTGTGCGGGTAATCGAATACCCGAGAGAGGGATGAAAGAATTGTTCATACTGTGCGCCAAATAACTTGTTGGCTTGAAAAACGGAAAGGGTGATAGAGACCCAGTCGCCTGCCGGAGAAATAACGGTGGGCTTCAGCTCGTTTGCAGCTGCGAACGCGTTGAAAGCGGCGATAGTCTCGGATGACGGTTGGATAAATGATCTGACCTATAAGGTTGTGGATAAATCCAAATAGAATCAAGGTATGGGGCGCGCACCTCATCCTTTGAAAGCCATTTCCTGAAATTTAGGCTCCCGGGGGTGGAGACCGATGTCAATTTGTCTTGAAGGCCAGCGACATCGTTCGCGGCCAATGCGAATCGCAGAGTCAGGGACGTCAGAATACTCACCGGCCCCTGGGTGACGAAGCCAGATGGAGGAGTCGTCCTGCGTTCGTGCAGCACCAAGGTGTTTGCGGTGACGGAGGCTACGATCGCCAGAAAACCGAAGAGGTGCTTGAAGGACGCCATCAGCGATAAGAATCAGAATGCATGTAGGTTGGTTTTATACAAGTTTTATAAAGATGTAAGGAGAAATGATTAATTCCATTGGGCGAGCGGAGTCAAGTGAAAGATCCAAGATCTGCATCTGATGTTGATAGCAACTCGGGATTCCTTGGCATGCACGGATAAGACGCCTTCGATGATTTGGGATAACATGAACAACTTGCGGTTGCTGCTAGGCTGCGTTTCTTTCCTTTCCGTTCAGCTTCCTTTAAGAAAAGCTCTACCACCACTGAATGTATTTTTTTTTCCATTTCATTTCATTTTCCAGCAAGTCAATGAGTCCATCATGCCGGCAACCGGCAATTTTGAAAGCCCGGTAGATATCATCACTGTTACTTGGCCAACCCATCAGCCGTTCTTGTTAGCCCTTCGTCGCGAAGTTACGGGGGAAGATAGCATTGATTGTGAAGCCGGTGACTGATCTCTGCGCGAATTCAATTGCTGCGGACCGCGGTCCTAAGAAGCTTTGTCGGGTTGCTAACAAGCGTGTTGAAGTACGGGCTAGAAACGACCCGCGGAGTCGGTGCGGATGAATGCCCAGACTCCTACCTCCTTGGAAATATGACTTCTCTACGGTCTCCCGTGGGCATTAACTCTGTTGAATGAATACAAAGTTCGTATCAGATGCTTGAACCAGGGTTACAAAAGAAGCTCATTCCAAATAGTGCATGTAGATGTATCACCTTCGCACTTCAGGATTAGAACATTTTCAGATTCTGGGACTCGCGTCATCGCGGAATACAACTGTCCGTGTGGAAAACTGGGCATCCAAAAGCATGCGGAACGAATGCGCACTGGGTCAACGACCTCACCGGCAACCACCGAGGAAATTGCCCCGACTTCCATCGTATATCGTAATAGGTCCGGATAATTACTCCGGTATTCTTCGTGAGCCCTCGAGAAGCATCGAAATTGCGGGTAAGTCTGCATATGGCTCCAACCTTGAGACTTAATTCACGTGGGGGAATCCCTGGCTCTTCTGAGGAGTGTAGGAACTCTGGATCGGCAAGAACCGCTTCGTTTGAGTTTTCAACATCGCCCTCAACGGAGTCACTGCTGTGATAGCGGTGAATATTCCCGGGGACGTTGTTGAGAATAGTTGCATTGAAATCGTTTACAAAAGCGTTGAACATCAGGAAAACCGCAACTATGGCGCACTATGGATCAACTATGAAGCAGTATGCAGCACTGTCAAGTGCTCCACAGTGGCCAATAGCTACATCCATTCCACAAAGGGCTGTCCAGTACTCCATAGTGCAGCGGGATGACCGAGAATTTTCATCATTCCTGGACGCCATTGGAGACGATCATAGTCAAGATGTAGTCGATCTCGGTTGGCTGCACCACACTCAATCTGGCCAGCATCTCATTGATTTTGTCTTTCCGCCAGCAGTGGTTGGCAGTTGCAGATCCTCTCATCTGTATTTCCTGCGCAATCCTCAGTCCTTTGCATCAGGAAAACTCAGCATGAAGCTATGAACGAAGAACCTGGTGAGTTGAGGACAGAGGGATCCTTCGGCTCATTCTTGAGAAGGATCGAGGGAACCCAGCTACGTACGGGCTGTACAGCCGGACGAAACTGCGACCTCTGCGAGCGCGGGATAAACCACGGTGTGTAAACTAGGTTTGAAAAGGATTCCATAAGATGGGTGTCAGGGGCCGTCGAAAGGAAGGTCGAGCTACAAACGGGAGAGAAGAGAAATGCAAAACGTGGCGATGCAGCACGTGGACTCATCAAGTCGGGCCGGGCCCCGGGTGATCCGGCCCTCTCATTGCTGTCTTCAAGTTTCTTCCCGTACATGGCTTGGACTCCTGGATCCACCACCATAATCATGGGTAAAACTTGAACATTGAAGGCGCTTGCTCTGTCCTTCCTCCAGTTCGAACTCTTCGGACTCAAGTCCGACTCGAGGCGCGAGGGGCGGGTTAGCGGAAGGGAATGGGCTTGGTGAATGAGTGCGTGACCATCCAGATTTGCCTTCTCTTTGGGCTCGAGTCTTAGCCAACAAAATCGTGCCATATGCACACGCCGCCCGCCTTGATCTGTGCCTCGACTCCGTGGCGACGGCATCCACTTCTCATTGGCGCTGGTTCGCGCTCGCTTTGGTCTTGCTCCCCCTTTCAGATTTTTAGATCAGCCCACTCTCCATTCTCGAAGCCCGGGAAGCCCGTTCCAGGTGAGCTATGCCTCTCAACTCCAATTTCACACCGATCCACTCAGCGGTCCCACTAGTTGTTCTGTGTTCCCTTGTCCCCCTCTCTCTCCAGCTCCACCCGCGCCCAACGCCCGACGCACATCCTCAAGCTGCCGCTGCCGGGTCCCATCCTCGTCATCCGGTCCGCACATTCCGCACTTGGTCGTTGTAATCCACGCTGACGCTACAAGTTCTCCCGGTGTGGATATTCCATCCGCTCCTCACACTTCTCGCGCGGCGCACCGTTACCGCTAATGCTTAGACTCTGCGCTTTTCATGCCCACTCAATCTCGCACCCCTCACCCCGTACGCGTTTCGCACTGTACGCCTCCCGCGGCCCCTCACTCATCTCGACCTCCTTTGCACCCTGCACCTCTCACTTCCTGCGCACACCGTCTACTCCCTCCGACTCCTGCTGGCGCTCTTTCGCTCTTGCTTTCGTTTCGCTGAGCCAGTATATATTCCACCTGCTCGATATCACTCCACCTCTGTGATTTCTGTAGTCCGGGTCTTCGTTAGGTCTGGCCTCCTCTGCATGCGTACGGCTTTGCTCCTGGAGGTGACCCTGTGGACGCGGACTCGCCTAGGAATTTGCCCCTTGATCCCCGTCTCCTCTGCGCCGCCTCATCTTAAGGGCACGAGCGACCAAGATGGACTCGCATAGAACATGGCATAAAATACATTATTCGCTGGTTAAAATCACTCATCTTGTACTGGCGCTCGAGGCCCGCTGGTGGCGGTCATGGAACAACTTGATTGTTGCCGGAAGTAAGAGCACGCAAACGCAACAGCGGCGCCTACCTGTTCGCGGGCCTTCTAGGAATCGGAACTGATCCAAACAGTGGGCGGGAAACACATCTCAGATTTCCGCGGAATCTAGAACGGCCATGCTGTACGAATTCCAGTAACATCATAATAACGCACCCCTTTTACCAGCTGCGGCGGAAATAAATCTCGAGAGCGACAGCAACGCATCTGGAATTCATGGCAACGCGGGGCAGGCATGACTGATGAAGGTTGAATTTGGGGCACGGCACTATACTCAACGCTTGATCTACGCGTCGCCGATGGGTTGAGGTCGTTGTAGCATTGAAAAATAACAGACTTGCTACTCGCACCAATCAGTATAAAAAATAATTCGAAGGCCGAGTTCGAGGTTCACGCAGGGATAAAAAAGATGCAGTTAATGTTCAGGTTCCGCAATGAGATTAAAGGCAGGTGGAGGCCAAGTTAAAGATTAGGCTGACCTCACGTGAGTCCGAGGCAGTCAGCGACCGAATAACCGCAAGAATCAAATATCTGAGCACAGAGGCCGATGGTGAAATGAGAGATAATACTCAGCACCTTGACTGGAGTGCATGATGGAGAGGTTTAGTGTATAAAAAACGCATATGCACACTGTGCGCGTTGAATGTTGAACCTATCTCTAAAATCGTTAGCGAGATTCGTTTGAGCTCTGAGAATGCAGATTATCAGTGCCAAAAACATGGAGATTAAACGGGGAGAACGATGGCGAACTTGATGAATGGGATGGAGGAGGCGAAATATCGGACATGATTCGATAGGTTGCATCTGAACCCTGAAAAGTCTTGCGCCTCCCCGTCTTAAGCAAGACCTTGGTCGTCACGTCCATAGAATTCGAGACCTTTGGCGTCCCAATCTTGAGAAGCCTCGCGCCGTCCCGGTTTTGAGCGAAGCCTTCATCATGATTTGATCCCTGAGTCGCCAAGAGTATTCCCTGGTTTTGACGTTTACGGGGGCTTGCAGAAGGTTTCAAGCTCAAGGAAGGAAAAATGCTGGCAGTTGGGGCGACGATCGAGGAGGAGCAAGGTAATGAGAAGTACCACTCCCTGTTGAGTGGGCCTTGAGCGCGCGACAGCTGGCCGCATGTGCACTGTCAAATTGAAGCCATTTCGTGATTTGGCATCAAGAAAATGCCGACCTAATTCGGCGAGCTTGGCTGGAGCATTGGAAGGTGGCTGGGAACAAAATCCCAAATTGAGGTGATTGCATACTGATTCTATCAAACATCGTGTCTTCCATACACCACATGCCCTTCAGACTCCCATTGCTCCCACCAAAAGTGCAAGACACAAAACCACGACCGCGGCATTCCATCGGAGCGGCGCGCGCGTCGCGGCGGAAGGGGAAGGCTGGTGGCATCCAGCCTGGGCGTCGATCTTGTCCGCGCACGCAAAGAAATTCTGCATATCATCTGGGACGAATACGGCGTTGAATGGACAGCCGCAGGTATCATTCACAAAGGCTGGTGTGCTCCCGACAGTGCTGCAGCATGTTTCCAGGGCGCTGGCCGAATCAACGGCACAACCTGATTATTGTTTCGTTAGGTATGTGGGAACCGTGAAGGAGCACGCACCATAAAAGCCGCCGCCCAAGGTTACCCCGTGTAAGTGAGAACAACCGGAGGGGAGCGCGGCTGCCGACGACGACGATGGCGAAGGCGCTGTTGACATGACGGAAATCAACTTGGTGGGCGGAGGGAAACGATTGCAGGATGCGAGGCATCTTTATACGGTGGCTGTCACCAATAGCTGTTGAAACATGATGGACCATCCCCAAATCGGGAGTTAAACCCGGGGTGCCGTTGATGTGTACCTCTTGTACGTGCACCAATAAAAATCTCAACCTCAGAATTAATCTTTTAAATCCTGCTACCAGTCATTGAGGGCCTTTAGGTAATTTATTTTGCGTTCCTTCAGGATTCCTCGCATTCTTCTGCCGGAGCTAAGTATTAGGAAACGCCTGGGAACTGATAGCCGCGAATGAACCCATGATCCTCAACGATCCGCGGATTCCGCATTTAAGTCCTTACATAACTGTCGACTAACTGAACAATTTTGGTCTAGGTGACGGTAACTTTGAGATTTTGAGGCCTAAATACACCTAATATAATCCGACGGACAGAGGCCATTATCAAAAGCAGCGACTTGCACTGAGCCCGTCTCTCGAGTTCTAAATTAAGTATTCGAATGAACCTCAAAACACTTCGATCAATGAAAACCCAGTCTTTCAAGTTTTGCCTCGTCCTTTTTAAAACCATGGGTGAGCGGGCCTTCTGCGCCTCCACAAATACCACCATGGTTAGGTCGGACGGAGAGCTCAGGCCGATAGAGGCGATATTCAGTGGCCCAATAAATTGCTCGACTTGGACCCGACCGACTGACGAAATATGATGAGGTTTGTATACCATCCCGTTTCTAGAGCGCCTGACGGAGAACCACTCGGCGCATGACACTGCTGATCTCCCGTCCCGCGTCCAGTAGCTCCTTCTCCTCAATACTTGGCCACCCCAGGCACTGCCGCGCCACTTACGTAAAAGACCTCTTAGGTAGGTTCACGTGCTATAGTTAAACCCACCTAAGAGGTACCCACCTTCGTGAAGGCTTTTAGTCGGCAATCAAACCATTCCCAATTGGGCAGAAATCTCCGTGACTGCCATCACTTCT